>VZTX01010717.1:0-25178 GCA_013400915.1 Pardalotus punctatus | reverse complement strand
ATCCCACTTCCACTTTGTCCTGCCCGTAACGAACAGGACGAGCTCGCTGCTGCAGCAGCCCAAGCACACCATGTGATTCACTGTGCAACACAACATCTTCCCCAGCTTTCCAGAACCCCTGCTTCAGACCACACACCATGGCTTCATCCTCCTGCCTCTGGACAGGTCTGCCAGCCTTGGCCTGGCCCAGGCCCCATGGAGGGCTCTTGTCTGTACTAAACCTTACACAGGTTCCACTGCCTCACTATTTCCTTGGTTCTTTCCAGCCTTCCTTAGCTTTCTGCAGCCATAGCTTTAAGGCTGTGCCTTGGGAAAAGGGAAAGATCTGCTGCATCTATCTGAACTGCTTCCTTCAGGAGCCTGAAGCACCAAGAGCACCCCGAACTGTGACTCCTGTTTTCAGAGCTCAGACATGCACAGACCCCACGGCTCCTGCCCAGGGCCCCCTCCTCCTGGATACAGACTGGATGGAAGCTTCCACCACGCACAGCCGAGGCCACCAGCTGTCCCCATCCGACACGATGTCCCCAGGACTCTCGCCACCAAGCCTCACAGCTCCTGCCGTTTGTTACGGCTCAGTTTTGGGGAGAAAAGGATGAATCAACAGAATAGCAGAAAAGTATCATCATCCTTTCACAATGAACCCATATTTGAGGCCAAAATTCACAGATCCAACACCCCTGTCTAACACTGCGATATACATCATCTCTAAGCCAAAGCAGTGCAAGATTTATTAAGTAAAAAATCTCCTGAAGAACTAAAAAAGGCAATTATTGCACTGATCAACGCATTTTCATACACTTCTCTCATCTGACAGCAATGGCCAGGGAGCTGTCTTCAAACTCAGACTGAGGCAACTGCCCAGGAAGAGCTCACGCAGCATTTCCAAGCACTCCATCCTGCCAGCTCCGCCAAACCCCTGCCAGCCAGGTGGATTTCAGAGGGTTGCTGCCATCCCATGCACTCCTATTTCCACCTCTTCTGCTCATGAACTAAAGCCCATATTCTGTAAAGCACATAAATCCAAGGATAAATGACCTGCTAAATCCAGATCTTGGATCCTGATCAATGGCTCCTAAACCCAAAAAGCCCCACATATTGCAAATGAGGCCCCATCCTTGGGCATGAACCCCTCCTGGCAGACACTGCAGTCACTCTGGGTATTCCAACAGCACAGGGATTTATACAGGCTGTGGATACAGCATTTTCCCACCAGGATTTCAAAATTCTGACTGTGTTTCAGCATCTCAGACAAGGCTGATGTTGTATTTTGTCTGCTGTATTTTGTTCAAGTCTCACTCTAGTCATCAGGAACTGACATTTGTGTGTAACACAAAAGTTTAAAGAAAAAATAATTTGCTGAAAAAAACTGCATATTATCCCCATTACAAAAAATACTTACAATGGAATATTTTCTTTACATAGCTCATTAACTGGCTTATCATTTTTCCTCCTAATTTCTTTTCTAATTTTCCTATTGTTTAAGTAGTTGCTCAAAATTTGGCTTCCGTCCCAGAAAGGCAAAGAATACCACAGGACTATTCATATGAAGCACTGCAGTTCTGTGGAAGCTTTGTGCAACCGTGACTTCAGAGCTTTGAAAAATTACTCTTTCAAAGCCATGGCTGTGTTTGGGTGTTTATCTGTAATACACAGCTTGCTCTCTTGGTGGGATCATCAATCTCTGTAGAGCACAAGCATGTTTGGGGCACTGCTACAACCTCCATGCCTGGCCTGGCTCTTTTCTCCAGCAGGTGTAATATGCTCATTTTCTCAGTTTAAGCATCAACCTTTGATTAATATTAGTTCATCAGTGATTAGTGCAGAATGCATGAATTTCTAATCTTGACCAACTGCTCCATTAGCAAGTATTGATATGAGACTGAGAAGGGACAAACCTTATGAAGGAGAAAACAGAAGAATCGCTGATTTCCTTGCTGCATCTTTTTGCAGAACAAACATTTCAACTCTGACTTGCAGATTATTCTGTTCTATTCTATATGCTACTCAACATTCTCATTTTCTTTTAATTCATCAAAACACCAGCCCTCCATTTAGAAGGGCTCTCCTCACAGGAACACAGCATGCAGATTTGGAATTCCAAATCTATTTCAAGTTTTGACATTTCAATGTGAAAAACCATCTACTCTTGGCAAAGGATATCCTCTCATCAGAAAAACACAAACCTCAGAAAATCATTACTTGATACACTAGCACAATAGTACTGAAACTATCAACATCTAAATCATTCTTGTTTGATTTGGGCAGGATTTATTTCACTACAATTAACAAAATACCAGCCCCATGGTAACGACACAGCAATAAAATACATCTTTCCTTCATGCAGTTTAAATGAAGCCCCTGCCATAGTTCAGGGCCCTTCTGGAGACAGCAGCACTGTGGAGCAGCGTGCTGGGAGCACGAGCTGCAGTCCTGGATGGACCTGCACGGCCCAAAGCTGGTCCATAGGCACAGCAGGACCCGAGGGGCCACAGCAGGACCTGGGCACTGCACGGAGCCATCAGCCCTCCTGTCCCTCCAGAGCAGCTGCCAGGAGCATGAACAGTCGAGACAAAGAGCACACTCAACTTTTCTCCCGTCCTTCAGCATTTGGAGAGAGGGAGATCCCTGTAATCTCTGTTTATTTCCCAGAACACACAGGAACACACTCTGAAGTGTTCTTTAGCAAGTTACAGGTTGGCAGGAGGAACACTGGTCAGATGAGAGGGACCTTCCATCACCAGCAGGCAGCATCTGTCACTTCAGCTGAGCTCTCACTGCATTACTGCTGCTGCTCTCGTCTCTCCTTGGGCAGTCCCCATGCTGCAGCTGGATGCAAAGGAGGAGAAGCTGCAGGCTGCAATGCCCCAAGGCTCCCTGGGACTCTCCAGCTGCCCCTGCCCTGAGCAGAGTCAGACCTGAGGGTCACTCAACCTCTGCAGGTCAGGGTGTCCCACTGAGAGCTGGGGATCTGCTCTAACACCACACACCTGGAAATGAGACACCCCAATATTGGCTATGACTGTGCGAGTTCTGTGTGAGCCCAGAGCACAGGGAATGACCAAGAAATGAGCAGGAGAGCAGTTCCCTGATCACAGGGAAAAACCAACTGTCACCATCATTTACATCCTGAGAAACTGAGATAAAATTGGTCCAATGCTAATGCCAACAGCTTGTTACACACTGAACACCAAATAAACTGATTTGTTGCCTTTATCCATTTTACAGTACCAGTTCAGGCAGAAAGACACAGATAGCAGAGGGGAAAGGCCACAGGAGGGGAAGGTCTACAACATCTTTATTGGTCTGTAACACAGATCTGAAGCCAAACGGAAATGCAGAGATATTCTGAAAGGGCAACAACGACCCTTCCTGCCTCTGCCAGCCAGCGTATTGCTGTTTACTGACAAATATTTACTGTATGCTCCCATTCATTCAGGTAAATGCAAAAAGGCAGCAAAGCCTGATCCTGTAAATAAAGACATCTACCATTTGATGCTCTCTAATCCCCCAAGCAGATCAGATCTCTCCGTTCCAGGGTCTCCCCAGGCTTTCACTCACAGTTCAACATTTCCCTCTGTGAAAGGGAACCCTCATGATGACTTTCAAAAGCTCTGTGAACCAAAATGACGATAGAAAAATTGGTTTCTGTTAAAATATTTCAATTAGATTGCTCTGTTAATAACCAGCAGTGAAGCCAAGCACTACATTACTCTTAATACTTGCAGAGCAAGGAGGAAGAGGCACATATCAGGGGTCTCAGGGGTGGGAAATCCAAAAATGTCACTCCTAGCTCAGCTGGTGACCTTCAGTTGCTTACTCTGATTATCTCCCACTTCTAAAAACACAGGAAAAATTTTATTCCTGGTAATGCAGACCTGCATTCTCCTCTCATTTTTGTTATCAGCAAGGTAACAAGATTAGCTCTCACTTTTAGATACATTGCAGAACCCAGTTATTCTGTATTTGTTTTCAATGACTTTTCCACTTTTCCTCCAGAAACTGGGGCCACAGTTCCTTACAGCAATACTACTTAAAAGACAGGGGCTGTATCGGTTTTGGGACCTCTCTAAATAAAACTTCCAGCAGATGGGAAGGCAATGCAGTGGAAGGGACTCCCCAGACATTCTCCTGGTTCCTCAGACATTCCACTCTCTGTTTCTGTATCAAAAGGGGCATTTACATTATCAATCCCCTATGAAGGCATTAAAAACTATGAATTCTGTGTGTATTTCAGCTCCATCCCTCAAACTACTGAGCACCCAGAAGAGCAGGGAGCAGGAGCCCATGGCCACAGCTCAGCACCCCTCCTGTGAAGCAGGGTGCACTCACTGCCTGATGCTGCTGGCAGCGCTTTCCCATGCTCAGTCTAACACAAGGGACTCCCTCACCCACCTGCTTGTGGAGCCAGATGACAGAGAGAACTCAGGAGAGCCTGATCTCTGGTTTTCCTTCAAGCAAGGAGATTCACTTCTTTGGCCATCAGCAATATCTGAGTGGAGCTCCTGGGCTTTTCCAAGGACAACAGCTGTGTGATGCTCTTCACTAGGTTCTACCAAGAGGAAAGGCAGACATTAGAAAGAATCACAATGCAAATTACTAGTGTTTTGAATTCTGCAGCCTGGAGACAGATTTTTAGGAAAAAATAAAGTTTAAGTACCTAAATACCAACATCTCATTCCCACATACTTTTTTTCCAAAACTTTCACAGTTTCAAACGTTTAATTTCTTTTTGTGTGTATTAAAAAAAAAAAAAGAAACTAACCAACAACTCCCTGAGAACCAGAAACGTGTCAATTGTTGAGTTTCAAACACAAGGAGAGAAATAAAGGGTGAGGATACGCTACACGTTTCATAGGATGGAACTTTATTTCAGAAATTAGCAAACGCTTAATGAGACAGTGCTGTTGGCTGTTTGTGTTACCAATTCCCTTCAGCCCCTGCATCAGACAGCTTGAGCTTTAAGTTTTACAGATCAAGTTAACAGGCTTATTTTCAGTTGTGACTTACTTCCTTATGTAGCTAAGACAAGATCAATGCAGATAACTGACATTTCCATTTCAATAGGAAAAATAATTTCTAGACAACACGTATCAGACAAAAATTGAGAACCATTCTGCTCATTTTGTGTCAAGCATTTTGTTCCATGAAAAGATGAATGGGTCTCTGAAAAGACACCTCCTGCCTCTCCAAAGAGAAAACAGACACAGGTTAAAAATTCTGGCATGAAAAGAAACTACCCTTATGCCATACCCAGAAATATTTTCAAGTGAGTTGCTTAACTAGAAAGTTGCCCAGGACATTAAGCCCTCCCCAGACCCGTATCTCTGAAAACTCTGTGAAAGTCACAGATGTGTCCTGTCCCCAGCTCAGGGCCCAAGCCATGGCTCCTGCTCAAGCCATTCTGACTTTTCCACCCCCTCCAGCAATGGCTTGGACAGAAATGGCCAGGCAGAACTTTAATTAGAGTGTGGAGGGGCATCACAATTTTTGGATTCAGCTCAGCTTGCCCTTTCTCTCCTGCTAACAGGCATAATTAAATATGAGGCGCATATTTTTATCTGCAGAAAACAACCAGCAGATCCCAGTGTGTCTGTTGCCCAAGTAATGAAACAACTCTGAAATTAGCAGGGTAAAAATAGCAAAGGCCTGTGCAATAATGCAGCCTAGCACAGCTAATATTTATTGAATTAAATTATTTATCAGCAATATTTATCAAATCCTTATGGCACTTCCCCTTAGGCAAAGCATAGCCCCATGTTTAAAAGTTATAAAGACTGGAAAACAGACATTTTAAGATTAAAGATGAAAAGCAAGATGATGTAAACCAGGAACAGATGATAAAAATGTCACCACAAACAAAGTGAGGTTAAATTACATCAACCAATAGTACAGGGGAGGGCAATGAGAGAGATGGAGGGCAAAATTAAAAGAACAAACCAACAAAACCCAAACCAACCCAAATATCTGTTTTAATTCTGTACAATTCCACCATTACATGAGATCCCAAAGGAAGCAGGCCAGGAATGCAGACAAAGCCTTGGCTCCTCCAGCCGTTATCATCAGGCCATTACTGGCTTCTTCCTTTGCCACACTGCAATTCCCAGTTTACTGCAAAGGTGATTGCTGTTAACAGGGAACCCTGAGGAAACCGGCTTTAGGCATCTGGTCCTTCCCCTGTCAATCATCTCTTTTCTTTTTCAATAGTTTACAAACACTTATCCAGGCGCAGATGTTTCACATAAAACTCAAAACTGAAATTCCAAGGATTATTGAAAGCTCAGTGAACGAAGTGTAATGGAAATTGTGCAGGTTTGCCAGAACCAAACAAGGTGCTGCCACATTCTCAACACGATGCAGAATGATGCACCTGATCCAAGCTATTTTCTGCCTGATCACTATTTTGAAAAAACTCTGTGGCTTTACTTCAGCTTCTCAGGGCCTGTGGGGCAGAACACAAAGAACACCTCACACAGGAGACAGAAACCCCAAAATCCACAGCCCATCCCTCCCTTCCAGACCTGGAAATTAAGGCTGTGACCCCACTATCCACTAACACATTGCCTCTGCTTCTGCTATAGAAGAGGAACATTTTAAAAATCTTTTATTCTTGAGATTCCTTAACTTTGACCCTTCAAACAGAAAGGATTATGCACTGCATCACGGTCTGCAGGAAACAATAAGGATAAAATTCATATTATACAGTCTTTTAAATCTCTTTTTATTCTTGAGAGCTCAGCTGGAAGAGCCAGCACTGGAGAGAGCCACAGATAAACTCAGCTGGAGAGCACAGGGATTTGTGAGAGCTGGAGCAAACTCCTCTGCCATGTTTTCCCAAGCAGACAGACAACAGCACGTCCCACTTTGGCCAGCGGAATTCTCGCCAAAACTCAGTCTCTTAAATAGATTAGAAATCCACAACTTCTATTAGGCTTAAGAATGTTCTTCTGCATCCCATATTCAAAGACAGATGTTCCCTGCCAAAGCAGCCATGAAGCACAAAGCAAAGGAGACCAAAGGATCCTGCAGGGAACGTGCCTGGAGCACACACAGGTGATATTTGGTACTGTGGGGAGGAAGGATAAACAGGCTGGATGCTGTTCCTTACTCCTAAAAAGTGAGAAACTGCAGCCAGCATTCCCACTTTCCACTGTGCTCAATATATAAACACAAAACATAGCAAGTTAAAGAGAGGAAACGCTCTGCACAAACAGCCTAAAACAAGTCCAAGATTTTATTGCTTCAGCCTCAGGACAAATAAATCCTGGATCCAATCCCCACAAATACCTTTGCAGTTCCCAATTGCCAACACCCTCTCACAGTAATGATCCTGAAGGTTGAAAGGCAGCAAGCAGCACCCACCTTCACCTTCACTCCAGAGTGGTCACATCCAACCCCAGCACCTCCAGCACACCTGAATCAGAACCTGGTACCCCTTTCCAACCAACTGAAATGTGCCCCCACATGAAGCACATCCAGACACAATCCACAGAAATCAAACACATTCATTATGGGTCATGCTTATGTTACACTCTAAAATCAATAGCAGCCAATCATTTTAGGGTCTGTTTGATCTTTATGCTGGTTGGGTTTTTCCCCCTTAAAGGCCCTAGAAGAACCACAACAGATGAAAGACCATTTCTTTGGGAACCCCCCCCACTTCTTAGTGCAGTCCTAGAGGCAACCATTCTAAATGTCACTGACCTGTGGCTGCTGGCAGCTCTTTGACAGCAACCTCCTCTTTGTTTTGAGCACTTCCTGCTTCCCTCTCATGTTTTTTCTTCCACCGTTTATTTACTTGATCCACCAAGAACTTGAATTCACTTCTATGTTTGTTTCCTGAAAGGTAAGAGAGCATCACTGACCACCCCCACAGGACTGAGGCATGGCATAAACACTGAAAGGATGTGAACAGAAATGGACACAAAACACTGAATTAAAACTTATTTGTTACAGCAGGTAAAAACCAACCCAGCACTGTGATATGTTTCACATTCTATTAATGATCCTAATCTGTGTCTGTGCTTTTATAGCTACCCATAGCCCAGAGCACTGACACAGACAAACACTTCATGCTCTGTGTCCTGCTCATTACACTGCTGGGATTCAGATCCTTTAAAGAAGTTAATAATGCAAATACTCTCTGCACTTTCCATCACTTGGTACGTTTTAAGCAATCCTGTGGTGCTCAGCCAAAGCAATGGAATTGTTTAACCTAGATACTTCAGGCTCTTTACTCAGGCTGGGACATTAGCCAGGGTCCTCAGCAGGATGCTGTGGATCCCCTGACCCTGGCCAGGCAGGGCAGAACCCCCTGACAGGAGGGCAGACCCCGGTGGGGCTCAGGCTCTGCTCCCAGGGAACAAGGGACAGGACGAGAGGGAACAGCCTCAAGCTGTGCTAGAGGAGGGGCAGGCTGGACACCAGCAAGAATTTCTTCACAGAAAGGACTGTCAAGCATTGTGTCACCTCCCTGAGCAGCCCATTGCAATGACTGACCACCCTTTCAGTGAAGAAATTCTTTGATGTATTCCATGATAGAAGAACACCAAGTTCTGCCCCACAGAAGGAAACAGATTTGACACCAACTCCCTTTCCTGAGTAGCTGGAAATGCCACATAAGGCCGAAGACTCCGCTAATAAAAAGCAAGTTCTGTCCCAGATGTCGTGTTTGAGTCGCTGCACTCTTGTTCTGAAATTCCTTTGGTGCTTCGGTTTTTCCAGTATTACTATCTTTTGATGTTCTGGCTCATGGCAGAACTACAAAGCTTTTTGAAAAGAAATGTCCTGGCACACAAGCACTGTTCAGCTACACTGTAAATCACTGTGGTGCTGAAAGGACACCCCAAGCACATCACACCAAACTGCAGCACCACAACGTAAACCAGCCCCAGACAGAACTACAAATATTTAAAACACAACACAAAGCAGCAGACCGCCAAAGAACATTGCTAATGGAAAGATTTATAAGCAGAAAAGGCAACCAAATAAATTTTTTTTCACAGATGCATTTCCTTTCCTGTCAATTTTTAACTCTTTAAATAGAGACCATAAAAAAAGCAGAGTGGGGCTGACACAGGGCTGAGGCTGTCCCTGAGTCCTGAGGAGCAGAACGAAGCCACCATGGCTGTAACTCAATGACTGACCACCCAGCCAGCACGTGTCAGCCAGATCCCATCCTCAGGTTCATCAAGCCAAAGTATTAATTGCTATTTCATGTACAGCACAAAAATGCCAACAGCGCAATGTGCAATTTGCCAAGAGCCTGGGAAAGGGCAAAGAGGCAGAAAAATGCGTTTTCTCCCAGACAGTTTGTCCTGCCTTTCCCCAAGGCTGTTCACAGCCCCAGTGTGTTGTTTCATATGGAAAAGCAAAACAAAAGTACATGTCGGGGTTCTTTATTCAGAATTTGCATCAGAGTTCATTCACTCATTCAGCTGGGAATTAGGGTCTGGAGTGCAAATGCTGTAAAATAAAAGGGAAATAACCTTCATTGTGTAATAAAGCTTTTTAAAGTCCATCTGTGGTACAGTGAAATAATGGCATTTAATAAGAGTTCTTTAATCTCAAACTGTTCTTGAATTTTAACATATAGTTCTTTTTTCATGTTTATGATTTTTTCCTTATTGCTTCTATGAGAAATAATTGCCTGACACCAGTTATTATTTACGTCTTTGGTCAGTAGTTTTTATTAATTTTAAAGCCATATGTTCCTATTAAAATACTTTCCTATCTTCCCTTTTTTCCAATTTTTTTAGGCTTTTGAATTTTCAGTTAAGCTGCTTGAGACTATCAAGATCTCCAAAAGTGAGTAAATCAGTTTTGCAGCCATGCCCTTTTAGCAATTGAAACTCAATAAAACACCTGTGTTTGAAAAATTAAGACAGTATTTAGTATCTTTTTGTTCTGAATGTATACAACAGAGCACGAAAGCAAAGGCAGGAGCAGGAGGCCAGTCTCCTGGCTGGAGCTCAGGAAGGCCTTTCAGAGCAGCTCTGCTGCAGGGGCTCCCCAGTGACCCCAAAAACTGCACATCCCACAGCCGGCTCTGCTCTTCTCATCTGCAGCAAACATGGCAGGACATTAAGAAGGAACAAAGTGCACAAATAGAGATGCCTGTGAAGGCACTCAGTGTGTGTATTTTGGCTAAAAGGAAAAGAAAGTGAACTGAAAAGTGAAAATAAAAAATGAAGTGTAATTTGCATTTTACTTACGATACTCAGCATGGATCTCATCTATTTCTTTCTCTGTCTGGTCCTTTGTGAAGGTCAAGCTCTACAGCAATCATACAAATGTTTTTAACATAAATAAAAAGATGATAAAGTTGCAGACTTTGAAATTAGAGACTTAAAACTGGAAGAAGCAACTGTCTGGTTTTCACTGTCTGGTTTTCTGCCCCCAGCCCAGCTTTCAGCTGATCACGGATTAATTCACATTTACAGAACATACCCACAGTGTCCTGCCTTGCTTCCACCAAGTCACCAGGACCAAGCCAGCCCATGTAACACCCAGCACACGTGGGCCATAAAATATTTCCTAACAACAAACGGGCTTCAAAAGTCACCTTAGTATCAAATGTCATGGGAAAAGAACAGGCGCTATTGCCGATATGGAAGCATGGAATTTGCTAGCTAAATCCTACAGAATTCTAGGAAGCAAAATACTCCCCACACTGCCATGAAGAGTCAAAATCCTCCAGTACAGCCAAAGGGAATATTACTTGAGAATTTTTACTGCAGTCAAAAATTGCTCCTACTTAAACGGTTTGGGCATAAAGCTCAGCAGTGCACCAAGGACTGCCCGCAACAAATGCGTGGTGTGAAAAAATCAGGTTCATTACAGGATGCTATATGTGAATTCTAATATGCAACCTGGGAATTCCCACAATAAAGCAATAGGCAGACACTTTCAGGGCCCACTCTGCAGTTTCTGCTGGTCACCACTCCGTGAGAACAAAGATCAGCCACTTACATTTTCACTGGGTTTATTACACTCAAGCTGAACCCGAATCTTCTCATTCTTTTCCAGCTCTTTAACAACCTCTGCAACTGTTTGGAAATACAAGAAAGGGATCACTGAAACAGAAGCTGTGTAATAAAAAGCTGTAACAGCACATAGTGAAACTACCACAAACTCACAACACAAACATTGGCCCTCCAAGAGTGAAAGCTCAGGCTCCAATCCCAGGCAAATGTGTGATCTTTCCAAGTCCTACTGAACCTCCCTCCAGCGCACAGCAGTGTTTGTGGCACGCAGGCACGTCATTCAGAAAGGGTTTCTATTTTATACTGGATGTTTCAATGGAAGACACAATAATTGCATCTACTGTTTATCTCACTTTGCCCCCCAAACCACTTTCCAGGGCAACAGAACCATGTGCAGGCTCAAGGCCAAAGCACAGAGCCCACAGATGGATTACAGCCTACTTCAACAATTGTCAGACACGTCCAAAGCCTATAAACAACATAACTGTGCTCCTTAACATCTAACTAGAGCCACGGCTATGCAGAACCCTGCACAGTTTACTTTGACATTTACTTTTACAAATCTGTTTCTGCATTTCATCATCTCCACAGCACTGACAGGTAGCTGTGGGCAGTTATTAAAGCCAACACAAACACCAGACAGTGCTTAGTCTGCTTAGTCAGAACAGAAGTTTATGAAGCTGTGAAGGAATAAAACCCGTTCCAAACTGGTTTAAGCACACTCAAGGAATCTGGCACCCCTGCTTCCTCAGAAGTTCAGCTATTCATGTTACATGGTGACCTCAGGCTCACTGCCACCACCCAAAACGCACATCTGCGTCTGAAGGGCGAGTTTAATCATTCACCCTTTGTGCACAGGTTTTGACCACAGGAAGAGTTTGCCTTATTTAGGGCAGAGCAGCTGAAGTCCATGCCATACACCCCAGAACTGTCCCTTCACTCTGGATGAATGAGGCAGAGACTCAGTGCTGGTGATAAGTGGCACTGAGTGAAGACCCTCCTTGAGCACCCCTAGCAGGTTCAAGAAGAATTTTGCATTGTTCTTGATTTACACAAGGTAAATTCTTCCAGCTCCAGTTCTCCCAAATATTCAAACCAGTGTTACCCCTATCCTGAGAGGTAACAAAGAGTAAATGCAGACTAACAGTTTGTGATGGCAACACTTACCTGATTTGGGATTTAGGGAATCGCACTGAGCATTGTACATGTGCACAAATTCCTGGTGTCTCTTAATGAGCTGCTGGCGGGTCCCAGACGTAGACAGACCATGCTCCTTGAGCTTCTTCCTCAGATCCCGATCTGACAGCAGGTTATAAACAACTTTGGGCATCAGCTTCCTTTTGTGAGCAGAACTGCCAAAGGAAAGAGACTTCATTTAATTAATACTCCTATGAAAATCAAAGTACTTAAAATTATTCAAGGGTACTTCACCCACTCAGGATAACACATACATGAAAGAAACTTGGGTTTTCCACCGCAGTACTGGCCATGTGTTACTCGAATCAGCTGGAGAAATAGTAAAAGCATTAAAACGTCAAACCAAAACTTGAATTAGGAGATTTTTCAGCTTTCTGGGGAAATTCCATTGAGAAAAATAGCCTTCAAACCTGAAGGCAGCAGTTTCCAGCTAAAAGAAGGGTGGTTTGGTCATACAGAGAGACATTAAAGATAAGTAACAGTGCTCTCAGAGGAATAACATCTAAAGCCAGAATTTACTGCTTTCCATCAGAAGAACTCAACAGTCCTGGCACAGCTGGGAAAAAACATCTTAATTACAGGAAACTGCCAGAGAAAATTCAAGTCCTAGTACAATTTTTGTCACCTAAAATTAGCAGAACATTTCCTCCTGTCAAATTAGCTCAGGCTTCCCTACACCTCCCGGTGAGATCCTCTCAAACCAGGAAAAACAAAGGGGCCAAAACTCATTTACTGCCTCACATCTTCTGCAATGGCAATAATTCACAGAGGAACAGGATTTAATTAGACATTTTTCTTTCTGCAGCAAAATAAAGTTCAGCTGCACTGTTCTGGATTACAGAGCAGTTAACAGCTTTCCATGTGAAAACAAGAGATTTATTTAAAAACTATTCAGCACTTTGGACTTGTCTCATTGAAAATGTCAATGTTAAAAAAAAAGTCTTATGCAAAAATTGTCATTAATTCACTTACTCTCATCCAGCCCTGTAGCATAGCTGGTAAAAAGATGGATTACCCCAGTACATTCTTCAGAGAAACGTTTTTCAGATTCTTTTGGGAAATGTAATAAATTTCACTGAATAATTAAATCTTTCAGAAGTCCTACAGAAGCCTGGTGTGTATCCCAGCATGCATGACCTAAAGAGTGCCAAGAGCTTTGCCAGCAGCCAGCCACAGGAAAGCAGCTCACAATAAGTTGAAATCCTAACGCTGGTTGTTTCTTCCCAAGCTTGAGACACACGGTGCNCTGGGAACACGCTCACATGTTGGAATTACCCCGGGGAGGTTCGGGGGGCTCCTGGGAACACGCTCACATGTTGGAATTACCCCGGGGAGGTTCGGGGGGCTCCTGGGAACACGCTCACATGTCGGAATTACCCCGGGGAGGTTCGGGGGGCTCCATTCACAGTTCTGCTAGAACTGCTCGGCTGTTAATGCGCTCCTGCTTGAGAACAAACAGAGCTCTCACTCCTCAGAAGCACCAGGGATGTGCTGCTACTGGAATTAAACATCATTGCCACAAACCAGACAGTGCCAGGAGCCAGCAGCCACCCAAAACTGCCAGTCCCCAAGGGCCAGCGGCTGGTAGGACATCTGCTGAAGACCTAAGCAGTCTAGAGATTGAATAAGCAGGATTTAAAATCCTGTTAGGGACACAGGCGTGACACCAAGGACAGATCTGGCCAATACTTCCATTTATCAAGAACAGAGAAAGCACTAAAACACCCCAAAGGGAAATCAAATGTAACATCAGATTTCAATATTCGTTTACTATTTTTTTATCTTGAAAGTCCTTTAGCTTATAGACTGCACTCTAAGCATGACTGGGCAAAACAAGAGCTTTAACATAAAATTACTTTGTAATTCAGGGTTCAGGGGAATTGGAAAAAAAAGCATTGCAGTACAAATCCTCCCAGTACTTCCATCTGATCGGTCAGAAATAACAGCCCAAATTTCTGCTGTAAGTAAAACAAACTGAAACTCCACTTCTGATGTGAACGTGGTGACCGTGACCAATGCTGGGGCAGGGGCACAAAGCCAACAGAATACATCAATCTTATGGAAATAGAGACCTTCAGGAAACTTCAACAGCCCCACACAGAGGAGAGAAAGGTGCAATTTTTATTCTTTGACAGCTATTGAAGAAAATGTCTCTTGGCACACCTGAACCGAGGGAAGCAATTCATTCACCAAATGAAAAATGGGAATCAATGTTATCTGAAGGGAATTTTAATGCCAGGGAGCAGAAAGGTGACAAGAACAGCGCACAGACTAAGTCCTCCTCCTCGTGGGGAATTTTTTTAAGCATTGGCCGCTGTTTTTTTGCCACAAAAAGCCAAAGAGTAATTCTGCTGGCAATCCACACACTTGCTCAAACTGGGACAATCCCTACAGTGATTTCAGAGTGCTCTACACAGCAGGGAAGCCAGAAAACAAACATAAACCACTACTATTACACCCCAGCAACAACCAGGTCTTAGTTCAGCAGTGCACAATCCAGCCCAACGCATTTGGAAGCTCTTAGAGCTGTTCCTTACCTTCGGAGACTGTCCTTCTTCTCCTCTCTGCTCAAGCAGCTATCCAGATGTTTGTTTATATATTGCTCTAGAACAGCAACCTCACAAACAGGACACTCCACTGAAAGCAAGGAAGAAGTTTACTAGTGTGGATATAACTGTAAAGAGCAAATGTTTTCATCTGAGAAATTAATTGTTGATTGAAGAAAATTGAAGATAATGAAAATCCAGAATTTCAGATTTGTTGTTTTACAAGATCTCACATGTCTATCCAGAATCTTCCTTTTTAGCTCTTTCCAGAGCACTGAATTCCCTCTCTCTGTGATATCAGACTGGTTCTGATCTTGCCTGCAGTCAGAGGGAATAATAGATCCACTAAAATCTAGACTAACACACACACTATACAATTGCCTCGGTGCTAACAAACAGCAGCAGATTTCCCTGGTAAAGCTTCCACTTTTACAGTATTTTACCCTAAATAAAGGAAGCTGTTTCATTTTGATAAAACACTATAGCACAAGCTTTACAGCTTTTCTCATGTTTACATTGTGTTCCCAATGTATGGCTCTCTCAGGACTGTCAATCCACAAGTTAACTCAGCCTCACAGGAATCCCACAATGCAGCCACGCTTCCCACTCATTTCTGTGCACAGATAACCGGATTCTGTGCTTGGGCTGCGAGGCTCATGAACACCACACAGCACAGACCCACACAACTCAATTACTTCTGTATCGTATTTCCAAAATGCACCTATAAACATCACCTGTAAAGACAGACTTAACACATTCCTCTTTAGCAGATTATGTCACAAACAAAAGGCTACCTTTGAATGAACAGGATTAGTCTTTAACTAACCCCCTCTGAGTCAGTGTGAAGAAGGCAGCTTTGATTTAAACAACAAAAACCAGCCTGTGACAAAGGCTGTGAGGTGGTGTGGGGATTGAGAAAGTTCTCTGCTAACACTGCTCTGCAATTCCCAACTCACACCATGTCATATTCCAAAGGTTAAAACACCCCAAACAGTTGGGACAGGAACCAAACACACTAGTCCTGAGCTGAAGTTACATTTGAGTTCTTAGAACAGCAACAAATAACACTAATCCCCCTCACTGCAGGTGTTTCACTAATACTGTTTGACCAACTACTTTGTATTGGTGGAAAAAATTTCCACATGATGCATGCTCAAAGACTTCAAAAGATCATCAAATGGGAAGCAAGTGCAAGTTTTAACTGCTCAAAAATACAGGAGCAGTAAAATTTCATGTGAGTTTTAAGTTACCAACAGAAGCAGGTCTAATGCATAAAACCAGCACAGGCTTCCCATGGCTCCTCTCCTGGCTGTGGCACATCCTTAAGTAGGATTCACCCAGCTAATGAATATATATGAACTTCAGAGATCCAGATTAATAAACTGTTAAACAAAAGAACAGATAAATTTGAACAAATAAGAACCAGGGGCATACTTCTACATGATGTTTTATTGTCATTTAGGCTTTTAGCTGGGTCAGTAGAATGGCTGCCAGCACATCAGAACTAAGAGGATTCTGCCATTTTATTGTGGTTGATTAATATAAATAGGCATTTTCATGCTTCAACATAAATTCACCTTAACTCTCTAGAATTAAAAAATAAAGCAGGTGACTCTTCTGGAGCGTGTGTGAACAGAAATATTAACAGAACTGCTGCCATGCTCACTCCATGAGTCTGGGCTCATCCCTCAAATAACAATCACATTTTAAAATAACCTGCATCTGGTTACTCAAGGATACAAGGGCAGAATAAATGTTGGTGTCTGTCTAGCCATTAGGGGGAAGGAGAAATTACTTCATTTTTACTGAGTAAATCTGTTGCACAACTATTGTTTTTCTGCGTTGTTACTCAAAGCAAAGGAATCTGTAAGTGCTGAATTCCACCTCATTCCTTGGCAGCAGCTCAAGCTTCCTCATGAAGAACATGCCTGGAGCAGAGCAGTCCCACACGAGCAGCGATGTGACTCCAGCACGGGCCAGCGAAAGGGGAAGGAGCTGAACGTGCCCACACGGACCAGAGCCATGAGGAGAAAGGGACGAGCACCATGGACTGAGGGTCCTCTAAGAGCCAGCCACGTGTGGGGGAACAGAGCAGGACACAACCGAAAATGAGACACCTCACCTTTCCTGTCTCCTTTCACCTCAGATGTAGAAGGCTTTTCATGACTTTTGGTGCACTCGGGAATCTCTTGAGATCCCACTTTGCTGTCTTTATCACCAACCTCTGTGGAAGTGCTATGAAGGTCTTGGTGTTCCTCAGTTTTGAAAATCTTCGGGTCAGTCCTTGCCAGGCCACCTGTCTGTGTCAAGGTACAGACTCTGCCCTTTCTTAGGAAGCTGTCAATCACTGGCACTTTGGAATCTGGCTGAGGAACAGGGCTCCTGGCACGGCTCTTGGCAGCTGGCCGCTGGCTACAGGTCGGTGGCGATGGAATCGATGGAGCATCCAACACCAGCTGGCACAGCTGCTGTCTAGAAGCACCCAGAAGAAAACACTTAGCACACTGGACACCGTTAAGTTTTCCTTGGAGAAACCAGAATGAAAACAGATGGAGTTTTTTGCCCATTCCTTCCTCCCTCTCCCCCTTGCTCAATAACAGCATAAACAGCTTCTCACATTTTTTCCTTCAGATCTGTAACACCCACAAGAACTAAGTGTCCTTCATCAGAATCCTGGTTCCCATTTTATGGTCCGTTTTACTTGTCTCTTGCTGAAGCAGCAATGAAACAAGGCTGTCGGGAATCTAGGACTTTCCACATAAATAAATTCCAGGGAAGAGCCAGAGCTGTGCATCTTCCTAGGAAGAACTCACACAGGACGGTTCCAACTGCACTGAAGGCAATCCATCTCCCTGAAACTCCTTCTGCATTCCTGCTGGAGGTTCCATAGTGTATCAGCAATGACAGCATCTGCTCTCTCGAGCAGCCAGAGCTGATGGGTTTATTCCTGTGACTCACTACATGTCAAGTAACCCTGATTAGGAAACAGAGATTAACTTGACAGTAAAAACATTTTTCTTCCCTGTGTATGAAGAAAAGCAGATTCTTTTTAGCAAGGACTACTTTTCTACTTGTGCAAGTATGACTCTAATTTCTATTGCTAAGTTTTCTAATGAGATGATGCAGAAACTGACAAATTTTATCAAAATAATCTCTTTTAGGGCAATGAAATCAATTCTTTACATTTCACACAGAACTTTACATATTTGTGAAGATACTGGGCTCACTGCAACTGATGAAAGAATTCTTCATTAAGGATAGCTGGCACAAATACTGCTGCTCATCGTTCTCTCCTGGCCTGGCCAGAGCCGTGAGTTCTGCCCAGAGCACAAGCAGGAGAGGGAACAGGAAACTGCTCAGGGCAATGCCACCTGAGCTCCTGCCCCAAGGGGGTCGGGGTGTGCCCCTCACCAGGGCACCGTGCAGTCACACCCACTAGAGCCTGGTCAGAACTGCTGCTCTCCTTTTCACACAGGACAGAACATCAATGGCCACAACGGAGCACGGGGAGGGAGCTGCCTTCCCTCCCATCACCCCTGAGCTCAGCATGACAGCTCATCCTGCAAACACCTCGTGCTGAGCAGACTGAAAATGGGATCAGCACTCCACTCTGGCTGGAATGATTCCCACTCCATGCACACGCTGACCTTGGAGCACAGCTTTCACTCTGCTAAGTGCCACCAACATCACTGTTTTCTTCCCCTCCAGACCTGACTTAAGAAATGGGTTTGCACTTTGTGAAATGCTGAGAGAATTTAAGGCTGCATTTTCATAAACAAACTACCCAAGGCTCAAAGTCACGTTAGAACACTCTTGATCTTTCAAACACGCTGAGCTCCTCAACCCCTGGACTCTGGATGTATTTTTGGGAAGGGCCAAGGCAAAAGGAAGCAGATGGGAAGGAGGAGGAAGACAGAAGATTTGTTCTCTACTAGTATCACCCGAGCAGGAATCAGCAATGGTGTTAGGATTTAATGACACTCACCCAGACAGGAACCAGCAATGGTGTTAGGATTTAATGACACTCACCCAGACAGGAACCAGCAATGGTGTTAGGATTTAATGACACTCACCCAGACAGGAACCAGCAATGGTGTTAGGATTTAATGACACTCACCCAGACAGGAACCAGCAATGGTGTTAGGATTTAATGACACTCACCCAGACAGGAACCAGCAATGGTGTTAGGATTTAATGACACTCACCCAGACAGGAACCAGCAATGGTGTTAGGATTTAATGACACTCACCCAGACAGGAACCAGCAATGGTGTTAGGATTTAATGACACTCACCCAGACAGGAACCAGCAATGGTGTTAGGATTTAATGACACTCACCCAGACAGGAACCAGCAATGGTGTTAGGATTTAATGACACTCACCCAGACAGGAACCAGCAATGGTGTTAGGATTTAATGACACTCACCCAGACAGGAACCAGCAATGGTGTTAGGATTTAATGACACTCACCCAGACAGGAACCAGCAATGGTGTTAGGATTTAATGACACTCACCCAGACAGGAACCAGCAATGGTGTTAGGATTTAATGACACTCACCCAGACAGGAACCAGCAATGGTGTTAGGATTTAATGACACTCACCCAGACAGGAACCAGCAATGGTGTTAGGATTTAATGACACTCACCCAGACAGGAACCAGCAATGGTGTTAGGATTTAATGACACTCACCCAGACAGGAACCAGCAATGGTGTTAGGATTTAATGACACTCACCCAGACAGGAACCAGCAATGGTGTTAGGATTTAATGACACTCACCCAGACAGGAACCAGCAATGGTGTTAGGATTTAATGACACTCACCCAGACAGGAACCAGCAATGGTGTTAGGATTTAATGACACTCACCCAGACAGGAACCAGCAATGGTGTTAGGATTTAATGACACTCACCCAGACAGGAACCAGCAATGGTGTTAGGATTTAATGACACTCACCCAGACAGGAACCAGCAATGGTGTTAGGATTTAATGACACTCACCCAGACAGGAACCAGCAATGGTGTTAGGATTTAATGACACTCACCCAGACAGGAACCAGCAATGGTGTTAGGATTTAATGACACTCACCCAGACAGGAACCAGCAATGGTGTTAGGATTTAATGACACTCACCCAGACAGGAACCAGCAATGGTGTTAGGATTTAATGACACTCACCCAGACAGGAACCAGCAATGGTGTTAGGATTTAATGACACTCATCCCACGTCACACTCTCTGGACAATCAGTGTCCCCTCAGCTCAGGGCACGTGCAGGCTGGGGGAGAGGCCCAGCCACAGGTGCCCAACACTGGACACCACACTGACCATTACCTGCACTCCTCTGGAGTCTGTCCCATTAAAGAGTCAGCACTGAGCCTTTCCCACCCAAACCAGAGTGAGCCCTGCACTGGTTCCCTCCATCGGGCCAGAGCTGGGCTCCACAGTCCTACTGATGTGACTTCCTGTGAGAAATTGGTTGAATTCCAAGGCACTAAAGGAAAGGTTTTTGAACTGCTCTCACTGGTAAGATTTATACTGATCCATTAAAGCAGTCAAAAAAATTAACATTTAAGATTCAATATCATAATGGATCCAAGTCAGCACTACTTGTTCCCTACAAAATTAGGCATTAACAAAAAAAACTGTAATCCATTTATTACTACGAAGAACCAGAATTCAAGCTGAAACAATGGAACTGTAGGATTTAAATTACTAAAATAAATCAATTAAATCTCATAGTGGTCATATAGAAGATTAGATCTATCTACATTCTGTGATCTTCATGAAAGAAAAATTCTCTCATGAAACAAAGCCATCAACTGAACTATGCTTCCTGTCACTTATGAAGCCAAGAGTCTCACTGACTTCCAGCTCCAAGATAATTTCAGAGAAAAATACAAAAGTGCTTTTGTCTCCTATAGATACTGAAATACCCACAGGAGTCCCAGCAAATCACTGAGTTGCTTCACATCAAAAGAAAACAGACAGATAATGCAAGGAGCTTCATGTATCTACTGTGGTGAGAGTTTACCAAGTCATATTTATTCTGTTGTTCCCATCTTTTAAAGGAATGTGAAGTTCAAAAATTAAATAAAAACAAACAGAAAAGTTGCTAAGAAACTGAGGTGAAAACACACTCCATTACTTTCCTTACTCAAGAAAACTCACAGTTTTAGTCTCTCAATACCTACAATTTTCTTAGCCAATGACTTTCCCCAAGAGAATTCTCTTCCAAGGTGACCATTATCACTGGACAAAATCTTTCTGTTCAGAATGTCCCCTGCACACATAGGAAGGACTATCAAAGAAAATCTTTATCATTATTTCCCCCATAGAATCCTCACACATCTGTTGCCCTCCTACACACTGGAAGAGGCTGTAGCTCACAGAGCAGCTAACCAGAAGCAGAAACAAAACAGGCTTGTCAAACTTCACATCACCCACATGGACAGTAACCTTCAGCCAGAACACTGCAGGATTTCTCCAAAGTGGAAGCTTTTATCTTTGACAATGCTTCTGTGAGACCACGATTTTTTTTGTTCAGTTGTCACACTGCTCCTCTCCATGGACTTTGAGTCTGGTCACAAACAGTCACGCCTTTCTAGCTGCCAAACCAGAGAGACTAGGCATAAAACTACATAAATACCTTGCAGAATTAAAGCTCTTCACTAGATCATCTAATATCCGGTTGTTTTTCAGGTCAGATTCCGAGACTGCCTGTTAAAGAAAGAAAAAGGAAAAAAAAGAAAACCTAAACAAACAAACAAACATTCAGATGCAGTGAAAATAAAAAGTGCCCAGAAAATGTTCAAGTGATCAATAACTTGCTTCTTGGCTCAATGCCTCAACTACCCCCACTAAAGTGCCACGGGAATTAAGATGCAGAAAGGGTAAACATTTTTTCCCCAAAAATATATTGAAATAATTTCCCAGACTTAAATTCTCAGCAGTTAAGGCTAACAGATAAAAACAAGGCCCAAAGCTAAAGCAACAAAGCCCACTGTGCCCAGGTTCCACCAATGGTTTGTTGTAGCACAGGTCTAGTAATTTTGAAAACCTAACCAAGGATCTTCTGAAGGTGATAAGAACCTCAAGCAACAAAATGTGAAAAGTGATGAAGGGAAATGTAATCTTCTGATTAGGGAATGAAAATATGAATTATGAGATGTCTATGTACATTCAATTCATTCTTTTTAAGCAATTTCTGATTTTTCTCTCTGTAAGTCTCCCTGCTCTTTTTAACAAAGCTTTTACTAGTTTCTCATCCCAATACCTGTAAATTTTAAGCAGGTGGTAGTAAAATGTATTCCATTGAGTAGTCTTCACTTGTTTGATGTCAAAAAATTAAAAATAAACTGAGGCAAAAAAAACCAAACCAAAAACACACTTACCACACAGCATGTTGGACACTGAGTTTTGTAGGACAAAAACTTGCGGATACAAAGGGAACAATCTGGAAAAAGGAAATACATCATTTTGAAGCAGGCATTCTTCCAAATGCAGTTCCACATCTTTGCTTGTTTATTTCCTTATTGTACAATACATGCCAATTATTCCACAATACACCCTTTTTCCATGGAATTGAGATTATCATTGTTGCAAAAAAACCCAAAAAACTGTATTTTATGCAAACATGTTTCAACATCAAATATCAGTCCCCCTGTCTAAAGATGATGATTGTTTCCTTTTGCTTCCCAGCGCAAGACAAGAAAACCTTCGTCAGTGACCACCACTACAGCAGTGTTTGCACTGCTCGCTCCTCTCCACGCTGGGTTTGTGACATGACTGATGTTGGATCACTGTCACCTTCCTGCACAGCCCCACATAAACTCACAATCCCTTCTATTTCCCAGGCTCTCCTGCCCCTTTCCAAAACAATACCAACTTGTTGTGGAAAGAAGAGGCAAAAAAGGAGGGGAGATAGCACTGAAATGGTGAGAGACAGCTTCATGTCTTCTCATCACCATAGGATGATGAGCCTCAACAGACTCTCTGGTGAAACATGCCATAAGCTTCATTTTGTTGCAGTAAATTTCTGAATTTGTCACACTTTGGTTCAAAATGATCCAGTGAGTGAATGCCTTTTCTTGGAGACTTTTTAAATCCTTAAGTGACTGTGAAAGCTCATAGATAAGTTGACAGAGTCTCAGCACTGAGCACACTCAGCAGCAGCTCCTGAAACAGATCTATGTTTCATAGACCTTCTGGAAATCCATCTGAAAAGCAGCAGAAGCATTAATTAATCCCGAAATGGTTTGGGTTGGGAGGGACCTTAAAGCTCTTCTCATCCCACCTCTGCCATGGGCAGGGACACCTTCCACTAGACCAAGTTGCTCCAAGCCCCATCCAAGCTGGTCTGAACACACCACTCAACACTTAAAAATGCAAATCCATCTAAATATTCAAAAATTACTACGTATATAGAAGTAAGTGCTATAGAGTGAGAAACCCATAAAGAAAAGAAACTTTACCATATGAATACAAATGAAGTGGCAGGTCCAGGCTGCCAGCATCTGACACCCTGGCACCTTCCAGTGGGCCAGGCCCCGTGTGCAATGATCGCTGCTCGGAGCCAGGGCAGCCACAGCTCCCTCGGGGAGAGCAAATCACACAAGCTCTCAGCCTTTTTGTCTATGCTCTCCTGCCCACCCTTTAGCTATGCTGGCCTAAGGACCAAGTTCATCCTCTCAGATCCAAGAATATGAGAAATCCCTGGGCCACACATCACTCTGCTCGTATTAGAGAAGACATCCACCTTCAGATGCTTTCACTGTGTGAAAAAAATATCAATAGCACACCTCTTCTGTCACTAATGACACAGTCCAAACCACTGTGACAGTTAAATACCTACTGTCACATGAGCTGCTGAACACTCCCAGGCACCCAAGCAGAAGCAGAGGAGGAATTTTAAGTGGCTACAGATGCAAACAGATTAGAGATGTCTAGAAGCCCTGAAATAGATCATTAAGAAAATGAGAATCAGCAAGAAGTTTTGCAAGTAGACTTATTTCATTTTCATCCATTCATAATTGCTCATTAATGGCAAATGGTTTTTGGCTCCAGTTGTTCAACCTCAGTCAACTGAAGAGATTACACAGACAAGAGAGAGGAAAATACTTCAAGAAGTCTTGATCTATTGTAGAAAACCTGAACCTTCTGCAGTTTGCAGGGGAAAGTAAATAAGCAATCTGTTAAAAAACAACTAGGTAGACAGATACGTTCCAAAGTTAAGGGCCTGTGAACCCCACTGTGCCACAGGCAGGCTGTACTACCAGCAAGTGTAGAGAACTTCCATTTCTGTGGCTCCCCACACTGGTTTCAATGGTCACAGCTTTGCCAAGCTAAGATAAACTTCACTGCCAAACTACAACGTCCCCCTTCCACGGAAGGAAGAGGAAGTGCTACAGTTTCTGAACCAAACAATTACACTTATTTTAACATAAGAAAAGGCAACATACTTCACCCCTAATCTGGCTTCAGCAAACTGCGTGGGGCCAGGTTCCAGCAGCTAACGCACACAGAGCAGCATGGAATATTTTAGCTCATAACGCTCTTCACGTACAACTTTGCATTTGTTCCACCCTCAAGATGTTAAGAAAGATATTTAAGTGAAGAATGTCAGATGCCATGCGTTTGTGTTACAGCAGGAACTACACAAGGGAAGGTTCTGGCTGCTTCTATCTTGTGCAGTCCCTCACAGCTTCCATCACAAAGGGAATCACAAAACCCTGGATGGTTTGGGTGGGAAGGGACCATACAGGTCATCCAGCCCCACCCCCTGCCATGGCCAGGACACCTTCCACTACACCAGACTGCTTTAAAGCCTGTCCAACTTGGCCTTGGACACTTCCAGGGATAGAGCAGCCACAGCTTCTGTGGGTAACCCATGCCAGGGCCTCAGCAGCCTCACAGGGAAGAGTTTCTTCTGAATCTCTAATGTAACCATGTCCTCTGTCAGGGGGAAGCCATGCCCTCTTGCTCTGGTACTCCAGGCCCTTGTAAACAGTTTCTCTCCATCTTTCCTGCAGGTTCCCATTCAGGCACTGGAGATCACCCTCCAGAACCTTCTCTTCGCCGGGCTGAACAATCCCAACTCGCCCGGCCTTTTCTCACAGTTCACACTCACAAAGTTCATACACAACACAGCGGGACTGGGCAAGTCCCGCAAGAGCAACGAACGCCGCCGCAGCCCCCCCGCGCGGGACTCACAGTTGTGCGAGCACTGCGGGATGATCACGGCGATGCTGAAGTAGTCGAAGCAAATCCCACAGCGCAGCAAGTCATCCACGGCCTGCAAGGAGAGCGGGGTCAGCCACGGGCACGGCGGGCGGGCAGCACGGGCAGGGCACCGCTCACGGAACGAGCTGCGCGGGGCCAGGCCGGAGGCACCGGCCGTGCCGGCCCAGGCTGCGAAGGCCGCACCGCCCCCCCCGCGCGCTCCGGGGGCAGCGGG
>VZTX01010715.1:0-55326 GCA_013400915.1 Pardalotus punctatus | reverse complement strand
GCCCCCGCCCCGGTCCGGCCTCGGTCCGGCCCCGGTCCGGCCCGGTGGGCAGCGGCACCCCCGGGGCGCCCTGACCTCCCCCAGCTCGCTGGTGCACTGCCGGTGCTGGGGCAAAGCCGGGGGCAGATGGCCAGGTCCAGGCAGGGAACGGGGCAGGACACGGGCAGGAAAGGCAGGAACGGGCAGGACATGGACAGAGAAAGCAGAACACAGGCAAGACACAATCAGATCCAAGCAAGGAATGGCCAGACTGAGGCAGAGCACAGGCAGGACACAAGCAGGACACAGCCAGAGCAGGCAGGACCTGCTCTGCGCCTTGGCAGGGCACAGCTCAGCTCCTGCTCCCCTGGTCCCAGAGCCCCCAGCTCATTCCCAGCGCAGTGAGAGGGGTCCCAGCCCCAGATAAAGCTCCACAGCCCCAAGGTGATGCCCCAGGGCTTGTTCCCCCCTTGCCTGGCCTTCCCCCACTCCTCAAGTCCTTGGGAGGAGTCCAGGTGCCCAGCATTACCCCACTGCCTACCTGTGCTCCATGCAGCCCCCAGCACTCACCGTCAGCTCAAGCACCAAACTGGGGAAGGCTTTGGACCACACAAAAACGGAGGCACTGCCAGGGCTGTGTTCCAGATCTCCACCACTTGCCCAAACTCTTTCTAGAGCTGTTCATCTGTCCAGGATCCTGCCGTGCTACATCTCCAGATCTCCATCACTCAGAGACAAGAATGGGACAGGGGATAACACAGGGGACAGGGGTGCTTCTGGAGCACCACACCCTCACTAGCATGTTCCTCAGTTTCCCCTCTGCCAGCTGCTGCACTTGCAGGCTGCGGGTTAAGGGCAGTGCAGTGAGTCAGACGCACTCTGATGGACTCCCTCCCCCTGGCAATCCTGGTCTGGGGACGGATAACTCGCAATGTCCGTGGCAAGGTCCCCCCAGGAATCCCACAGCAGCAGGACCCCAGACCCCACCGGCCCACCTCCTTTCAAGCCTTGGCACAGAGTGGGACACCGGGGAGAGGAGGGTGCCTGGGCTGGGGGACCTTGCCACCGTGGGCCGGGGTGGACAGAGAGCTGCGGAGGAGTGGAGATGTGCTGTGCCGAGGGATGCTGGCACTGCCGTGGTCCCGCTTCCCCCCAGCAGATGGGACCTGGCTCCAGCCTCACACACACCTCGGCACTGGCTGCATCGTCCCAGCTGCTGCTCCAGTGCTGCTGACTGCAGGAGAATGGTGGCAAGGCCCCCCTGGTCCCCATCTTCGGTGGGGTTAGGGGACAAGCACCGTTAGTATCCACTGCCTGGCTCCAACCTCCAGGGAGCCTCAGCCAAGCATAAATATTTCAGGGTGCTCGGCAGTTTTGTAATAACCAGCAACAAAGATAAACACCGGGAAGAGCAATATTTTTCCATGTGGGCTGGAGGAGTTTAATATTTTATCACTCAGAGCACAAAATATTTATGAACAATCTCATGTCAATCACTGGCTGAGGACTAATCATGACCTTTCCAAGCCAGGGAGGACACATTCCCACCATGGAGAGACAGTCAGACCTCCCCTGCTCCTGGCAACCCCACCCCAAGTCCCAGTTTTGGGCTGCCACATTTGACCACCAGAAAACAATCCCTGGCTGCTGGAGGCACCAAGGGTACTCAGCAGGTGCTCTGGCACCTGGCATTGCCCAGTGGCACTGTGGCATGATGTCCAGGCTGCTCCCTTGTCCCAAGCTGAGGGACAGGGAACTGGAACCAGCACAGGCGGTCCTCCCTGCCTGCACTCTACAACATCAGGACAGACAGAGGAGATGTTAGGAAAGCACAGTGCAGGTAGTCTGGTGTCCCCTGCCACAAGAGGGGCAGCAGCAGCCCAAGGACCTGGCTTTACTGGTTTTACTCTCTGCAGGTTCCCAAGAGGAGTGGGCATAACCACCTCCCTCCAGCTCTGCCCAGCTCAGAACGCCAGCTGGGACCCTTCTTTCTCCACTTTCCCTGCAGCTTGCACAAGCTGGAGACAGACCCCATGCCCTGCTGGGTTGCCCAGGCAGGGAGAAAGCGTCAGCAGCAGGAATGCAGAGCCCCTGGGCAGCTCCTTGGCTCAGCTGAGGGCCATGGGGGCAGCTCCCATCCACAGCCCACTCCCCACCACAGGGCAGGATGGCATGATCGGCCAAAGGACAAATCAGCAACGCACCAGCCAGCAGTGAGGAAAAGCATCCACTTTATTACAGACCCCAAAGCGCCTGTGGCGGTGCCAGGAGGACCACGTTTACACAGGATGTTTCCATTGTTCAGCAAGGGGAAGAGAAGAGGGGAACAAACCCAACCGACCCAACTCACAGCTCTTTGGTGCTAGAAAACATGGTGGTGTGGCAGAGAGAAGCTGTGGGTGAGGGAGGCACCGGCAGAGACGAGGGGGGACATCTCTGCCATCCACCACCATCCCCAAGACACCTGCGAGGAATCTGCGATGTGCCTGGACACAAACAAACGGCAAATGCATTTTGCTGCCCCCCCAGCCTGCACCTACCCTGCGCCACCAAGCACCACAGAAATCCCCCCCACCTCCCGGCACCCCCAAAACGGTCAAACACCCTTTCTGCAAAGAGGGAGAGTAGGTCCCAGGGAGAATCAGCGACCAAAATCTCTTGGCTGGAGAGGAAGGAGGTGGGAAAGGCAACTGGTTCCCAGTAACTCAGACCCCGGCGGGAGGTGAGGCAGCCAGATCTCTGTTCACTCCTCTCCTCTCTCAGCAGCAATGGGCTCCTTGGTCCACTTGTCTGTGACCTCCTGGCTACCTGCATAGCCCACATCAGGCAGCAGGCCTGGGGCTCCCTCCCCATCCCCAGCGACCTCCAGGTCCAGCTCCTCGAAGGAGGAGCCGCTGGCTCCCGACTCGCTGTAGCTGTGCTCGCTGCGGTTGTCCGCCTCCTCCCGGCCACGGCTGGCTGGGAAGGGCAGCAGGATGGAGGTGGCCACCGAGGTGTCTCTGCTGTCGGTTGTGGCGTCCACACTGATGGAGCTCGTCTCACTCATGGTGTCGACCCCTGGGATGGAGAGAGAAGGGGAAGGAGTGAATGCTGTGCGAAGGAGGCAATGGAGATGGGGTGCCACAGCCTTCAAAGCCACCAGAAGCCTCAGAGAGATCAGGCCACAGTGGAGTCCAGCTCCTACCTCTTGTCACCTCCTATGCCTTTGAAACATGACCAGGCCAAGAATGAGCTGAGCTCAAACAGCTCCCTGAAATCAGGAACCTGCAAGTCAGCACAATCAACCAGCAACTCCCAGCCATGCCCTGACCTCCTGACCACACCCTGGCTCCACAGCTGCTCTTGGAGCACACAACAAGGACCTGGAAAGTTCTTCCTTAGGGAGAATGCATGCCTGTCTCTGGCATGGCACCAGGAATGAGACAAGCAGCAGGAAGGACACTGTGCTGTGAGAGTGATGGGAAGCTGCAGCACTGCTTAAGCACCCAAGGGGATGATGGCACAAGGGCAAATCCTCAGATGTGCCGCTGTCAGAGGCAGGTGTGTATGTCCAGCCTCATAACAGGGCATCCTGGTGCCTTCAGCACCTGTCAGCCTTCTCCCTCTCCCTCTTTGATTCCCCCACAGCCGGCAGCTCTGGCAGCAGTGTGAAGATAGGCAGGGCAGCAGCAGACATGTCTCGGGGTGCCAGAGGATAGGGGGAGCCTTCCCAGCTCACTCTGTGCTTCTCCATCATGACCTGGCTGCCAGCCATATCCCATCTCATGACCAAGCTCCTGGAGGCTGCCCCTGCCTGCCTGGGTGGAGCCCTCTGCCCACTGCCCCCTCCCCAGATCCCTGCCTCATTAGCTCGATCAACAACACAATTAAGGAGTCGACAAGGAGAGGAACGTGTCAGATTGAGACCAGCAGCTCGGTGCTGTTGCCAGAGCAACCAGCCAGGAGACAAAACCCTCCTGTTAAACATTAATCATTGTTAATTATGACATCACAGATTCACGTGGTTAATTATGACATCACAGATTCACATTGCTAATTATGATATGCTGGCAAACACTGGGCAGGGTCTTCCATCATGGCTCTCCCTGCTCCATCTTCTCCCTGCCTGCCTTGTATCAGTGGGAAGTGAGTGCTGGGCTCTGTCATTTTGCAGCACCTCCATCTGCGCTGGGCTGGACACCCCTGCCAAGGATCACGCTCCACACCAGGAGAGGAACCAGGAGGACCCCACTCAGCAGCAGCACTCATGAGGATTTGGGCTTGCCACTAACAGGGCTGGGAAGTGACAAATGGGAGCCTCTCTGCGGTCATCACCACCCTAGGAGGGAGAGGAGAGCCCTCTCCTCCACACTGTCTCCTGTTGGTGCAGCTCCATCCTCAGCTGCTGGCATGAGGCTGCCTTGGGCTTTCACAGGCATTTCCAGCCTCCTACAGCTCCTGCAGCCAGGGTACCCAAGGCTGGGCTGCTTGCTCTCCTCCAGCTGTGTGGCAGCCACTGATCTCCTTCCGGAGACCCACCAAGGAGGGAACTTTCCTTCCAAACATCCTTAAATCCTTCTTCTGCACTGTTTTTCTTCCCAGCCTGGGCAGCTGCCAGCAGAACTGCTTGTAAATGGCAGTCCTCTGCCTCCTGAGCAGCATCATCCCACGGTCCTGCCGGCTGAGTGACGGCTGTTCCGAGAGGACCGAGCAGTGGTAGCAGGATGAGGGGTAGCCAGAAAAGATCCACAGACACAGTGCACCCACTGCTTTATACCACCTGGATGGCATATTGGCTTCATCCTGGAAAGGAACCTGAGCCTCCACCCTCTCACCTTGGCAACCCTTTTGGCAGCTGGCACAAGCTGAGTCCTCGGCCGCACCCCCAGGCAATGCCAGGTGACCCCTCCCATGGAAAGAAGGAAAGAACTACTGCCCACTAACACACACTGCATTTGCTGCAGCATTAGGGAGCACCTCGACACGGAAACTACATTTACTCTAAGTTAAAAAGGATGTTCTGCACACTGCGGTGAGGCGCTCGCTGAAGGGGACAGCAGCCACTGAGTGGGCGGCAGAAAGGTGGGAGATGCTGTCCCACCTGACAGGATGCTGGCAGGGCAGTGGGTTAGCAGGGAGCCTCCAGGAAGATGGAGAGCTGTGGGAGATGAAGGGGTGCAGACTCTGAGCCTTGAAGACAGCTAAGGGTTTGCAAGGTCTTTAGTGGAGATCTCAAAAAAATAATCTGATTTGGCCCAATTGGTGGCCTGAAGGGACATGGACATGTTTCCACCATGGCTTCATGACAGCTCACATCACTTATGGTCATTTTGTGTCCCTCTAAGACCTGGGATGGGAGTGACACCAATCCCCCAAGCAGTGCCCTGCCTGCTCAGCACCCCTCCCTTGGCACCCCAGAGGCTGTTTCAGCTCAGAAGCTGTCATGTAACCCATGCACAAAGCAAAGAAGCTCCCGAGGAGAGGAGCAGCAGTTCAGGAAGAAGAAGACAGGGATGAAGCTGACCTACACACTGCTCCAAGCCACCACCGTGGGAAAGCACTGCTGTCCTTACTCTCATAGCCACCTTCCTTTCCCTCGCTCCAAGGGCGACAATAAATCGAGTCCTGTTTCCCTTCAGCCAGGCACTTTGTCACTGCTCTGTCACTTCTGATCATGTTCGAGTAGCCTCAGCTGGCAAATTTACCCATTTCGGCAGCCTTGCTCTCCTCTGCACAGGAAAAGGCTGGCTCTGGCATGGCCACTCAGCCTGGCCAGGATAAACGCATGGGGCAGGAAGGGCAACAGAGCTGGTGCTGCCAGGGACCATGTAGGGTCAGCTCTGACAGCGAATGTGGCAGGAACACCCAGCTGTCCTAACACAGCCCAGGGAGGCCAGGAAGGCAGGGCAAGGGGCTCCAAGAGGGTGACCAAAGCCCCGCTGGACAGCAAGCAGGGCTTCAGCTCTCAACTCACAGGCACAGGCTTCCAACAGCTGTTACACCCACTTGTCCATCCTTCCCCACATACCTTGTTTGGTCCTCCCATGAACCACTGCCCATTCCTTGCATCCACCTGCCCAAGGCTGCTCCCTGCACCAGGAACGAGTCCAACACCCTCACCCAGCATGGCTTTTCCCTCTGGCACATGGTGAGGTAACAGCCATCCTGTTGAAACTCGCCCTTGACCTTGCTTCCCCCAGGATGATATAGCCATCCCACTGCACTTTCACTCAGTAGGAACACGGGACCCAGGAAGTTTTCCTTTGGGAAACAGAGGCACAGCCTGGGGGGAAGCCATGCCAGGGTGTTGAGTCCCCCATAGGTCAGGGCCATCTAGGAAGAAGAGATATCAAGCAGGCAGCTCCAAGAGACCAGCCAGGGATGGGTGGAATAGGAACCACTCACCCCATACTGCCAATGAGCCTCTTAGGGAGCTGGCTCCCCCAGACAGCTCAGCCCTGTGCCATACCAGGTACTGGCATTCCCAAATCCAGAATGAGGGTGGGCTCTCCTCCTGCATTGCCCCTGTGCCACACTGATGCCCAAGCAGTGCTCTACTCCTGGTGCTCCTGGGCCCTTTCCTTCCCCTTGTTCCATCAAATAATCATCACCTCTAAATACAGTGTGCTGCCAGGGGGAACAGCTCCTCCATTCTTGCTGAAGCTCACACACAAGCCATCAGGAGAGGGGCCAGGGCCCTTCCCAGGGTGTAGAGGCAGGCAGAAACAGGCAGGGCTCTTGGGAGGATGGAAGCAAGTAGGGATGAGGCAAAACACATCAGGAAAGCTGCCCCTCTGTGGCACTGGGGCTCAGTGCGTGATGTCATCAGTCGTACCTGAATGCTGTGGGACAGACTCCAGGAAAATGAGCACCTGAGACTCTGGGCAGAGCCACGTGCTCAGGAACCATCTGTGTTCATGCCAGCAAGCCCATGTGGAGAGGCTGCTTTTGTTTGCTTTCACCTTCCACGCGCAGCAGCGGGGTCACGCTGCAGAGCACGCTGCTGGGAGGGAGCCGGGAGCGAGGACCCACTGAGCGCCACGCTGATGCCAAAGCCCCAGAAAATAATTAAGTACAAAACAACTAATCGTGATTGACACTGGCCCCCTGGAGACCCATCAGCCGCCTTTCCTAAAATGCTTCCTGTCTTTCCGATGACCCTGACGATGGCGAAGAAGGGACGGAATTGGTGCAGAGGCAGCCACAGCCCCCGGCCCCTTCCTTGTGTGTTGAGTGTGTCCGTCCTCAGCAGAGCTGCCAGCAGCCTGCTCTGTGCAGAGCAGCAGCAGAAAGCAGAGACCCTGGCCCATGTCCCACAGCCTTTGCAGCCATTGGCTTCACTGGCAACCTCAGGCATCCAGCACTTTGCAGGGTGAGCTCAGGAGCAAGGACAGCAGGTGACAGCCTAAATGGAGCAATGTGCTCCAAGGTCAGGAGGCTCGAGAAAACAAATCCAAGCTTTTCTTACACTTTCACATCACTCGGTACTGTCTGGCACCAACCACAATGACAGGTGAGGAAAAATGGCAACACCTTCCACTTGGAACTTTTCAAGGCTTTAATTCAAGGAAAGCATAATCCAGCTGCTGGTGCAGAGTTTCATGAGCTGTGACTGAGAAGTGTTGTGTCCACACAGAGCATTACTGAACATGATGCCCACTTTGAAATTGCACTCAATGCTCTTATCTCAGTATTTTAAGAGGGAGAAAGAGGGGGCTTCATCTGCTGCCACATCAGGAGTGGGAGCCCAAAGCATCTCTGCATAGAACATCCTCAGCTGCCATTGGGAGAGGAAATGGAGCTCAGCACCTTCCCAGTCTCCACCCATCCATTGAGGCAACAGGGTATCAAAGCCCAGCATCCGGATTTGTGCAGCTCAGGTACAGCCAGAGGAGCTGACAGCAACTATCAGGGACCACCACCCTCCCCCACTCTCCCAAGAGCATTGTCTGAGCCTCCATCAGGGCAGGACCACTTGAAACATCCCCTCAAAGCTGAGGTGGATCAAGAAGGAACCCAAATCCATGCAACTGGAGTTGAGGGGGGATCACGCTCACAGGCAGAGGGGGATATTGCTGTGCCCACCCTCCAGCTGGCAGAGGAAAGCTTGAAAATTGCCACTGACATTCCAGGATCTGCTGGGTCATCAAGATCTCATGTCCATCTTGCCTGTGAAGGGGCTGTGACTACCTGGAGCTTGCTTCTTGAGGGACTGCCCAGGGAAGAAGGATAAAAAGGATGGGAGAATAAATTTATCCTTCTCCAACTCAGAGGTGGTTGGTTGCACAGATCCCAGTGCATAAAACTGCTGGGAAGGGAGGACCAATCTCAATCCATAAGGTGTCATCTTCTTGGGACCACCAAAACCCTCAGGCAGGAGCTGCACAAGCCACCTGGAGGCTTGCCACATCCTCGACCCTCCCCAGCAGCCAGAACAAGGATGTGACACCTCATCAGATGTGGTTCTGCCACTGTGCTCAGCAGTGACAATCACAGTGCAACATCCAAACCCAACTCTTTAGTCTCGCAAGCAGGGGCAACCTCTCAGTTATTATTATTTTAAGTTGGTTTTGTGCAGACTCAGCAGATGGCACTGTATCAGATTGCACTGACAAAAGCTCATCTACATGCCTGGAAGGGGAGGGGTGATGGAGGAGCTGGCCCAGGGCTGCTGCTGGGTGGCCCGGCGCAGGGTGAATAAGTCCAATATCATTTGCTTTCTAAAACTGGGAAGACCTTCCTAGCCCTTCTTCCAGCAGGGCAGGGGACTCCCCCACTGCAGGCATGCTGGTAGTGGCATCCCAGGGAAAGCACTGAGACAGCCAGGGCACAGGGCAGTGGCTGCTCCGAGCATCCCTGGCTGTGCTGCAGGATTGTGTTCCCCCTGAGTGGGGCAGAAAGGAGCACAGCTACTGAAGTCACCACCCTCAAGCTGCTTTTGCTCCCATGGATCCTGCCATTCCTCTCCAAAACCAAGAAGTCAGAGGAAGATGTCAGAGCACTGGGCTTTGGGGCACCTCTGGCCAAGGCGGGCTGGTGCCCCCAGCAGCTGCCCTTGCACAAGGCAGACAAAGAGGAGAAGAGCCGAGTGAGCACCGTGCAAACACGGGAGCTGGAAGTTCTGGCAAACAGCTCCAATTAGACTCTTCAATGCAGCGCTAAATGGACAGAGCTCCCAGAAAGCAATTCCCAGGCTTACTTTTATGCGATTAAGAATTAAAGCGACCCAAACCTGAAGATGTGTTAAAGCAAATGACCCGACTGCCCGGGAGGCGAGCACAGCCCTCATGGTTTTTTCATGCCCATTACACAAGCATGGGCGACCTGTGGGGCAGGGGGAGGCAGCTGCCCCTGCCAGCAGCCAGCTCGGGTGTGCTGTCCAGCCCAGGAATGCTTGGATAGCCAGCTCCCACATCTCACAGGCACGAGAGCATGTGGGCAACTAGCATTTTGGGTTACTATAGCACTGCTGTTCTGCGCCTACAGCCATTGTGGTCCCTTCCTGTATGAATACATCCAGGCTCCAACAAATCTTGCTGAGCAGATGCTCTCAGGCAACTCCACCACCAGCTACAGCAACCTGGTATTTAAGCTCTTTGCAATCCCAGTATGTAACAGATGAAGATGAGATCAAGGAAGATGTATATGACAAAGAGAAAAACAAGCCCAGCTGCAACTAAAAGCTGTGAGATCCAGCTCTGCACTGACTACAGTGGGCCACTGGCTCAGTGGCAGCTTGGCCCTTGTCCCTGAACTGCAGGGGTTCCTGGGTGCTCTCCAAGGCAGGGCATGACACCTTGGGGACAAGATCCTTGGGGATCAGCCCAGGGTGAGGGGAAAAGGTGTGCTGAGGGTCAGTGGTTGGGCACCAGGTGGGTACAGTCTCTCTCTGTCTGCTCAGGCAGCAGGAATGGGGACACCAGGACCCCACATCTGTGAGGGCTGATGCTGATCGAAGATGGAGCCTGTGCACAAGCCACATATACCTGTGATGTCTGTCTGGGCGTCCTCAGCCACAGCTGCAGCAGCCCTGCTCTTCCTCTCCAGTTCTTTCATTTCAGGCACATAAAAATCCCCTTGGCGGGCAAGGGGACACACGAAGTAGATGCGGTCCTGCTTGTAGATCTCGATCCGGGGGTGGGCACACAGCTTCCTCTCCTGAAAGACACAATACAGCCATGGGCAGGGATGTGGCCTCACCCAGCAGCCCCCCACCACGCTGACCTGCCAGCCTGGCTGCGTCAGACTGGCCCTCTTTGCCCACAGATGAGGAGGCCCAATGAGGAGCAGAGGGTCACACCCCAAAACCTCAGAGCTGCTTTCCCTATCACAGCAGCCCCACGTACTGGGGCAGACAGGTTTGGCCCTGGAGGTAAGCAGCCAGATGGGCTTCAGGATGAGATGCTGAAGACCCCCAGCTCAGCCTTGGTGTCGATGTGCTCATTTTGGGCTGGAGCAAGGGGTTTTGGGGAGCCAGGCAGCTACTTCACACAGACCTGCCAGATCTCTGGCTCCTCCTGGCAGCACAGCTCTGTGAGCAGCACAGCCCCATGAGCAGCACAGCCCCACGAGCAGGCGTAGCACTACTCTGCTAATTAATATAATCCAGAGCCAATAGCTCCAGCAACTCTCTTCAGAATGGCGAGGGCAGGGGGAGTGGGAGATGAATCCCTGGCATTTCAGCAAGTCCCCCTCCTCTTTTTCCTCACCCCACTTCCCCTGGCAGTACTCTTCAAGACCTCAGACCCAGCCTGTCAGGGACCCCTGACAGGGGCATGTCCCCCCTGGCCATGCAGCCCATGCTGAGCCGGGGCTGTGGGGACTCTCAGGGTGCTGAGGCCAGGCCGAGGAGCAGCTGGACCCCTCTTGCCACCCCCTCCTCACCCGCCCTCCCGCCAGCTGCTCACTGGCAGAGGGGGCGGCTGATTACAAGCCGGGTGAGAAAGGAGAGTGTCTCTTCAGCGGGTTTTCTTTTTCTTTCTTTCCCCTTTTCAAATCACTGACAGCTCTTATTTAACCCTGCAACCACCCTGATGATCCTTCTCCTCCTCCCTGCCCCAGCTATTCTCTTCCTCCCTCTTGCCCTGATTATACTCTTCTTCTTCCCTGCCCCAATGATCTTCCTCCCTGCCTCAACTATTCTCCTCTGCCATGGCCTACTAGTGTGGCTTGTTCACACATCCTCCAGCAGGGTCCCCATCCCTCTGGGGCTCTCCGTAGCCAGAGCTGGCTCTGCTCCAAGAATGAGCCCTATGGACGCATCAATCATGACCTTACAAAAGCCTGAACTCCTTCAGCCCTGCGGATGGACCAGTGTGATTTAAGAATCATTTATTTCCCAGACACATGCTGGCACCAGGCAGGATCCACAACAGACATAAGCCAACACTGTCCCTCTCCCTGGTGCTGGCAGCTGGACCACCTGGAGAGCCACCTCCATGCTGCCAGCATGCTGCACAAGGAATACAGGCAGAAATCCCACACGAGCAGTTTTCAGGTCCATTTTCCTGGAAAAGCCTGCAGGAGCTGGCAATGCAGAGCCCCAGTTTACCCAGAAACACCACAGCAGCAGAAACATGACCCCAGCAGAAGCTTCACCTGTCCCATCCCAATGCCTGCCAGTCTGAATTTCAGCAGTCTCCTCCAGCCAAGGAGGAACCACATTCCCTATCCCAGTGCCGCAGGGACACACAGGGACGCAGGCGGGCTTCCAAGGCGCTTGGAGTTTGGAGTTCCCACTCGCGGGCAGGTGAAACACTGAGGCCTGCAGATCAAAACTGTATTAAATAAAAACAAGCTGGGCTGTTTTTAGCAGCAGAGCAGAGGCGGCTCATATCACTCCTGCTTTTTCAGCAACAACGCAGACAAGAGCCCTCCCCGCCGCTCTGCCCCTTGCTCTACCAACCACAAGCCCATCCGCCAACCTCCAGCTCGCCTCGTTATTTTAGGTTACTGCAACACACACCAGAGATGGGTGTCTCCAGGATCTGCAGGGCTTTTTTGGATAAATCCAGCTGGCCCTCCACCACTTCATGCAGACAAGGACAACTCAAAGGATCTTAGAGCAAAGAGACCTTCATTAACTTCATGTGAGGTGCCCAACCAGTCTAAATCCTCAGGGCTCCAGTCTGGCCTCCAAGACATCCCAAGCTGACTTTCCAAAGCCCATCCTGAGGTTCCAAAAGAGTGGATCTGGGACATACCCTCTCCCTAAAACCTACTCTAGGCTGCTACAACTTCTAATTACACAGACATAGTAGTGACACCCCCAAAGCACAAACAACACCCCCTCCGCCCATACAAAAAGTGGGAATCTTGGCTTTTTAAGGAATAAAAATGCACACCTGAATGAAGAGAAGGGTCTTGGACCGGCTCTTGAGCCAAATGTTGCTTCATCACACTCAAGATTATCCTATAAGAGAGACAAGGATGTTCCACCCTGCCAGGGTGGGAAGCAGCTCTGTGTCCCTGAAGCCAGAAGAGCCAGTTGTCCTGCAGCCAAAGCCCAAGGCTGGGGACCAGGTTGGTGGAACCACGTTGAAGTGGCTGGACACTCACTGTCAATGCCCACATCTGCCTCATTAGGGACAGCTGCAATACTTGATTTCTTCCCAAGTCATCCAGGGCTTTTTCCAAAATGAAATGGAGGAAAACCAGAGCCTGGGGGTGGTAATTTATGCCTGTACAAATTAAGATGGAAGCCAGGCTAGTGAGCTGGTCTCTGCTTCTGTGTTTCTTCCCAGAGAAATACAGCTTCTGGCAGGGCTGCTGCAGAGCTCAGCACTGACAGGTGGGCTCAGGAGAGGACAACATCCCCAAGAAGGTGCAGGGAGGTTGCAGCTGGGAATGCCGTCCTGTCCAGCCTGGGACAAAGGGATGAGGCTGCATAAAGACTTGAGAAATGGGCAGAGGCAATGAGGTGGGAAGCCATGACAACAGAAAGGGACAAGGGGATCATCCAAAGGGGGTGGAAGATCAGCCTTGTGATCATACCAAAGGAGACTAGGAAACAGGCAGAGGCCAGGCAAGAAGAGTGCTGCAAAGTGCAACCAAGAGGCTGGTGACACAGGGAGTTTGGGATTATCCCAGGGGAGAGAAACACTGCAATGAAAAGAAACAACCCAGAGAGACTGGAGAGCAGAGTCCAAAGGCAAAGGTGTGGGAAGGGAGTGAATTAGCAAAGGCCCAATAACATGGCAAAACAACAGAGAGGCTCAACAGGCAGTGCTGCACTGCCACTGAGGAGGGAGCCCCTGGCTGGCTGTGCTGCCAAGCCAACAGATGGAGCAGCAAGGGGAACGTGGAGTTTGCAAGGCAGAGCCCTCCAGTCAAATCCAATGCAGTCTCACACGGGTGGAGGAGCTCAGTGAGAGGTGAACAGTGGGACACTGTCAGTGTCAGGCTGCTGGCTGTGACAGCAGGACCAGTAAGTGGGGCAGGGAAGGGGATTTGTCCCTTTGCAAGGTCGTGTGGTGCCATCTCCCTCCTCAGCCTCTGCCAGGAGCTCTCCCTTCCTATGGCCAGCAAAGATGGAGGCAGCAGCACAGTGTACAGGGATGATTTTATCCAGGACCCTCCTCCAGGCACCTGAAACATGGATTCATTGCATATAATCCATACAGCCCATCTACACACACAGAGCAAAGGCAAATGCATCCACAGTCTGCAAGTTCAGTCCTGACAGGCACAGCAACTCCAGCATACTCCTGCTGTGTCAGACCCACTGTTTCCCATGAAGCCAACTCCTTCTCAGCCCATCTGAGGAACATGGTGGGGTGCTTCTCACCACCGTCTTGGGAGCAAGCTCTTATGTAAGGGAAGACTCTTGCACTCCTCTTTCCCAGATGGAACAGCACCTCGCCCAATCTTTAACCTCAGGTTCCAAATCACTTACCACCACATACTGACTGTAGGACTTCCTCCAGGTTGCTCTCATCCCTCTAGGAATGGAGCACCCCCTAGCCTCATTCATCAGAAAGGACAACAGGATGCACTAACCAGCATTTTGGGAGACCCTCCCTGGCAGCAGAAGCTGCCACCAATTCGTCAGCACAAATTTTCCACCCCCTGCTTGTCCATAAGGTCACAATGTCTGCCCATGATATGGCTTGGGCACAGCCTCCCAGAAGGAAGATGCCCCCACTTTCCTGGGTGAGCCCAAGAGCAGTCCCAGGCCTATAGGGCACATGACAAGGTGTCTGAGACATGACCTGCAGTCATTAAAATCCCAGCAGAATTGTGCAAAGGCAGAAGGAGGTGGCAGGGTGCTCACATCACACCATGGCCCTCAGCACCTGCTGGGAAACAGAAGGTGAGCTGGGGCACTGCGGGGACTGGCTTTGTCACTCTGTCAGGCTCATCTGCTCAGGAATTCAAATGTCACCAACTGGATCTGCTTCATCTCCCACTGCTGCAAGAATTCATCTCATTAGGACACCACAAAATAGTCCTGTAGATGCTCTCTGGATTCTCGCCATGCATGGGCATGCTGGCAATCAGGCTCCAGCTGAACCGAGAACACTTCTAGGGTTGCCAGGAAGGCAGTGGGAAGGCAGCTGCTGTCCTCGCCCCACTTCTGGCCACAAGCTCTCTGTCACCCTTGACTCCTTACTGTGACCTCCTGGCATGGCTCACAAGGTGATGGTTAAGCCACACCAGCCCAATGAGTCCCAGTTTCAGGACTGATGCTGTAGCAGCAGTTGGGGAGAGGTTTTCCATGCCACCACCAAGCTTCCTGCTGGAGCAGAGCTGGAAGCTGAGCTCTTCATGCTGCCCAGCAGCTCCTGGCTCCACTGCAGAGATGTCCACCCCATGTCCCAGCTACCTGTGTGCCATAGGAACACAGCCACTGCTTGTGCCTGTCACCCATCCCTGCCAGAGGACCTTCTGCCTGCAACACATGAAAAATGTACCTGTAAACCCCAGCCCAGACTGGAAAAGTCATGGGGAGCAAGCAACAGGTCACCTGGAAGATGCAAACCCTCTTCTACTCTAGGGAAACCAGGCAGCCCCAAGTTGCCCTCCTGGCCACCAGCCAGGGACAAACCCTCCAGGAATCTGCCACTGGGCACTGCTGCAAAACTGGGGCAGGCTGGAGCCAGCCCAGAGCCACTGGGAAAGCAGACAGTGCAGGGTCCAGCCTAAGCATCAACTGCTCTCCACACACTGCCAATTGAGAGAACAACTTCCCAAATATGCCAATGGACACACGGCCCAAGTCTGGCCAGCAGGGCCCAGACTCAAGGAGAAGCTGTGGGCTGTTAAGAGGGATTGTCTCAACATCAGTTTGGCACAATGGGCCTGGAGCTGTTGCTCACCCCTGCTCTTATTGTGACAGGATGTGCTGCTGCCATCGCAGGGAAGCAGAAGGGTGTTGGGCACATGGAGCTGGCTCCATCCACATTCTGCTCTGACACTGGAGCAACACCAACCATGGAGAGGTTTTTCCATAGGCAGTTGGGGTCATTCCCTTCCATTTATTATGCTGCCACACCTGAAGAAGGAAGAAGGTATGTGCAAACACACGGGGGGCTTGTGGCCATTGTTGGGGATTGCTGCCTGTCGGGGGGCTCACGACCATCGCCCCAGCCAGCCAGGCCATCATCACACCCTCACTGCCATGAGCCTCCCCTCACCTGTGCCACCAGAACTTGGGTTGCTTGGTAGTGCCAGCAAGTCAGCTGGCACCTGGCACAGTGTGGGGTGACCCCCGGGTGACCCACCAGCCCTGCCCTCACACGCCAGCAACTTCCGCCTGCTCAGATGACACAACTCCCCCACACCTTCCTTCCAGCTGGAGGCATCTGTCCTCTCCATCTCTCAGTGATGGGGTCGGACATTTCAGTCCCAAGGATTTTAAAGGAACAACAAAACTGCGTGGAGCTGAACGGCCCCAAATCAGTTGCTAAAATTAAAAGCTGAAACTGAGCCACCAGCTAGGGCTGGGGGGAGCGTGCTGTGTGCCACATCCTCCTCGCTTCCTCACACGCTCCACGCTCGGTGTGTCATCCCTGCTTATCTTAGAACACGGGCGCTAGGTAGTCCTGAGAGGCTTTGCAATTCAGTTTGCACAGCACCCAGCACCCTTCGGCATTCTCCCAGTTCAGTCAGGGGACAGTCTCCTTGCTGGGCCATCCCTCTGTCACAGGCCCAGATGGGGAATGTCCCTGTTTCCATTCCTCTTTGCTCAGACAGCAGCTTGAGGTTAAACACCGTTTCAAGTCACCCATCTGAGCTGATGAAAGCAAAAAAAATTAGGCACCCCTTCCTCCTGGGACCAAGTGTCTCCTGGGCTGCACTAGAAGCAGCATGGACAGCGGCCTGAGGGGGATGTTCCCCCTCTGCTCTGCTCTTGTGAGACCCCACCCAGAATATCACCTCCAGCTCTGGGATCCCCAGCATAAGACAGTCATGGACACATCAGAGCAGGTCCAGAGGAGACCACAGAAACAGTCCAAGGGCTGGAACAACAGTGCTATGGACCCAGGCTGAGAGAGTTAGGACTGTTCAGCCTGGACAAGAGAAGAGTCTGAGAAGCCCTAAAGTGTGCTTGTAAGAGATGGAGACTTTTTACCAGGGCTTGTGGTGACAGGGCAATGGCCAGTGGTTTTAAAGCAAAAGCCAGCAGGTTAGACTGGAAATAAGGAACAAATGGTTTGTGATGAAGGTTTTTAGTTACTGGAACAGGTTGCCCAGAGAAGCTGCGGATGCCCCATCCCTGGACATGGCCAGGTGTTCAAGGCCAGACTGGATGGGGCTTTAAGCATCCTGCTCTAGTGAAAAATGTCCCTGCCCACAGCAGGGGGGCTGGACTAAATGGACTTTGAAGATCTCTTCCAAATCCATCCCTGATTCTGGCCCTCCCTGATGAGCTGCAGCCTGACAACGGGAGACAGGGATGAAGCCTGGGTGCCCCAGGCTGCCCAACACAGAGTAGAAGTCAACCAGGGACTGGGGGAAGAGCCATCAGCCCAAGAAACAGTTGGACAGAAAGGAGGACAAATTGTTGGAGGGAAAGGCAAGCAGATGCTTTCCACCAGTAATACCTCAAGCATCAAGGAAACCCCAACATCTCAGCTTGCAGCTCCAGCAGGGTGCACGAGGAGCCGGGCAGGCCCTTCCTCCTGGGGTGGTGGCAGCCAGAGCCAGCTCCAGAACACAGCACAGCCACCAGCACCACGCTGCCAAGGGCTGCGGAACAGCTGCTGCTTCCCAGCCTGGAGAAACTCACATTTCAGAGGTGGTGAGACTGCTCCCACGCCACGTGCACTTTACTTTCAAATCCTCTGGGCTGCGAGGTGTTTCAGAAACAGAAGGTGATATTATTGTAATCAAGAAAAGGCCGTTTCGTCAGCCAGCGGGAAAAACGAGCGGCACCACAAGCACTACGGCAGCGGAAAACAAAAGTCTCGCCAAAGGATAACAAATCCTCCAGGTAGCAGAATACAGAGCCTGGCAATTAGCACCTCCCACGCCATCAGCATCCCTGCCTGCCCTCAGCACACTTCCCCCTTCCCACGGCAGGCCCCGTCCTGCCTGCAACCAGGACACACCGCCCTGCTGACGTGGCAGCATCATGGCTTCAAGACAGGCAGGAGAAAATCAGCCCCCGAGATGCTCTCCACAGCAGTGAGAGGGAGTGGGAGTGCGTTTGGACCGTGGCAGCCGTGAAACACCGGGCTTGATAGCTGAGAGAGTTTTTCATTTTCACCTCAGTGAAGGCAGCCCGCCATGCAATTTACACCTTGCCCGCCCGCGCTTCCCTGGGCCGAATCACCCAGCTGCTCCCATGGCTCCTCCAGGGCAGGAGCTGCAGAGTGGCATCTGCCAGGCACGGACAAACTGAGAGATAAAGGAATGAGCCCGAGGAGGTTGGTGGGTTCAGGAGATCCAAGTGACCTGAGATGGCTCGAAGGGACCAGGCACAGGCTCCCAGGTCATGGCTGGCAGCCGCTGTCAGCATCATGAACGCTTTTATCCTGCTCTCCAGAAAAAAAGGAATAAGTTCCAGCCCAGCCTCGCTACAGGCCCTGACACACTCTGGGCCTTTTCCTCTTCCAGCACCCACTTGACCTGCAAGAGAAATCCTGCAGCACACAAAGAAGCATCCATCATCTTCAGAGACAAGCCAGGTAGCAAAGTCCCAGTGAGATAAAACCTTTCAGAAAGTAGCCATGGGCAGTCAAAGCCTGCAGTGTGGGGGCAGAACAAGCCTTGGACAAAACTGCCTGCCCAGACACACTCAGGTACATTAGTCCATGTGCTTCTAGGGATGTATCATACTGCCCCCAACTATGGGAATGTCACCTGCAGAATAAAGAGCAGATGGTGCTAACAAACACAATTCATGGGGCTTGGGTCCCCCCTGGTGTTATGGTTATTTGGTAGTAATTAGTCCTGCAGGAGAGTTTCAGAAATGAAGGAAACTTCTGCATCAAAAAATACTAATTTTCCTTAGGACTTGGTGCTTTCCACTTCCTCAAGTTCTGCCTTGCTTCTGTACCCACCATGGATAAGCAAAGCCAGCTGGGGAGATGGTACTCACAAGTTTCCCAGAGCTCCATTGTGCTTTCTCACACTCTTCCTCCTACCTGACCCCACCACATCCCATTTTCTCCTCCTCCTTCCCCACCACAGCCACACACAAGATCTCTGAAGGGGACTTTGGTTTTAACCATTCTGAAAGCTCAAACACTGGATTTTCATAATAAAACAAGGAATCTGTGTAAATCCACATAATCTCTCCTCCCCTGCGAAACCAGTCCTGGGTTCCTGTCCCAGTTCCTGGGAACTCCATCACTGTGGGAGCACACGGGTCAACAGCTGCACACGAAAGGAGACGGACAAGGCTGTGGGAGGACCACAGCTGGAGAGGGCTGCCTCTGATTCAGAGAGCAGATCTCCAGGGACCAATGCTCTCCTCCCAGCCCTCACAGGATGCTTCTTCAGCATTAATCACAATGCTGGAGGGATTGATGCAATGATCTCTGCCATCGCGGATGACTGGAGCAATGCTAAATCGCTTTGCCTGCTCTGTTGCCTTGGCAAGGCTGCCAGGAGCAGCAGCTGTGGCACTTTCTCTGTTTCCTGTCAAGGCAGGGCCCTTCAGAAAAGGGATCATCATCCAAGACCGTTTCCTGCTGTCCTGCCTCAGCCAGGCAGCCCACTGCACTGCAGCTTCCCACCCTGTGTGGGACACCACACAGATAAAAAGAGCCTCTTTGAAACTTGTGTCTTTGTCATGTTGCTCACAGGGAAAGTTAAGTCCTAACCTAGAGTTAGGTTAGAGAGACCTGCTCTGCCCTGGCACAAGACTCTTGTGGTGACGGATCTTCTTCCATGGATAACTTGGAGAGCTCCTCCTCCAGGTGGACATTCTTGGGATGGCTTTATCTCCTGGGCCATCATTCACTTGAGTATTTGCCCTTCTGCAGCAGGAATGTCCAGACAAGCTGAAGGCTTGTGGTTCGCAGCCTCCTCACACACATCCTCACCTGCAACAAGTCCTGTAATGAAATCCTCCTGCAGCAAAGCCAAAGCAACAGAAGTGGAGCAGGAGCAGCAGTGCCTGGTGCCCACAGCACATGGGCACTCTCAGACTCCTGAGCCAAGGTCTGAGCTGCCCCTTCCAAATCTCGACCCTTTCCTCTTACTCTTTGGATTGCAGGCCTCTCTAGTTCTTCCACAGCCTGTCAGTCACCAGGACAAACTCAGGACATATGTCACATTAATGGCCCCAGGAGGAAAATTGAGGAGTGGAATAAATACCTTCCCTGTCCCTTCCTACCTCCTTGAACAACCTTGTCTTTCTGCAACGCCCCCAGCTCCCAGGCTTCATGGAATATATTTCATGATGAGCTAAGCTCAGCCTCACACCATCCCTTCACAGCTGAGAAAGCCAAAAAGGGAAGCTGAAGAACCTAACCTCGCTGAACTTGCACAGATAAAGCCACCAGCAGCCCAGGGAAAAGCCGCGATGCAACCGCCTGACTCCCAGACAAAATAGTCCTTCCCTCCCCACCCACAGGGACTTACTGTCAGGCTTATTGGCCTCATTTGGAAAGCAAGGAAGATCCAAAGAGGAAGATCAAGTGGGTTTCAGCCTGGTTTGCTGAGGAGGAATAGGCAAGATGATCACGACATCCATAAGCACATCTCAAGTACAACATGTTGGCAAATCTGATGTCAGAAAGCAAGTTTCCAGGACAGGAGGATCTTCCAAGCTATCAGCTAAGTGCAACCAACGGTGGAGAAAGATTGTTTGGGCTCCTGCTCAGGGAAACCCTGAGCTCAGGGTTGACTTGGGTGACAGGGATCCCAACCAGGCTCTCAGCTGTAGGGCAGACACCCATGGGCCACTGGTCACCTTTAGTTCACTGCTCCTCCTCTTTCCGCAGGGACAGATACCCCCATGTTTTAAAAGCAAGCCAGAGCCTGGGACAAGTTCCTTCCTGAATGTTTATAAATGAACAAGAGGCATTTCTCCCCAGCCTTCCAGGAAAACCACCTTCAAACCCCCACATCCAAGAGCTTGCACCTCTCTTCCCCAAAAAGCTGGCAAAGGGCAAAGAGTCTGCAACCCTGGTGGACCCCTGCGTGATGACAATTCCCCCCGGCGAGCTTGGCTAATGAAGCCCCCTGAGCCTGCAGCCACCGCAGCCGCCGGCAGTAACGACTCGCCCGAGGAAATCCCCAGCGCACACAAACAGCGCTGGCGGGCACGGAGCAAACAGCACAGCCGGGCAGGCTGCCTGCAATGCGGGAGCAGCTGGGAATGCAGGGGAGGTGAGCAGGGCGTAAGGGAGGCGAACCAGCGGCACCAGGCAGATTCATCAGGAACAGTTCCTGGCGTCCTCCAGCCAGGACACGCCACTTCGGTGGCCACATGTGCTGGCTGACTTCTCCATCTGCCCTGCTGTGAGTGGGCACAGCGAGGTGAGGCTGTCTTTCCTCGACAGCTCTCACCTTGTCCTCCTCCCCGGCCCACCAGGGATCCGGCATAGGTCCCAGGGGGCTCATTACCTTGGTCTGGAGAGGAGAGAGCCTGCTGAGTAGCTGCCGCTGTGTGCCGGGTGTGCAGGGAGCCAATGGCTGGCAGTGCCAGCAGGGACACAAGCCGAGTGCCTCCAAAGCCAGGCTCTTCTGCCGGCAACAGAGGCAGCAGGGGAGGGGAGCAGCTGCTTTCAGAGACCTTTGCAGTCTGGCAACTGTTCCTCTGCCAGCACAGGATTGTGAGTTTAACTGTGCAGATCAATCAGGAGGAGAAATCAAAGCAGTTAGGCAAGGACAGAGCCCAGCCTGACTCTGCCCTTCCACAAGGATCCCATATGTTCCCAGATGTGCTCCACGAGCTGGTATCACTCTGGAGATGCATCACGCCACTCAGCTTTCCAGATCTTTTTCTGCTGGGGAGCCAACTCCTCATCTGCACCACTGCTCTGACCTCCCAGGTACCCCAAACTATACACAGGCCCGTGCAACACCACTGACAGCAGCACATCGCCAAAGCTGCAGCCACCAGAGCTGCCCCAGATCATCATTAGTGCCCTAAGACATGGAGGACATCCCTCCTCTTCCCAGTGCTGATGTCCTCCCTCAAACTTGGAGTACCTGGAGAATGGGGTGGACTTTGGGGAAGCATATCTACACCTCTATCCCCATCTGCCCTTCCCTATGCAGCTGCAGCTTGCTGTGGGGAGGAAGTGTACTCTGCCTGCTGCAGCTCTGTCCCAGGAAGGCTGCTGGGTTTTGGATAGCAAGAGGGGAGTGATTTGGACCCTAGTCCTGTGCCCTAGGGCACAGCAGAAAGCCAAAGCTGAGCCAATGCTATGGGTCCCAAAGTAGCTCCCACCAGGAGACACAGCTTTGTAGGGGAACTGGTCAGCAAGGAAGGCAGTGGCTTCTTGGGGTGGCAGGACCTGGGCAGGCCAAGTGAATTTGGCACCTAGAAATGCATGTGAGAGAGGAGGAGGAAGATGCAATAACACAGAGGAGCTGATGGCTGTGCTCCTCCACTGCAAACCCACAACATCTGGCAGCTCCTTCAGCCACAGCAGCCACTTCTGCTTTGCTCATTCCTGAACTGCTCAGCAGAGAAGTACCTGAGCATGTCTTTCTCCATACTGACCTCTTGATAAGCTTTTGCCAACTCACAGTCTGGTTACTGAATAGTTGGGAGGACCTTACCCCAAGCTGTGAACCGCACAGCGTGAAGAGCAGAGCAGCTGGCCCCAGAAGATGATAGATATCTACCTTCCTGCATGTCAAGGACCTGCCATCCGCTCCAGGCAGAAATAAACCACAGAGCAGATGAGAGTAACCGGCCATCCAGTAGCAGGGAAAAAATGCAGGTGTCCACAACGGGAATGAGGCCATGGTTTCCCTCCCTGTAACCTTCCCAGAGTGCCTGGGATGTGGGAGTGGGAACAGAGCCCGTCAGCAAATGCATGAAGCCAACAGGTAGCTGCAGACAGGGCCACTCTGTGATCAGCCATGGCACATTCTCTTTGTCCCCCAGGGCCAGGACACCCCTTCAGGTTTCATTTGAAAGGCAACAGCCTCCAGTGCCATGCTGGGACTGGTGCTCCCAGACCAACCACTCTCCCAGCTGCCTTAGAGTTCCATCTTTGACCCTCAAGCAGCACTTTTGCCTTAGCATCCGTCCCACAGAGTTGTGAAGGTAAGGGAAAGAGACACTGTAGCAACTTTAAATGTACCAGGAGATTTTCTGGTTGGTGGCGTGTGGAATTGGGGAAGAGAAGCAGAAATTTCCAGGGGTTCTGTGATGCAAATGTGCTCATCCACAAGTTACCGCTGTGATAAGCAACCAGAGCCAGGGAGGCAGAGCAGTTACCAACTTGCTCTCCCCACTGTACTCGGCTCTGTCACCCCTCTTCATCCCTGCAGGGTTGTTACAATTCCTCACATTAGCAGAAGATGCAGGTAAAACCATCTGTCTGTGGAGCAAGCACCCAGTGGTCATTGTACAAGCTGCCAAAATAAAAAATATCATCCCAATTACTCCATAGTGACAGAAAGTCCCAGGCATCCTTCTGCTCTGAGCCTTTGAAATGTAAAGCTGCGCTGTTTGGTGTCATTTAATTTGGAGCTCAGCCTCAGATCAGCAGAGCCTCACTGAGCTTTAGGAGGAAGCAGCCATGCAAAACATACATGTGCAAAATTCAGATGTCAGCGGCTTGGAAGACAAGGATACTGCAAGCCTCACCAGTGACTCCATTTTGTGGCCCCAGTGTCTCTCTTTTGCCATCTCAGTGTAAGAGGAGGCTGATTCTGTCCCAGAAGCTGTATTGAGGCTCTGCTCCAAATCAGCACTAGTTTCTCTCTCATACCCAGGAGAAGAGGGTATGATACCCATTCCTAAGAGGGAAGCCATCTTCCCTCTTAAGAATGTTTGTTCCTCTCCTCCATGCTGGAAGCACATCCATTTTTGGACTACAGACCCAGCCTAGCAGATCTGGCAGGGCAGAGGCACCCTACCTAAGGGAGAGCTTATCTTCAACAAACCCAGCAGAAATGCATCTGTTCAAGCCAGGCATGAGCCTCTGCCTCCTTACACTCACTACAGCATCGAGGAGCCCACAAAAGGTGAATGTTGGGTGGGCTGGGGACAAAGAAATGGGCTGGACTAGAGGCACTGGTCCAGCAGGTACTGATCCACTCTTGAGGGTAACAGGTACCTTCCCCCTCTTACCAGCACCGGGCACTGCACCAGATCCTGAGAGAAATCGCCTCAAGGGCGACAGAGGAGAAGCACTGGCTCATGCTCCCCAGGGAGCTTGGCCCCCTCTGCCCACTGTGGTCTGATGGCAGAGCAACAAACAACCTTTCCTTGCTCCTATGCAATTGGAGAGACAGATGACCCACCCAGCATACTGGCCACGAAGGCAAAGAGAATTGCCACAACGATTTGCTCACTCAGGATGGAGCAGGGGAAGCAGCACAGGAAGCTTGGACATCCCTGCCATGCTGCAGATCTCCATCAGCTGCCTCAGGGCAGTTCTAATCTGCAGTAATCCCTGCCAGCCCCAGGCATGGGTATTGGAATTACAAACTGCTAACATTTGTATTACAGGCTCTGATTTTCCCTGGTATGGCTGAAGCACAGGCTGGAGTAAACTGCCACATGCAGGGAAAGAAAATGCACAAAAGGACTCCTGGAACTGAGGGCTCACAGACACTCTCCAAAAACCCGCAAGCCAATAATTAAACTCAGCTCTACCTTCCTCTTTCAAGGAGTTCACAGACCAGACTGCAAGCTGCTCTGGAGCCCTGCAACAGCTGAAGCAGCTGGACACCATAAAGATGAACCCAGTCCTGGTAAATCCAGAGGAGTTCAGAGGGCCAGGATTTGGCAGCATGATTTTCCACAGCCTATTGGGACAACACAAGTTGTCCTGACAATAAACAGGCAGTGGGTGTTTGCTCCTCAAAGCAGGATGGGATGTACTGGCTGTATGTAGGTCTGCACTGAACCACTGCACTTCTCCATACTCTGCACCTGCTCCCCAAAGGCTGTGAGTCCCTATGCGTCTGGGCAGAGCAACGGCCACCAGGCAACAGCACAAAGAGAGTAAAAGGACATGCTGAGCCCATGAAAGCCTCCCCAAGATGCAAGCAGCTTCACAGACCTCCACACCTGCTGCAGTCATGAGGACTGGCCGCTCTGGACACCTGCAGCCTGCTGCTTCTGCTCAGGGCCACCAGCACACAGCGGCATCAACTCAAACAGCATCCACAGGGCAGCAGCTGCTGTAGGCAGGCAGAGATGACAGGGGTGTGTGTGTGTGTGTGTGTGTGTGTATCTCCCTGTCAAACAAAGAAACCCAAAGGGACTTTCAGTGTGACCCTTTGCTTCAGAGCAAACAGCTGGGCTCGGCCGCCTCACTGGTGCCCCAGCCACCGGTGCAGCCCCAAAGCTGCGCTTTGCCTATGGCACACATGCTCCAGGCATGAGGAGGCGCAAGAACTGATTTTGTTCTTTCATCCCTGTGATCCGATCACCACCCAATCTCACGATTCAGCCATCCACATTTTGACTCAGTGCAGAGAAGATATGTTTTCACGCTCCTGCCCTCCCCAAAGTGGGGCCTTTCCTATAATTTTCTACCTAACTAGAATCGAAAAAGTGCCAGTTAGTCATAGCACAATGGTCCCTTTTCTGGAGGTAAAACTGCCACCGCTTTCAAATGTATTATCTGCCTGCTCCACAGGTTTCAAAGTGGAAGCTTCACAGCCAGGGAAACTGGGCCAACAGCATTTGTTGGAAAAGGGCAATTTTTCTATGAAGCTGTTTCACATTTGATCGGGTTCATTTTGCTGTTTCTTAAGCCTGGCACAGCTGGCAAGGTCTGGCTCAGAGGGCTATGGGGAAGAACCTGTCCAGACAAAACTCATTAGGACCCAGCTAAAATAATTGCAGAGAGGCAGATCAATCTCATCCTTGAATTAATTAACTAGCTGTCAAGAAGGGAAGACCCCAAGGTTTGGGACGCTGTCACTGCTGGAAAGAGCTGGACACATCTTCAATGTCTGACAAAGAAAACCTTTTGAACTGACTGCATCCTCTGGGATTCTCTATAAATACATCTGGGGAGAGCATATGTACAGATCAAGTCAGTAAAGAGATCTGACAGAAAAGCACTGTAGTATTTTACTCTCCCTCCTTGCCCAAGGCAAACCATTTCAGTTCTTTCTCTTCCATGGACAGCCATACGAAATATCCCCGGCTTTTCCCGTGATCATTAATCCTCGCTGAAAAGGAGACGGGCACGAAACTCTTTTGTCTGAGAAGGTTCATCTTGGATAATTTTGTAAGGTTGGGGAAGTCATTATAAGGCTGCTCTTCCAGCTTTCCAAAGCAGCAGCTGGGAGGGCGAGGTGGCTTCCTGCTCCCTCCTGGGACGAAAATGCCCCCACAAGTAGGACCATTGACTGACAGCCGACACTGGCCCAGGCTTTTGACTGTCAGGCCCTCAGGGATGCCCCCACGGTTTGGCACACATGGGAGGGCAGGCTCTTGAAGTTCACTCTTCTTCCAGGAGCTGCCTTTGGAAATGTTCCTGAAAAAGGAGGTGGGATGGCAGTAGGGTCGAAACACTGAATGTCACAGGAAAGCACCTATTGAGGCAGAGACCTGGGACTGAACTGCTGGCTGGAACAGCCTCCAGAGGGATGTGGTAGAGGCCCCATCACCAGAGGCTTTCAAAATGCAATTGGGTGCTAGATAACCACATGCCCTTTCCCATGAAAGGTTGTACCAGACTCTCTTTTCAGGTCCCTTCCAACCTGGTCTGTTCCCATTTTGTCATCAGTTAGAACTGGGAGGCCACAGTGGCAGGAGTCTTCAATCCACACCAGCTGCTTCCCCGGAACCAGGACTCCCCTGCCTGCTGCTAGGACAGACTCTTGCACAGAGTCAACAAAACGTTGAGGAAAACCCGGGTGATTTCACACATGCTACAAGCTGCAGACGCAGGGAAGGAGACTTTGTAACTACCAAAGCTCAAAGCTGGTCAGCAAACCTTTCCTGCTCAAAGCAGCAATGCTGTCAAGAGCTGCAGTTTAACACCTGCCCCCGTGCAAGAGCCGAATAGCAGAGCCAAAACAGAAGCTGCACAATTTGCTTGCAAGAGGAAAAGTGTGTGCAGGCACAAGGCAGCAGAGCAGCAGGAATGGCACCAGCACAGGGTGGGAAACCAGCACACACTGACTGGCGCACACTGGTGTGCCAGGCGCAGGTCGGTCTTGTCAGCACTACACATGAAGCACGGACAGTGCTAATTCACTGCCTGCTTGCAAGGACCAGGGAGAAGTTGACAGCAAATGAGTAGTGGCCTGGGGCTGTCAAACTCCTCTGGGAAAATGGGGAAGTGGGGATGCCTGCTGCGAGTGGCAGGAGACGTGACGCAGAGCCCCAGATCCCCATATGTTCCATTAGCCGCGCAGGAGGAGTGCATTCCCTGCAGACACAGGTTAAACGGACCTGTTCTGCTGCACGAGCCCACCCCGCTCCAAAGGTCCCCATGGCGCCAAATGACATTGCCCACCAAAACTCCCTTCCACCTGGCTCAGCTCCCAACCTGACCTCATGGGCATCCTGTCCTCCCCTGCCCGCTCCATGCTGAAGGCGAGGTCACTCACGCTCACAGGACTGAAACATCTTTGGATGGTTTTGTCGCTAAAAATATTTAATAACTAAAAGTCGCTGCGAACGTGCGAACTGATATGATGTGACATCCAGCTGGGGGGTGCCAACCAGCAGTGAGCGCACAGCCTTGCTGCAGAGAGCCCACTGAAAACCAGCTGTCAGTGCAGGTCAGTGAGAGATGAACGTGCCTGCAAAGGCACAGACACCTCGGGGTCCCTCTCCACTTCCTGCCATTGCATGTCACCTTTTGGACAGGATGGAGCTGGAGCACCACTGTGCTTAGCCCTCGCCTACTCCTCCTGCCCAGCACAAGATCCACTGGCTCCTCCTGGCAGAGAGCACACACCAGCCAAGGGTGTTCTCCAGCACTGCTGACCAAGCCACGCTGGTGCTTGTCCTCAGCATCGACCAGGCTGGTGGGCAATCAAGAATGGTCTTTGCACAGCACCCAAGCCACATATGACATGACCTGCAGCCTGTCATGGGACCATGGACAGGCTCCCAAAACACTTTCCCTGGAGTCTGTATCCTGACTCCAAATGCCTGCCAGCCCAGTGCCCAGCAGCCTGTCACACTGTCAGTTCTGGTCTCATCCCTGCCATCAATACAAGACAGACACATCAAATCCTCTAGGACTCTCCAGGACTTTTTTTCCCCGTTATTATTTGATCTGTGAGGATCGCTTACCAGCAGTGTCAGGTAACCTCCTGTCTTCCTGGGAACTCTACAAACCTATACTGAAGTGCATATGGGCTTAAATTGAAAGTCATCCCACCCAGCCAGGCAGCTGAGCCACCACCCCTCTCCCGAGCACCCTCTTTAAGCAAATTGATTCCCACAGTCACCTTGGGACATGGGAAAAAGGCAGGAGAAGGACTGAGGGCTCCATTTCCCAGAAAACCACTGGCACATTCTGCAGAGTGACTGACTGATGCGAACAGGGAGAACGTCAACTGGATGAGTTTTGCCAGACCCTTATAATGAGACACTGAGGGCAGCAAAGTCACAGGTTCGTGGTGATAAATTCTGGATAAAAGTATCCTGTTCCTCCTCCTCCTGGGTGAGACAGATGTATGACTTTGAGTGGCCCTGGCTCAGCAAGGGCTCCACCTCGTGCAGTGGTCTTCAGCCTCTTGTCCCCAGAGCTTGCAGGAGAGCAAAGGAGTTCATGAGGACAAATGAAGCTGAGGCTAAGGAACATAGGGCTGGGCATCTGTTAGCAATTCCCAGACCTCTGGAGGAAAATTCAGGCAGAAGTTGATTGGCTGAAGCTGCCACTGTGATGAGCTCTCACGCACGTGCAGACTGAAGTCTGAACTGTTCACATACGACAAGCTGGCATTTAAAAATGCTTCATGCACAGAGCCCGAAATAAATAAACTAAATCATCCAGGAGAAAGAATCTAAGTGGAAAAACCTCCCAATTATTAAGCCCTTTTTGCAAATGTTTTATCAGCTCCCAACCCCCAACCCCAGCCTCCCAACACAGCCAAGGAAAAAGATGGCCTTTAAAAGACAAACCACCTGGGATGGGAACACAGCTCCACAGACCTTCATTTAAAACAGCTGGAAGGAAAGGATTTTCAACAGATCTGAGCAAAGGCAGCAAGCTCAGCAGTGAGGGCAGGACAGCCAGAGGGGATAGATGAGGTGCAGCCTCATAAGGGCACTGAGGGTCAGCTCTGCCATAAAGGACCACTTAGGCTCTCAGTTTCTCCCAGACAGAAAAGCAATGACATTATGGAGCTGTTTGGGGCATTAGGTAGGGGAGGAGAGACTGAAGGATGGCACAGATCCCGGATAGGTCAGCCAGGGGAAACCTCAGCAGCACCAGTGAGAAGGGAAGAGTGTTCACTGAGGATTTCTGCACTGAATTTAGGAGAAAGTCAGACAACATGGGCGGAGGATGCGGGTGAAATGTTTGTTCTTCCATGACAAGATGAAACACATGGCTCGCAGGCCCAGATAACACACATTTCAACATGCTGAAGTCCCTGCTGACAAGCTGTCCACATGTCAAAGGGTGATCTCTGGCCAGCCAGAGATGCTAAAAAGTCCCCGGAGAGACAGCAGCCTGTACCTGCCAACATTCCATGAGTAAATAGCTGACTTGAGCAAGCACAGACTGGTCAGGCAAAGACTGAGCCAAGGCAAAATATACACATGGCTGCAACTGGACCAGATCACCAGGAAGCAAAGGAGATCGACATAATTAATGCCAACCAACATTCGTTTACAGCTGTCAGATCCTGTTGGCAAACATGATTTATTTTTGTGGGGAGGGCGGGCTTGACTGATAAACAAACTAGCACTCATGCCATTCAATCAAGCTCAGAGAAGACATAGGACTTGGCATCATTTCCCATCTTTAATCAAGAAACTACACCTCCATCAAAGGACAGAGGCACGTGTTTGAAGTTGCTATTAGCTGGCTCAAAACAAATCCAGGACTGGGGGGCTCTGTGGCAGGGGACAAGATCTCCACCAGAGATGGACGTGCCACAGCAACATCACCACTGCTGAAATAAAGCACCCGTTTGAGCTACTGACAAGTCACAGAACTTTCTAAGTTGAAAACAGGTTCAAAAAAGAAACCAGAAATTAAGGTCAGAAAATAAGAAAAACACTGGAAAATATGGCAACTTTTCAAGCTTTATATATTTAGCTTAGCAAAGAGAGAGGCAAGAGGTGACCACATCCTAAACTGCCATAGCTGACAAGGGGAGCAAAGTTTGCTCCAAACTAATGGTCAAAGGAATAACACATTTCCCTGCCTGTAAACAGGAACAAGCCATGCCATTCTAGCACCTTGTGGAGCTCCCTTCATGGGGAGTCGAGGTGTGGAGGAACCTGACAGCCTCTGTCAGGCAGGAGCCAACCTGATAGTCCACAGAGTCCCTGCCAGCCAGTGCTGCCCGAGATATGCACTGTAAAGGAGTGATTCACAAGCCCACGGAAGTCAGAAATTTGTGATTACAGAGCTCAGAGGATAGAAAAAAGCTGCGAGTTTTGCTGAAGTTGGAGGAAACCTTTACAAGACCGTCTAAAGAGACAAAACCCCGGTTTTCCAAGTTAGGCAGAGCCAGAGTTTGAGGTCAGTCAGCTGGTGCTCTAGAGGGTGCAAGGCAGTTAGGATGATACTGGCATCCCTCCACTTCCACATCCTCCTTGGCTGAAGAGAGCACAAAACTGACCCAAAAAACCCACAGAAAGAGGCCATGTTGAACCAGGCATTTCTAGGGCTGCAGTGGGACACACCGGCCAGCTCTGTCTTGGATGCAATTAGCCACCTCTCCAGCTGCCAGAGGGGACCAGCAGCCAATAGGTCCAAGCCCACCCACCTGGCAGTGCCCACTAGACACCAGAATGGATGCAGAGAGATGCAGGGACACACAGCCCACCACAGAGAGCTCATTATACCTAAACCAGAAGAAACACTCCTTGAAACGGCAGGAGCTTACAGGGGAATAACCTACTCCCAGAGCTGTCAGAAAGAGTCCCCAGCAGAGAAGAGCTTTATCCTTTGGTCCCAGGAGTGGGGAGTGCCAGGTCTGACAGGCAGCTGTATCATGCAGCAGGAGTGCACCCCCAGGAAAGCAGGGCATACCTGCCTGGAGGCAGGGAGAAGCAACATCAGAGGTTATTAGGGAAGAAATGCGTTCAAGGGACACTAAATAATCCCAGCCTACACCTTAAATAACTCGTGTTCAGAGTAACAAGCCAGCAGGCTCTCCTGGGCTCCTCAGAAGCAGATTCTAGCCAGTAAGTCACTGTCAGCCTGCCATCCCAGGGGAAGGATGTGCTCTTACATACCAAGGATGGCTGCAGCCATTTCCCCACAGCTCCCAAAAGCCATGCCTGCACCCAAAGCCTCATGGAAATGCCAGCTCCTGAGCTCACGAGAGCCAGAGGGGAAAGGAGGTATGCTGCAAGGGCAGCCTGAACATGAGACCTCCTGCTCCATCCCAGCCCATCTCCCTTCCATCCTGAATGAAAGGAGACTGTCACCCTATTTCTTTTTTTTCATTATTGCCATAAATTCGTTTTTAACTTTTCCTGTCCCTCCAAAGCAGCAGCAGACTGGGAAACACTAAGTCCAGACTGCTGAAAGCCAGCACCACTGCACCCTCACTGCTCAGAAAACACGAGCCACAAGCATTCCTGGTAACTTCTGCACAGCACCAGCAAGCACAGAGGGAGCCAAAGGTCTCATCCACATCCATCAGCCTTCGGGACTAGATGGCCCCAAGTTAACCTCAGGGGATGCTGTGGGAAGGCCACTGGAGTGCCAGCTGTGGTAAGGCTTCTTTCAACTCTGCCCCAGACTTCCCCATCATCTCTCTGTCCTGTTCCCTCAGCTGGACTCCAAACCCTCTACTCCATTGCCCTAATTGCTCCCCGCCAGTCCCCTTCTCCTCCCATTCCTCTTCTTTATTTTTCAGCATCTCCAAAGCTTTCTCCACCCTCCCTCCTCACCTTGCAACCCTCTTCCTGCCTCCTTCAGCTCCATCTCCATCACCTGCTCTCCCCCACCTTCCTTCTAGGACTAGGCAGCCATGTCATCCTCCCTCCACTTCAGCTAATATGCTCTCTCCACAGAAGCCAGTGTTTCATCCCTGCCACTGAGTCCCCTTTCATGCCTCATGGCTTTTGCCATCCCACCTGCTTCTTCCCCACAGCTGCTGGGATGAGAGGGCTGTGGGGGACCTGCTCTTGGCAGGCCTGACCCCAGGCTCTCATTAACAGCACCCTTCCGAAAGCAAGCACACAGGAAATAAATAAATAAAGCAAATCTGTCTCGCTGCTCTCTCGGGTTGCTTAAGGGAGCTGGGCTCTGGGGGTGGGATGAAGGATGCTATTTGGAGAAGCTGTCTCCATGGCAACCCCCATTCCCACCACCAAGCGGGCACAGGTCACCTGTTTCCACGAAAGTTTCCCCCTTCCCTCCTCATCCCTCCACCCTGGGAAGTGCCAGCAGAGCCCCAAGGGCGCAGACAGTCCAGCCCAAGGGAGAAGTGCCACCGATGCAGGAGAAGTGGCAGGAATGCTGCTGGCACAGCTGCAAATGTCCTTCAAAGTCCCCCATGCCATGGAGAAAGGGCAGGGCATCCCCACAGTGCAGTGTGCAAGGAGCAGCAGCACCCACTCCCCTCTGGCCCACCCAGCATGGCAAATCCATCGCCTCTGTGAATGTGTCCCCATGGTCAGTGCCAGATGGGCACGGGGACATGCTCTGCTGCAGGACATTTGGACAAACACAGGTATCCTAACCCACGTGCTGCTGGGACTGGGGCAGAGATCAAAATGTGTCCCCTCCCTCTGCACATGGCTGTGGGTGCTGTGTTTCCGTATGATTTCAGTTATTTTAATTTGAAATCGGCCGCTCCCATTAACTGCTGCCAGGTGCTCCCAGAACCACCCGTGGTTCTCTTTTTAGCTCTAACAACTCCATCTCTCATGAGACAGATGCGCTGCCGGGACCTTTCCCCAACTCAGGCAGCGTCAGCCCGGTGTCTCCGAGCACTCCTGTGGCCAACCTGATGCTCCCGCCTGCGCCAGCCCTCTCCATGCACGCCCGCGCGTCCGCCACAGGGCTGGCAGCAGTGCCCGATGCCCCCGCAACAAAACAGCCGGCACAGCTCCGGGAGGCGACACAGAGGATGGAGTGAGAGGATGAGAACTGGTTCTGCTCTCCAGAACCGGGGGAAGGAGCAGCGGTGGTGTCACCTTCTGTCAGCACTAATGCAACTTCCACCAGTATCAGTGGGCAGCTCCCTGCAGCCGGGGTGGACAAGAGGGTCGGCAAAGAGACCCCAGCTGAAATTCCAGGGTTGGCAGCCGGGCAGCCATCCTGCAGCACAGCACAGGCTGGAGGGATTCACACGATTCCCCCACAAGGCTGGGAGTTTCGCCAGGAAAAGCAAGTTTATAAATAGTGTGTTTCAACACGAACAAATGAAAGCGTCAGAACTCGACAGTCAGATAAGCCAAGGGCTGAGCACCGGCCCCTCCGCAGGATCCTCCCCCACTGGGAAGGACAGTCCCTTCCCTCCATCACCCAGCTGGCCAGGACCTTCCTTGCTCTCTGGAAATCTGGAAATCCTGCATCTGGAGGTGTCTGTGTCAGATGCCCTGCTTGGGAATACCCTTGCCACAGCTGCTCTGGCAGCCAGAGCAAGGCAGCAGAGCTGGCTTCAAAAAGACCATGAGCAGCAGGGATAGACACTCAGGGGCAAGGGCAAACACAGCCCACAGCAGCCTGCTGCCCAGCCAGCGCCAAGGGCCACAAATTTCAATGTATTGCTTGAAACAAAGTTTTTATAAGCCCACAGGCTAGAAAGTTTCTAACTTCTCTCCCTGTCCCTGAAAAAGACAGCTGCCCCTCTGGCGCAGCTGGCACTCAAAACAGAAGTTCCATGGCATGAAGCATTACACCGAAGGGCACATACCTGCCAGATCCTAACAACAAGAAAGAGACTCAAGGGGAAAATCAGCTTTTATCTCTGCGTGAAGGAAAAGAGCAGCAAGTCATTAGACGAGAACTTGCTTCTCGTAAACACAAAACAGCAGAAAAGACACCCCTGTGCCTACCAAGCGAATGGAAGGACATCCCTGCTGGGAAACTACCTGCCAGCTTGCAAAAGAAGGAAATCTTGATGGTAGTGCCCAAGGGAAGACATCAAGAGATGACACGTCAGAGCAGCCCCATCAGCTGTCAGGAAGAGAAGCCTCTGACAGCCCACCGAGCACATGCAATGCTCCTCACGCCACACTCGCTTACCTTGATGTAAGTGTCAAGGGCTGGGTGGACACGGTTGACTGCCAGATGGATGGACAACGGCGTAGTGAACGGGAAGGTCGCCATGACCACGTGGCTGGGAGCAGGGAAGCTGAAGATCTTAAAGCCATACTTCTGGAACCGTTTGATCTGCTCTTCTGACGGCTTCTCGTCTCCCTCGCTCAGGATGCGGCCTATGGCGAAGCGGCACTTCTCTGGAGACACCTGAGTGAAGGGGACAGACAGACAGTGTCAGAAGAAGAGAGAGACTTGAAAATGGCCAAAACCTCAATCTGCTGAGCATGGAGGCAGAAGATGACCATAAACCAGTAAAAGCAATGGCCCAGCATGATCGGGCACACCAAAGCAGGTGCCCAGTCCTAACCCAGGCTGATCCAGGTCTTAATCATCTACACTCCTCCCAGCCAAAATGCGCAGCCCAGGGGGGAAGGTACTGCTCCTCTGCTTGGAGGGTAGGGGGACTTGCAGCAGAGAAGAGCTAAACCCCATCGAGCTGCTCACGTAGACCTGTCACAGGTGAGTCACTGCAGGAAGTGTCTCTTCTGATCCCACAACAGAGACCCAACTGTTGAGAAGGGCTCACCATCATTTCCTTCTGCAGGACACCCCTGCAACTCAGGGAAGGGGCTGAGAGATGTGACTACAGTTTGTCCAGTTTGCCCCTGCCCACACCTGAGGAGGTCACCTGGCAGCCATTTGGACATGCTACCAACCAGCACAGGCCACCAGCATTAAGCTGGAAAGAATTCCAGAGGCTGCCGAGTCCTTCCAAAGTAGGCACACTCAGTATGGCAGTTTTAGGTGTGGGGAAACTGAGGCAGGTAAGACTTGCATGCAGTCACCAAGCTGTTTGTAGTAATATGAAGAGAACACATTCACTTCTATCCTGGACCCCAACAACATGCAAAACCTAAAACATGCTCTTTACAGATTTGGGGATGCCTCCCATTAAGACAGGCATGAAGGGCTGCCAGCCCAGCAAGAGGGGTGCTCAAGGCTCTGCTGCCTGCACAGTTATAGCCCATGGGATTCCAACCATCTCCACACCAAAGCTGACCCAGGCCACAGCTTTCATTTCTGTTTTTTAACAGAATCCTACCACTTGAGTTCAAGCTTACTCAAGGCCCTGGGCAGGAATGTGGGAGTGGGAAGGAGAACCCAGCCACTTTCCCTGCTACAACCTAAGCACACCAAGGTGTCACAAAGCTCTCCCAGGGACGATGTGAAGCAGAGAAAGGATGCACCAAGGCCAGCATGTTACCACTTCCCATCCCCATGTAATCCCACAAGGAGATTTGTGCTCCCTGATCTCATCCCTAACTTTGCTGCACTAAAGCTCAGCAAAGCTTCCTCCTTCAGTGTAACTACTCTCTCCGCACTCGTTGCCCTGCTTTTCCCTTAAACACCTTCTGATGTCACACAGCAGGACCATTCTGGAGGGGGAACACGAGCAGATGTAAATGGAAGGAAGAAAACAGCCCGTGGAACAGCATCCATCAGGCTGGGGACAAGTCTCATGGCTCGCTCTTGCCCTCCTGCGCTGCAAGAGGGAGCTGCAGACAGGGCTGTGCCCAGCATCCATCGCTGCTCCAGGCAGGAAAGGAGAAGCAGATCCACCCCAAAGACAGCAAGAGGCAGCCATAAAAGGCATCCGTGGGAAAAGAGCCAGATTAAACAAGTAGATATGGAAATCTAAATTAAATTCCTTTAAACATTCAATCTCCATTTATGTCCTGAGCAAAGACAGTTCAACCCCAGCCCTGGGGAAACTGTCAGAGGGACCAGAGCTGCTGGAGTGGGCAGCAATGCTAGGGAAGGCATGTTTGCTTCCTCCCTTCTCCTTCTACCTTTCCTTTTAAAAGCATGTAGCCCCACAGGCACTTTCTCAAGGGCAGCACCAAGGCAGATTTGCCTTCTCCCCAGCCTGGCAAAGCTCATCTCAAGGGAAGGAAGGAAGGAAGCAAGCAAATACTCCACTTAAAACCAGCCTTCCCCTAACAGATTTCTCTTTTCCAGTTGGCAGGTGCCGATCAAAGCCTCTGTTCCCCCAAGCATCCTGGCAGAGAAGTTCTGGAAATTATTAGTTAACCTATCCAGCAGCTTTGCTGATTGGAACAAAACCCATTACTGCATTCACAGAGTGTTTTGGCCTCATCCACCCAACACTTTGGCATGGGCTGGTTGCTGAGCACGTGGACTGCAGGCAAAATGCCCTGACACGTGCCCACAGCTATACGTGAGCAGGAGCTTGGCTGGAGCTGAGCACAAACCCGCCCGCCACATCCAGTCCTTGCTGAGGAGCTATTTTTGTTCCTGCCAGAGGTGGGAAAAGGAGGGAGAAGTCCTCTGGGCTGCTAAATATTAAATAAAAAGGAAAAAGAAAAAAAAATCGAAATTAATATTAATCTTGTCCATTAAAACACATAAAACATTGCTGGCAGGGGTTTGGCAGCACTCGGGGAGCATCCTTGTGTGAATGTTGGAGAGCCAGGAGTCAGTAGGGAGCTCCACGGATGCTGGTGGCAATGGCTGCCCTGAGGCCTGGCATGACCCCAAGGCAGCCCACATGTTCCAGGCCATGGGGCTCCTCCCAGCCCCACTCCAAGCTGAGTGCCAGCATATGGCTGCTGCTTTCCAGCTCACCATTCCCATCCTCTCTCCTAGCCAGAGCTTACTTTGACCATGAGTCCACCAGCACAGTAATTGCCACATGGCACCTGCAGGTCACCAGCCCCTTCCTGCCCCAACACTGGGGGCACCAACCCCCCCAGGAGCTGTGGCTGAGGGTGGCTGTCTGGCCAGAGTCCACCGGCACTCTGCCAGTGACACCGTGGGACGTAGCCAGCACGTTCTGCTGCCTGATGACAAAAGGTCTATTTTTGGAGACAAGACAACATCCGTGGCAAGTGGCCAGGTCTGGGCGGGCCAGCTCTGTCAGAGGGTGCTTTACTGAGGTCAGGAGAGCACTGAGAATGAGGAGGAAGAGGAGGAGGTCATCTCTTCCTCTCAGGGGAAAGGTCACTGATCCCACCCTGCATAACCTCCAGGAATGAGGAGCCAGCAGTGCACACCATCTCCCATGCCACCATGACTCAGTGGATAGGAGCACACAGGGAGTCCCATGGGACACTGGGGTGCTCTGCACCTGAGCCAGCATGTCAGGTATGAGCGCTGCAGTCTCCAGCAAAGAGACCAAGTCACAGCTGGCCCTTTCTTCACCTGCCCAGAGGCAAGAGAACCATCTGCCCAAACACATTCTCACTCCTATTACCCTGCCTAGCCTGACCTGCCTGTTGGTGGGATGCAGATCTCTGTGGGAACCACTTCAGGAGCCACAGATTAGCCCGTGGAAGGTCCCATCAGCACCCCAGCTGCTCCAGCAGACCAGGTCAGACACAGTGCTCAAGGATGACAGGCACGGGAAGGCTCCTGTCACCATGCAGAGCTGCAGGCACTGCAGCTACATCCTGCATGACCCCACTGTGTCCCAGCCACCACAGCGGCTACAGAGACAGGAAGCTCAAGCCAATGTCACCTGCCCAATGTCATGAGCAAAGGCAACCCTTCCAGAGAAGGGCAAGGTCCGTGGGGCTGCCTGCCAAGCCTTGGAGGGCACATTACACTCTTGCCACAAGGAGGGACAGTTGGCTTCCAAAACCATGGATGGCCACCAGAGACAAGGCCTGCAGCACCACTGCCTGCTCCAGCTGCAGGGTGAAGACAGAGATGCAGCAGGTGCAGGAAGAGGAGAAAAAAGACAAGACCTGAAAGGGAAGGCAGTTTGATCCTGCATCAACAGCCCAAATTTTCAGGGTCAAGTAGGAATTACTCCTTCCTAGCCTCACCTGGTGCTACCAAGGAAAGCATTCCCTGTGCCAGCCAGGGCAGGAGTTACCACAAATATCCTTATCAGTATCTGTGGGCCTCAGCAGTACAGGCTTTTACTAGCCCAGTCTTCAGCAAACAAAGAGCCAAGGCACAACACCCTCAACACGAGTCAGCTGAAAGGCTGCAGGGTGACAACAGGCATGTGCACATCACGTCCCTGGAGCAGGACAGCACTAGGAATGGACACTGAGCCCTTCTCACAGCATTCACTGCCCTGCTCTGTGTCTGGAGACCACAGCAGAACAAGCAGCAGCATCAGGATTCTCAGCTCCAGTGAGGACCTCAACACAAGGACACAAATTAGTGGCAGTGAAATGGCCGACACCCCCAGGCACTCCCAATGGCTCCTGCTCCAAACATGACACTTCCTCCACACAAAAGTGTTCAAGCATGCCGACCCAAACCCTGCCTCTGCCCAGCTCATCCTAAGGAGAGAAGTCATCCTTGCCTCATCCTTCCCAGGCCAAGATGAGGCACTAAAGCATCTTCTCTGCCTCCCATGATCCAGGCAGGTAGAGACAAGTCAGGACACCACAGGATACAAGGACACAAGGTGGCTGAGCACAACAGGCTCTGCTGTGCACATCCAAGCTCAGTGCTTTCTCACCTCCAATATCTTCTTGTCACAGTTCACTCAGCACTATGTTTTCATGGACAAGGTCTTCCCTCAAAGCCAGTCCAATCCTTGGGAGAACCATCTTGCAAGCAACAAAACAAGGTTTCTAAAACAGGACCAGTCACCCCCAGAGAAGAAGCACTGGGTGAGAGCTATCAGCCCAAGCACTGTGCCCCACACCAGTCCCCAACACACGTGCCCAAGCACACATGCACAGCTGCTGGCCACTCCGTTGTCCCTCCTCCCCACGGATTCCTCCACGGTCACAGTAGCTACTGGAGAATTACGGGGGAGCCAGGCTGTCTGCCCCAGACAAATGCCCACATGCCGTTATTTGGAAACCCCAGAGTCACTCAGCATCAGCAGCCAGGTTCCAACCCCCCCAGCAAGTTCTGATGCACTTTTGTTTGTTCCTTGCCTTTAACTGTTCCCATGGAGTACTGGGCTCTGGCTGGCAGCCATCAGGCAGTGTGCTTTCTGCTCACCTCTCAGCCTGAGGAGCATCATGGAGCAAATGTTTCATCAGACAGGAGCCCTCAGCACGCAGCACCTGAGGTTTCAGTTAGAACTCTCAGGGGATGGAAGAACTACAGGGAAGCTCAAAACACATGAGAGCACTAGAAACAAGAGAAGGAGTATGGATGAGAACAGACCGAGCTGAAGAGACCATCTGCTTTCAACCACAGAGCTGCAAGTCCAGAAGGAGACTTGGCTGCACTTCCAGGGAACATGCCAAGGAATGCCTCACCTTGGGGTCATGAACACTGGCTTCTGTTCCATAACCAGAACTGTTATCCTGCTGATACCCTGTCCAGCAGAGGCTATCAGGGCTTTGTTTGCCCAATGCCTTTCAGTCTGAATTATACAAAACCCCACCTGCTTTCAGGTGCCTTCCCTCACAGAAGGTCCTCTGTATATCTCGGAGACCTTGTGAACCCCAGTGCTCACCTACAGAGGATGAGCTGCACATGCCTGAAACACAGGCAGGGAGCATCCTGAGCTGGAAACCCAGGTGCTGACCACAAGAGCCTGCTGGCCTCACTGGGCACACCTTACCGTGTGAGGGTTGTCATAGTAGACGCCGATGGAGCAGAGCTTCGAGGAGATGCTGCAGCCATCCGTGAAGAGCTGCCCGGATTCTCCATATGGGCCCACCCTGAACTTGTAGGCCAGAGTCATGTTGCCGACAGGGGGGGAGCCAGCACTCACAACCACCTCAGTGAAGAGCCCCGAGTAGACAACAAAACCAAAGACGGTCAGCAGCAGCAGCACGACCAGCGCCGCGATCAGCCCCAGCAGCACCCAGTCGGTCATGATGGACACCTGGTACACCACGGTTCCTGAGGCACTGGCAGCAAGAGCAGAGAAGAAAAAGAAGGGCAGTCAAACTACCACTCAGGAAAAGAACTGCTTTCTAAAGCAATTTATTTGCAGCAAAATGCACTCTCTTCCAATTCTTATGCGTGAAGCTTAATAGAGTGGAAACCCCCCAGAAGCCTCCTGTATATTAGTCCCACATTGCATCAGCCTGTTCCAATTGGTCACCAGGTACAGATTATATTGCTTCAGCGCCACTTGGGAATGAGGTGGTTTTGAAGGGAGGACAGAGAGGCATCATCTCCATCTCCTGAAAACTGTTCAAATCCAGTTTTGCGTCCAGGAGAGACCAAAAACCACCCTGGGAGCATGCATCACACAACAGGCAACAGATACACATCACACTATCGATATCAGATACACAGCACTGGGATAAAGATCAGGGAACTATAATAAAATAATTTATCATTTATAGGTATCAGGCCCACTGCAACCAGGGCACCCCCTTTGTAATAAATCTAGAAGCCCAGACCTTCCTGCAATGATCCTGATGAGGACCACAACAGCTCAGATCCAGATCCAAGCACCCAGAGAGGCTCACAGGAAGCAGAAGACCCAGCTAGAAAAAGCATTCCCAACACACTCGGGTACAATGAAGTAGTGGTATTCCTTTTAGATGGCTTTTTTAAAACTAAAAGAGTTTTTATAACTTCAACAAAGGCTTCCTGTTTTGTTTGGCATCTTCTCCCTTGTGCTGACTGTGGGACACAGCAGCCTGGTGAATGCCTCCTGCTTGTTGTCACCCACCAAGTGCAATAGCTCTGGAGAGTTGCAACCCAAACCATTTCAGGAGAGTTGTTTGTGTTTTATGCTCCCTTGAAACACAGCTCTGGTCACAGGGAGTGGTTGCGATGCTCCCCTGGGACTTTCACCGAAGGTAGGTTTGGAAGTGAGCGCTGAAGTAAACAATCCACCTTTACCTCTGTGTGCTATCAACACACTTTGTCCACAATGAGTCGTTCACTGAGGCTGCTGCTTGTTCACTCAGGTTTACAAGAGAAAAGCCACATCCTGGTAGGAAGCGCAGGCGGCTCTGCTCTGCTCAAGCCCGGCAAGCAGAGATATGGCAAAACCAAGCTCTGCTGAGCCCAAACCTGGGGCCACGCTCCTCGGCCGGGCACCATCTCACACCATGACCCCACTCACCTGAAAAACCAGCTCTGCCCAGAAATGCTTCAAGACATCTGATCCACAGGGGCGCGGGATCTGTGGCGCTGCAGCAGGAAAAAATAAGTATCATTGCTTCCTCTCAAACTCACGGGACCAAAAGCAAAAGAGCTGCGGCAGAGCAGCCAAAAGGAGCCCGGTCACCTCGGACCTGCTCCCCAAAGGAGGGGGTATCCCGAGGAGAACCTCCTCCTGCAGGACCACGCAGGCCAAGATTTCTTCCCAAAACTCTGCGGCTGAACGCAGGGGCACCAGGAAACATGGAAATGGGAAAGGAACGGTGAAAGAGGACGATGTCCCGCCTCTGCTGGTGTGTCCCAGCCCGGCAGTCCCCGGGGACACCTGAGCCGCACCCGGAGCTGCTCCCGGGTGCCCAGGCAGCAGACAGCTCCCGGAGGGATACACCCGTTCCCGCAGCGCCTCAGCTCCTCCCTGTAAGCAACACAGACCTGGCACTTCCAATCACGGCTCCGGTGATTCCCCCGAGCTGCCAGCCCCACACCCAGCCCCAGGGCCCTGATGGCAGCCGCCCCAGAGGAGAGCAGAGTACTTCTGGCTGCTCTTCCCGGTTCCCGTGGCTCGTTCCCCGCCGGCACTGGCAGGCACTGCCGGCTCCCCCAAGCCCTCCCCACGGGCCGGGGATGTCACCTCCCCTTTCCGGCCGGGATGTGGACCCTCCCGGTGCCCGTGCCCGGCGGAGGGTGGGGGTCTGCCCCGAGCGGCCCCGCAGCCCGGCCTGCCTGCCGGGAGCCGCAGCCCCGGGCCCCGCCTGCCCGCAAGCAGNGACCCCGAGGGCTCGCCCTGCCCTGAGGGGGCGCGGCAGCGGCCCGCGGGGAGAGCGCCCCCTGGCGGAGGGGCAGCGGCAGGGCCCGGCCTCCGGGCGCGCACGGGTTCAAGTCCCCTCCGAGGCTCCACGGGGCTCCACGCAGCTCCCGGCTGCTTCCCGACCCTTCCCAACGCCTCCCCGGCTGCCCAGCCCTGCAGCCGCCCAGCCCTGCAGCCCACAGCCCGAGAGCCCCTCCCTGCGCCGAGCAGCAGGGTTGTGGATGCCGGGCTCCCGGACCGCTGCAGCAAGGCGGGGGGTTCTCCCCTCCCAGCCCGCTCGCCCTCCAGGGCACTGCTGGTCCCGAGCGATAAACGGCGCTGTGTCCTACAGCCCGCTGGGGCTGCGGCATCCCGGCACGCAGCCCGGCACACAGCCCGGCACACAGCCCGGCACGCATCGCTGGTGGCTGACCCGAGCCCCAGGCTCTGTAACAGCCGGAGCCTCCGGTGAACCGGCCCCTTCCCTCGGGCGCTGGACAAGCAGGTACCACCCTACACCAGCCGAGCGTCACGGCCCTGACCACACGGCCTGGCCTGGCCGGTCGGAGCAGTGGGCAGAGCTGCTCTGCAGCACCCAAGCCCTTCCCAACAAACCCAGAGAGGGTTTTGAACAGCCACTTACATGTTCCACCACTGGGGCTGTTGAAAAGTGGCAGAAACATCTTGGCTTCTGCCTGTGTTCAGGCTTTCCCACTGTCCATCTGAAGGAAAACCAGCCAGACATCTCAGACAGCACTGCCCAACAAGGGGAGCAACAAGAGAGCTAAGAAGGATGTTTGGCCTTCCCTCAGCCCAGTGCAGGCGTGGGACATTTTCCACCAGCAGCAGGAGGCCAACTGCTTGCTTTTGTGTCACCTGGGCTTTGTCACCCAGAGGGGAACTGCATTAACTGGTTGCTGGAGGCCCACAAAGCTCCAGCCAGCACAGGAATCGTCAGGAGCACCATCACCTCACACACCACTCACCACCCCAAGCTCTGATGTGCTCCAACAACTGTCACAAGGCAATTCCACAGCCCTGATGCCTTTGGGAGTGTGCCCAATCCTACATCTCCTTCATGGAGTGTGGCAGCACCACGGAACACCAGTGCTCAGCCCACAGCCTTTGCCACTTCTCAGACAACTCCTCCAGTCCCTGTTTCTTTTCATGGAATGGGGCCAAACACAGTGCCATCCTCCTTTTCTTCCCCATGCATAAAAGCAACTTTCACAGCTCTCTGAGCTTTCTTTAGCCTCTTTAACCCCCTTAGCAGGGAAAGTTTGCTCTATGTTGGTACATGAGCCACTTCCAGATGCAGCAGCAAGGAGCAGTGGAGTTTGTTGCTGCCTTTCCTGCTGTGGTTTCACATCCACTTCTCCACATCCCAACCCCCTCCATCAGGGTTTTGTTTTTTGTTTGTTTGCAGAGGGAGTCCAGCCACTCCTTTTCACCAGTGTGCTCATTTATGAACAGCAGAGTGAAATCCTGCAATACTTGCCTCTCTCCAGCAGCTTCCTAGTGAGGATCTCGAGGCTTTCTATAAACTGGAATTAGTTAAACCTCAGAGGCCCTCCTTGTATTTGGCATTATAACTCTTTTGCAGCTGGAAGAAAATATTCTAGCGTGGTTACGTGTCTCGCCTGGAGCCATGCAGTGAATCACTGGCAAGAAGAGGAACAGAACTCAAAAGCCCCGTAGCTGCCAGCTCTGGCCTTCAGACACTTCTCCTTCCTCCAGCCTTAAAGTTCTTTAAATCTGCACACATTTAGTACATAACACATACATTTCTCCATTACAACAGCAAACACTAAAATTTGGGTCTCATTTAGCAGCTTCATGCCTTCACTCTGAAGCAGTACATCCAGAAGAGGTGAGGCAGAAGGACGTAAAATGCGCTCTTCAGCAGGGCCGTGTGTCAGGGTATAGCAGACACTTGGTCTCAGCAGATCTGTTTGGTCCCTAGGCCCCTACATCTCTAACAGAGGATGCAGATCAGCCCATTCTCATTTGAATTCTCTCTAAGTGACAGTCAGAAGTGGAGGTGGGTTGTGAGCAGAAGCAGATGTGGGTGAGCTGCCCCACCTTTCAAGCTCCAGCCAACATTTCTCCATCTACTTTAACCTCTGTATGGAGGGACTCCAGCTTCATCCCAGCATTAGCACGCAGAAATGATGCTGAACAGGGCAGTCACTTCATCTCACTCCCCCAGTACTCCACATTGTCTCAGCAGGGTACCTGTGCTGATATGCAGCTCAGCCTTGGCCCAGACCTTGGCTTCCCAGTTCTGCTCACACCTGCTGGACCCTCCATCCTCTGCCCCTGACAAGATACTTTGTTGTCCCTCCTCTCTCAGCTGCCTTTACCTGCTGGACAAGGTGAGCTAAGCTTTGCAAAGGTCACTTCAGGTGCCCAGTAAGCAAATAGATGTGATAAGGATACTGATCACCTTGGGAACATGGCAAAACAAGAACAGCTCTGACTAACTCTACATGGCAATACCCTCCCAAGAGGGGCAGGCAAGAGGCCAGAACAGATCACACAGCCCTGGGGAATTTCCATCAGCACAGAAACAGATGGGCTCCACTCCCAGGTCTTTCCTGACTGCCCATAACAGCAGCTCTGCATTACTGTTGATGAACCAAGACCAGCACTTGGACCCTTGCAACAAAGGGATACCATCAGTTGTGGGAAAAACTGGAAGGCAGACAGCACAGACACATGGGAATGCTCACGTGGTAGGTCCTCTCCAGAGGAAAGGCACTGTAGAGGCCAGGGGCTGAGCTGGCAGAGGGCAGGACTGGGCTGTGTGGACAGAGTGAGGGCACAAAGGGTTATCTGGGTGCTGCTCCAGTGAGTCAGGACCAGGCCATGGCTCATTTAAGTCAAGTTTTGGCCACTGGCCTCCCTAAGCAAAGGGTTAGTGGTGCTGGGAGCAGGAGGCTCTCTGGGAATCATTCACAAAGGCTACACAAGACAGCACAGGTTTACCCCTCTGCATAATGGATTCCACTTCTCATCACCCAGTACTGACACATAAAGTTTTAATATTTGCCAGTGTGGAGCTTCTTGTATGATCAATAAATTTTCTAAAACATTATTCATTTGTTGAAATGCAGCTGCTGTCAATGGGAAAACCTCAAGATGAGACCAGGAAGGGCTCACATACAACCTGGCATCCCATGAGGGCCAGGCCTGTGAAAGGCAAACAGCATGAGGAGCTTGGCAGCACTTCAGCCTTTGACCTTTTGGTGCCTCTGCTAACACAAAAGAGGAGATGCACTGAAGGATTAACTATCGATCCATTGATTTGCCCTCAGATTTAAATTCATTTCCCACTGCAGGACAGTAATGTTTCTTTCTCATGACAGGAATAAAAATTTCAGTGTTACAGAGTAAGAAAAGGCATGTACATCTTTTCAGACAAACTTTAAAGTGTTAAGAAATATGCAAATTATTCTTATGGTTAACTGTCTATTTAGGTCACAAATGCTAAACAGCAAACTATTTTCCCCCGGGATCTATTAGCAAAAATGGTCTCATAATTAAATGCAGTTTTTAAGTTATGAAGGAACTTTTCAGACAGATACATAACCTTTCCTGCCTTTGGAAACCAGAAGGGTCAAGTCTGGATTCTCACCTTGTACCTGGATCCGAGTCCTGAACCACACAAACCTGGGTGCTGTAGGACCCAGCGGCTAAAACAAAAATAGCCACCAAACCAAACAGAATGGATGGTAGTGACAGACAAAACACTCAGTAATACCAAGACACAGAGTGGCAGGAAAGTAATTCTGTCACTGGGAATTTCCATGGATACTACAAGCAAACTTCCATAAAGTTATGGAAGAAAAGCTTCTGTAGGTTGTAGCCTATGAGCTCCTCTTTTTGCTATCAAAGCCCTAAACAGCAGGTTGGAATTCTGCACCACTGATTATCAGCTATTTAGCAAGATACCGAGGTAGTTTTTATTTAACAAATTACAAGGGAGCTTTCATCTCTTCCTTTCAGATGTCACATCACCTCTGGTAGCTACTGTGAATGACAAGCAGTCACTCAGACTCCCCTCCCCAAGGCCAGCAACTACATTTTTACATTGCTTTGATTTTCTGTGAATAAAAGATCACTTACGAGCCTGAAGAGATGCATTATTCACCTTTGAACTTCTCTGAAAATAATTTTAAGCTGTTTATAGCTCCAGTCACTTGGAACTTGGGTGCACAACTTTGACTCACAACCAAACAGGTCTGGCCAAATTCCTCCCGTGATGCCAGGCAGGGCCCAGTGTTCAGGATCTGTTCTCACATTGGTAGTAGCAACGCATCTCACAGCACCTGTGTTTGATCCAGAGGACAGTATCTCCCTTTGCCCATGCAGGGAATATTTGTACCTCCTACTGCAGTGTATCACACACACAGAACATGGGGCTATCTACACCTTTTCCTGGTGAAAAATGTTATTTTACAGGGACATTTGTATTGAAATATTCTCTTATTTCTCCTCCTGTGGCATGCATTCAACATGCATTGCCTTAGCAGCAACTGTGTACTTCCTTCTTTACCCTGAGGATTATCTTACATTGTCTTTGAGCTACAGAAGAATACACATCAACAAACCAGGCCTTCCTGTATTTCTTTTTTAACCTCCTCTCCTGTACAAAAAGTCCAGATTGAGTTTAGTGTGTTTTTCTTGCTGAAAACATGAGAAAGTTTACCTGGAGTGTTTTTCCATTTTCCATCCAGACAGAAACAAGAAGGGAAGCAGGAACATGCCACGCTCCGTCTCTCAGGGTTTGCAAACTGTGCTTGCAAAAAGTGCTGGGTTTAATGTGGTCTTGTCAACAAGCTCATTCTCTACAGCGAGTGACAATTTAGACTGTCTTCCAGAATTTTTAATGAGGGATCCCCTAACAGGCTTCAGGGATCTCAGCAGGATTTTAAGAGCCTTACACAATGTCACTCTAACCAGAGTCTGACGCTCCACAAAGCAAAGCAGCCCAGCGGTAATGACACCAACAGAGCTTTCATGTCAATGGTTCTCCTTTAGTTTTACAAGAGTGACTGCAGAAGGAACAACAAGCAGGAACATTTGTTCCAACCTTAATTGCTAGCTTCAAAACCAAAAAATTAATTTCCCATAGCCATGTTGTACTCCTGTTTTTAATGCACATGTATAAATAGCGCTTTTAAAAACCTCTCTGGCAGCTCGCTAAAGAATTACATTGCAACAACAACTCCAAATTTAAAGTCAAAAGACATTTTTGGTTTAAGATTTTCATCTCCTTCCTGGCAAAAAAACTGTCTTGCAAAAATACTTCATGAGACTCTTCCAACTACAGAACATCTGTGAGGAGCTGCTGTAAATCTGAGGAGGGGGAGGGCTTCCAAAAGGAGTTTCAGAAACCCTGATTATTTATACTCTCATATTTCCCTTTCTTTTCCCACTACCTCATGTTGTAGGGGACACACCATTCAAAATAAAAGCTATTAAACACTATTTCTGACATTATTCCACCTCAACGTGACCTCCTTTGTCTCCTCCAAGTGTCACTGCCATAGGCTTAACTTTGCAGCAACAGAGCACAGAAGTGCAAATCCCATCCCCAAGGATGCCAAGTATGCCATAGCCAGAAGGGAAACCATTTAAATGGAGATCCAGGAATATTTTTAATCCTGTCGTTTATTCTGCTATCACACCAAATATGAACTGCATCTGAATTTTGAGTGCAGAGCCCTACCAGCATGGGAGAAGTGGCAGAACAACATCACAACAAAGCACTGCAGAGTTCTTGTCTTTTTAGTGCACTTTTTGTTGCTGCTGTGGAGGAAAGGATAATGTGTAAGAAACCCTTGCACTGCACCAGAACAGCAGCGATCACTAGAAACTGCATTGCTCTCCTTCACATAATACAGCTTCTCCCTCTGTGGCTTGGTCAGGCTCCATCTCAGCACCTTCACTTCCAGGGGTAATTGCACACACCCCCCATGGCTCGCTCTTTGTGGCAGCTGTTTGATGGGGGGCCTGAGCACAGTGTCAGAAACTGTGCTGAGGTGAATCCCCAAATAACAAAATGTTATTTTGGATCAACTTTGCTTATTTTGGGGTGTTTTTGTTTTTGCAGGTAAATTAATTTCCCAAGATTTTATAAGTTTATGAGGCAGTTCTGGTCCTGCTGCCAGTCTGCCATGTCTGAGCAACCCTTACAGAATCACTTGGAAGTTTTGAGAGAGCAAGGCAGTCTTCAGCCCTGGGATATGGCCTTATTAAATAAATTAAAAGGAGGTACTCAGCTGTAGCCGTTAACACAGAGCCATCCATCACACATCACACCTAGTTTGCTCCCCCTTGCCCTGCACATTTCCCCTACATTTTCCTCTGTTTACTTCAGTACCAGCAAAGGTCCTATTTTCATGAAGAAATGCAACACTGTGCAGAGGCTGGGGAAGGCCCATCACACACATCCCACAGGGGCTTGTGTCAAAACTCAGAAGCCTAAAAGCAAGCCTTTAACTATGAAACCTCTGCTCCTCTCATACAAGCAAGGAAGTTTTATGCTTCTGCAGTATTTGCTCCTGCACCTCTTACCTTTTGTCCAAAAAAAAGAGAAAACCAAAACCAACATAAAAGCACTGCATTGTCTGAGAAAAGCCATATTTTACAGATGGATAGAGCCCTTTCCTGGGTAACTGATTGTTGAAAAAAACTGTGCATGAAATTGAGTTTAAGTCCCAAGTTTATGCCTTGTTTTTTCTGCAACTTTACATTAGTCTGAGTTACCTGGAACAAAGGCTCCTGTTGGTCCAAGTGATCAATTTTAAACTCTTCTCAAATTGAAGAGTCTGTCAAGGCTTTTTGTACAATCCTCACATTCTGGTATGAACAATTTTAGAGGAAAATGTTCAGAAATTGTCATTCTGAGTTGCAGAAGCTTTGAATTCAAAAATATTTCTGTGTGTCAGGGACAGTTCTCTGGCAAATTTGAGTGTTACTTTTCCTGGAATAAGTGATCAAGTGAGCTGATGTGAGTCAGTCTCTGCTGTACAAGACACACAAGGTTTGCTATTAATGCAGACCAGCTCAGAACATTAGCACTAAGCTGATGCTGGTGCATTGACTGAGGAAGAGGAAAGGCTGCTGGTTTCTAGTACCAGTTCCTGGGGGAAAAACAAATTTGGAGTTGGAGGACTGGAGGACTGACTGGGGCTGGGAAGATTCCATTTCATACAGCATTTGGTATTACCTCCACATTTAGCCTTGGCTGAGTAACAGTCCATCTTTCTTGAGCATAAAGCAACACACCAAACCCAGAACCACAACAAAGACAGTGCGTGCTCCTAAATCATCAGTTCGGGGTCTCACTACAATTTAAAATGAAGTCATCTGACAGGGATTATCTCTGTGGCTTGAGAAATAAAGCACAATACCCTGGGTGGGAAGACATGCTTTCAATCTTTGTCACCTAACTGCTGCCAGAGGACAAACATGGTGCAAACCAGTCCCCAAACATGTAACACAGACACTACATTTTCTCACTCCCCGTTTTCCAACAGCCAACAAATGAATGTGTGTGACTCGCAGGAACTGGGGCTGAGCCACGTTTCTGAAGGCAGAAAGACTGCATAAAGACAGCTCCAGTATGAAGGAGAAAAAGATCTTTGTGGCAAACTGAATTTAGCAACGTCACTGAGAGCTTCTGACTCAGCCCTGCTCTGCCCAGCTGCACACTCCAACCACCATCACTCCACATACCTGCCAAACCACCCCCATTCAGCCCACTTGGAGCTCTGCCACTAGCAGCTGGACAGAAGATGACTGATGCAGTTGTAAAGCAACATCTAATGAAGAAATTCTTTTACTTTCAGGGCTGTAATTAAGCCATACCTCGCAACACTGCCACTGGCTGAGGCAGAAAGGCTGCTGACTGGTTGTACCAGGAGAAACAGCAGATAGAATCAGGTTGTTATTCCATTTCAGACCAGTCCACGTTGGCTTGAGTCAACCTCAGACCAGTTTAACTTAGCTGTTTCCTTGCCTGTTTCTGCTGCCTGGCAGGTGTCCCAGATAAAAGGGCTGCTTGCATTGCAGGAGGGTGCTCTGGCTCTGAACACTGGCAGGTAGGTGTCCTGTTTTTTGGGGACTCTTGGTACAATGGAGGGGGACATTGCTACAGCAACAAAAAGTGCAATATCCCACTGCCAAATGTTCCACCTCCAAATAGCTTCTCAGGCCCACTGCTCCCACTGTCCCTGCAGACTAGTGACTGTGGTTTTCATTGTACACAGCCACAAACATGCTACTTAAAGCAAAAGATTTAAGTACTTTCAAATTAGCTTCCCTCTCCTGCAAGTCAAGCTGAACATGTCCCTTCAGTGGGCTGCCCGGACAGCTTAGCTGCTCCCAGGTGGGCACCTCTGCCTGTTGAGCAGCTCAAAGCTGAGCTGACAGCTCCCTCCTCTGTCAGAAAGTACTAAAAGCTGCCTACAAGTCTGTGCAAGCGTCCCTTGGAGCAGGGGACTTTAATAACTGAGGATATTATGAATTTCCTCCCATTTTTTGAATGCAGGCAGAGGAAGTCTCCAGAATAGTCTCCTGGTGGTGCAGGACCCCTCAGCCAAATGCAACCAGCATTACTAAAGCTTCAATTCTCATCCTGCCCTGCTGCAGCTGATCAGGGGGAGCCTTAGCCAGCAGCAGGGCATGGCCAGGACTTCCTTCCCCTTCCAGCTGTGTCAGCACATGCCAGGTGTCCTGCTGCGGTCCTTCTCTGCTTTGGCTTCTCCAGGATGCAAGAGCAGACAGCAAGAAGGCTGCAGAGCACAGGCACTGTCCTGCTCAGGCAAGACTGGAGGTAGGGCAGTGGCAGGTCTGTCTGCCCTTCCTACTCAGTTTTACACTAAGGGGGTACCCACTGCTCCTTCCCTTCTGACTGTGAGGAAAATACTGCATTTACTGAGCATTGATGGCAAGATGATTTCATCTATGAAAACTTAGTCCCAGGGGGCTGTTATGTCTGGTGTGTTCCCTCTGCTAACAAGCCAGCCCCAGATACAAGAGCGGTGTTGCATGTGCTGAATGTTTGTGCCCTGTGCATATGGCCAAGAGGTTTTTTGCTGGGTCTTGAAACAAAACTGGGAAAGGGGAGCATAGGCACTTCACAGAAAAACACAATTTCGGCATCCCAGTAAAATGTTGGGGAAATTTAATTATTTCAGGATCAAGAAGCATCAATATATTCTCTTCTGTTTACCCTTTAAAACTAAGAGGGAAAGGGGTTTTATTTCGCTTTATTTCTAGCACAATTCACTAGAGCTCTTGCAAACATTTCTAAATTCAGAAAAGAGGAAGAATACAATCAGATTATCTCCAAGTACACAAAAAGAATTTAATATTAAATGCCTTACTGTACAGCTGAAATCTTCTATTCCCTTTATATTCTATGTTTTACAAAGCATTAGTATTTGTCTAATAGAGTTACTGCTGGATCCTACTAAACACCTCTGAATTTCCTCTGTTCTGCTCCATTTACAAACTCAAAGATCTGGAATAATTTTGTGTTTGAGCATAAGCTGAACTTCACTGGTCTTGCTTGCTGCCTAGTAGTCAAACTATGTTTTTCTGATAGGGTTTTTAATTTAATTAAGTCTCTCTGAACATACCACAAAGTAAACTTACTGCCATTGCATTTTTTTGCCACAGCAGCTACTGCTCACTTAAAGCCAGCAAAATGCCATGTACAAGCTTAAAGCAAAGCTGCTGTGTTGGTGTGAAATAAACTAAATAATTTAGTTCTTCACTGAGACACAAGCTAAAAGAATTGTGTAGAAAAATAAATTGCTTGCAACAAGATCATAGTGAAAAATAGGAAAGGTTTCCAGAACTGCAGGAAGAGCTGCTTGTGCTCTATTTGTGGAAGACAGGAAGGTGGGTCACACTAGGATTAAGGGATGAGCTTGTGCAAGTCAGTCTGGAGCTGGTGTGCCCAAGAGCCAGCCAGGGTGTCTGAGAGGTCCAGCCTCCTGGATACACATCCCCAGGTAAGGATGCAAGATAAACTTCCTGTTCAGGCACTAAATCACCTTCACATGAGGAGACCAGGAGGAACCCACACTTGGGACAGGGAACACAGCACAGAGGTTTCTGAGGGCTTTGCTGTAGGATTTTAAAGAGTGCTTGCTGCATCCATGGAGACAGAGGATATGCTTGGAGACCCACAGTTCCTAGAAGGCTGGTGATCCTCTGAGCCTTGAGGCTTTCCACACCAAGGATTCTCTCAGTGGGAACACACAACTGTTTTCTTCTCCTGCAGTCCTGCAGCAGGGAAGCCTGACCAATGCCACCTTGGAGGTGCTTGTGCCCCAGACAAACCCAGGCCTGTGTCAGACACTTCAGCTGCACTGAGCTGGGGCTTGCAGGCATCCTTTCTCCAACTACAGCAAAGAGCCAGTGTTAGACTAGAGGCCAACAGGCTTTTGGAGCTCCTGCTCCCCCTCTGCATATCAAAGGCTTTGGATTTCCCTATCTGCGTGAACAGGCAGATCTCTCTTCTGCGAAAATCCTGTCCAGAGCACTGGAATTCTCCCTTCTGTCAGGGCTGTCATGACAGCAACACGTCAACAAAGCACCTGCGGGCCCAGCTGCAAACTACCACCCATGGACAGACCCAACTGAGTTAATTGCTACAGCAAGAGGGAAGGAGGAGGCTAAAGGACTGACTTTCAAGGTGGCCACTTCCTTTAGGACTTCAGACAGGTGACTTGCCCTTCAGGATTCTTTATCTGTGAGGCAGAACAAAAACTAACTTCACCAAGGCCGGCACTTGGCCTAAATGTGGTATAGACTAGGCAGAGAGGAAGACTGATGTCCTACATGTAACAAATAGATCTCCTTTTGGTTTGGACTCTGCTGGTTTTACATTTTTTTATATTGGCACCATTGGGAGAGTTCCCATTTGCTTAATTAGGCCACATACGAGGAAACAGAAAAGACACTTGGCATGTTTGCCTTGACCTGCTAATTTTCATCCTTTATGAATCTGAGTTGCCTGGGCTCAGGCAAAAGTTCTTGATGTTAGGAGCTGGATATCCAAATCAGCTGGGAAGGGTAAGTTGTTGGGGATTTTTGTATTTTTGGGTTTTTGCCTTTTTTTTCAAACACAACACACAAACCCACATGTTTACTGTGGTAGACAGATGCTTTACACTGCTCAGCTTATAGCTCTAGAACAAAGACAAAATTGAAATACCATCATGTTTGGTTTGCAAACATTTCTAGACACTATTCCCAGTTTCAGACAAGTTTTAAAAGCAAATGATGATGCAATTAACTAATGGGTAAGTTATGGGAGAACTTTTACTAAATCACATCAATGCTGTGGTGTTTGAAGGAAGCTCTCAGTTTCCTGGCCCAGAAACTACATTTACTCTACAGTCAAGTCTACAGATTTACCAAAAATATTACCCATGGTACATTACCTAAGGGAGTAAAAACTTACCAGCTACTGCTTCCTATTATTTCTTCTCACTTCTTGTTTTTTTTTCTGATAGCTGTAAACACACTCAGAAGACTGTCTGACTTAAGTGGAATAGATTGCAAAAGGTATCTCTGCAATAAAAATATCTGCAAAAGAAATTCAGGGTTTTTTTAGCAGTTCATGGCACTCTGGTAACAAACCATTTTTTTTCCCTTGTATGGGCCCTTGGCTTGGCAAAAAATAAATTGGGGGAAGGATGAGGGAGGGAGTGACTTAAGTTTATGACCAAACTAATTGTTCCTGAATACATTGCTTTAGTTCATAAACAAAGTCTCCACATGTCATACGAGAAGAGCTGCATTTCTGTAGCACCTTCTCACCCTTGAAACAGAAAACCTACTGGGCTCCTGGCCATCATGAAAGTCAGGATGAAGACTGTTTTGAACAATGACACACATGAGACAAGAGGAGGTAGCAAGTTCACCCTATAGACACCTTCAGAAGGTGTGATTTGCAGAGAGTTTGACTGAGGATCCTCATTGCTGGCAGCAGAACTTGTTAGCTACCTTGATTAAAATCAAAGCTTTGAATCCATTAAAAGCTGCTTATTCACCAAATTGGGAAAAATCAGCTCCTGAAGTACTTTCATGCCCAAACAGTGCCCACCTGAGAAAGCAGGACCTGGGGCCATAAACCCATCCAAAATCATTGAGTGCTCTCCCTTAGGCAAGGAGCTACTGCTAGGAGAAGGAAGCGTGCCTGCACACACACACTGACCAAAACACCTGACAGCATTTTGTAAACAAAGGCCAAATTTCCACATGGATCATGAAAAAAAAAAGCAGTAGGCTGCAGGATCTCTATCAAACAGTAATAAAAAAACCAGAAGGAAGCGTGCCTTATGGCCTAGAAATAACTGATTTCTGGTTCAAGGCCCACCAAGCCAGTGTCCAAACCACAGGTAATTTCCCTGTGGACTTCAGGCAAATGAACTTCCATCTCAGTGTCAGAGGTGCAGGTGTACTGGTCAGCCACAGAACAAACTATCATGGGCCTCTGACTGTGCACACTGTCATTCATCCATCAAGAACTGGTACCAAGCTGTAAAAGCCATTTACCAGATAGTATAAAATGTTTGCTTGATTAAGAAAAAGTCACCTTCCTTGCAATGCTTTACTGAGCAAACCAGTCCCAGAGACCTGCTTACTGAGCAGGGCTAAGCAGCTCCTTCCCTCTGCAGGCACCAGAGTAGTCCATGAAAAGGTCAGGCTGAAGTTAGCTGGCAATGCAAATGTTGTCAAATGAGGGAATGGGGAGAAACACCAGAAATCATAGGCCAGAAATGGCACAGCACCAGTTTCTCCTAGAGCACCCAGGTTAAACAACCATCCCCAAATGTCAGCTAAAGGCTACTGTGCCTGTTCACAAGGGAACCCTGAGAGGAAGCAGAGGCTGTTTTTCATCAACCCTCTCTGTACACACATTCCCTTTGCAGTGATGCCCCCCAGGCCCCCTGAGGCCAGTTGCACTTGTTGAACCTTCTCAAGTGGGCAAGGAAGAAAACAATCAAGTAGTACCCTTCCTCCAGGGTACACTGCATCAACCACAGGGCTCTGCATCCCGGGATGAGAGCAATCCTTGCTATCAGTCTCACTACAGACATGCTCAGGAGATGCTGGCAGCAACACACAGCAGCAAGTCCAACCCTTCCAGCCCGTGCCTGCCCTGTGCTGTCTGCGAGCCACTCAACTTCCTCCAGCTGCAATATTACTGCTCAGTTCCTGCTAGGAGCAGAGCTCACCTGCTCCACTTGAATAAACAGGCCCATAGGCAAACAGGGCACCTTGATACCACTGCCCCCACCCACCAGCCACCTCTAACAGAACCAGTGAGGTTGCAATAGACCGCTGAGATCATCAAGTTCAACCTATGACCGAACTTCCCCATGCCAAGCAGACCATGGCACTGAGTGCCACAGCCAGACTTTCCTTCAACACCTCCCAGAACAGTGACTCCACATCTCCCTGGGCAGCCCATTCCAAAGTCTAATCACTCTTTCTATGAAGAAAGTCTTCCTGATGTCC
>VZTX01010712.1:0-16621 GCA_013400915.1 Pardalotus punctatus | reverse complement strand
GTTGTTGCTGGACTTGGGGTTGCAGGTTTTATAGCTGTCACTTGCCGTGTTTGCTGGGCTTGGGTGTACTGAGTTGCCCCTTGGCTATATCCTGCTTTTGGAGCTAATGAGGATAGAAAACACAAGTGAACAAACATTGACATGTTTTAGTTGAGTGAAGTGCAAACCATATTAATGGATAATTAACAATATGCTGGTGAACAAATGTGTAAAAAGTGAGGTTTTGTTTTGGGATTTTTGTTTCATTTGTTTTGCTTTTTTGTGTTGTATTGGGCTGCTGTACTGCCATGGTTATGCATTGTATACCATGAATCCCACATCAATTCAATCATGTCACAACTCACAGTAGCAAGCCTCAAGTTTATTTATTTAACTGTGCTATCATGTTTTTAATATGGTTTTATAAACGATTTTAACAGGTTTTAAACAACCTTCTTATCCGACAGCTTTACTAGAGTACTCTGAACCAAAGCACACCTGTATTTTCCTCCTATTTCTAAGTCAAGTAAAAAAAACCTAAGCAGGATTCATCCTTTGCAGTAATCATTCTATCAATAATTGAAGAATTATATACATGAAGTAACTAGAGAATTAAAAGAGTATTTCTAACCAAGTTATCTTCTGAACCCAACACTGATTATCTCTACCTACTTCAGGAAGGTTTCTAAACAAATCAGGTAGGACTTAGCCTAGAAGCATGTTTTGAGTGTATTTAGTGGCAGTCTAAAGCTCAGAGGCAGCTACTTATGGCAATGTCACCACAGTGTTGAAGTTCCAGGCACAGAAGAACTTCCTACACAGTAACAGAGATTACATGATGGAACTTAAAAAAAACCCCCAAGGATAATGTGAAATAGTCAAACAACTATTTTTAAGGCTTACACTAGTCAACAGACTGTGAATAACAAGAGCAGCTTGAATCATGCCACCCACCTGTCTGGTAGTATGACTCAGCCACTGAAGGTTGAGGCTGGGCAGCAGCAGCAGCCACAGCTGCAGCAGTTGCTGTTGGTTGTTGATAGTATTGTTTGCTGTCATAAGCTACAGCTGGGGCAGTAGATCGAACGTAAGAGTAGGAATCCTAAGGAGTCAGAACAGAGAAACCACCTGTAGGTATACAGCTAGAGTAATAGATGTCATCAGCAGAGTCATATGCATAGGTCTTCTGGCCTAATCAAGTAGAATAAAAACTCCCCATCTACATGTACAATATATATAAATAAATGCATTAGAGGAATTAAATTTACTTTTATAAACACATCAGGCCTGAAACAACCCTAATGGTCTTTTACAGACTCAGTATAGGAATTATCCTCATGCTATTAACCACTTTCTCTAACAAATTATTTTTGAAAAGCATCTACTGCCAATAGTTTTTAATTACTGTATCAGATTCTATTTCTGTAACATATTAACAAAAAACCCACCGGAGATCTCTACAAAATATGAATTTCTACAAGGCCCAATAAATTCTGAAGGTTAGAAACATGAACTTATATTGGCCTAGAAATCTCTTAATCAATAACCTTTGTCTTGGTTATATTTTTTAGAGTGTGAAAGTGGCACTTTTAAAGCCTTCTTTACTTTTTGGTGTACCAACTAGTTCATTATGGAACCATAATTAATCTATAAAGGCAAGGCACGTAGCTCATTTGATACCTTTAAAACTCAGTAGATCTCTAATAAGCTTAGAAGGGCAAACCCTGGAAGCCACTATATGCATGTACGTACATATGTTCTCTCATCCTCACGTTTATGGTAAAGCACAAAGAATTGATCAAGTGAGGGGGATCAAGGCATGAACTATTTTAGCTGAAATATACTACTGTATTAAAGTTCTTTTTAATTCCAAGAAATACAACTACAAAATCTTTTTTTATCCAACCTGTGTAAACAGGAATTATTTTATTTAGTTTAGAGGACTCTCTTTTTTGTCCAAATGTATCTAAAAACTGACCTCATAATTATAATACATAACAGATTACAGAAGATGTGCAAAAGAATTGAGAACATGTAGCAATAATATAGGCCTTTTGAAAAAACCAAAATGCTAATTAGAATTTAGATAATGCCTTGATAAGTTTAAGACTAAGAAGCTGAAAAATTATTCTAAGAAATATAGTATTTCAAGACGAAAAGAGACAAAAGGCAGGCTTTTGCAAAAGCCTGTATCCACAGAAGGTTTGGAAGGGATCTCAGATGAGGGTATCCAAAAACTACCTACAGGGTAGTTTATCTCTTAGGGCAATCTCCTGTCCTCACGGCTTGGCACTAGACTCCAGTGGTGCCCAGGAATCTGACAAAGGAACTATTTCTACCTCTACTGAAAATTTTTACTGGAACAGTCTTTTCAGCTACATCAGCTCCATGACCCAGTTTACTGCACACCACTCCCAACATCAGAGCCAGCACTCACAAGACAGTGCTTTTCTTTACAGCAGCAGTTTCACAAAATCACATCTTCTTTTCCAAACAGGCTTCCTCCTCTTTAAGTAGTACCATTTAAAAATTGCACAGCAGGAACCTACCTGGTAATTCTGTGTGGTGACAGGAGGTGGTGGTGGTGGAGCTTCTTGCTGTCTCTGTGTGTAGCCATAGTCTGTAGCTGTATGTGCTGTGGGATACCCGCCATAGGCAGCAGCTGTGGCAGCAGCTGCCACGGCCACCGGGGCAGGCCTGGCCACTGCCACTGTGGCTGCGGCCGGGGCATAGGCTGCAGTGACCGTGTGTGCTGCCACCGGGGCCTGGTGGACAGTGTAGCTGGCAACTGTAGTTGGATGGGAATAAGCTACACCCGAAGCTGGCTGCTGGCTGTATTGGGAGAAGACAGTAAATAAATTAATCCAATGTACAAGGCTAATGCCTACACATTTCTGAATCCCAGACCTGACTAATACTTTGCCTGTTCTACAGACAGATCTGGAGCAGCTTTCTACCTGTGCATACTCTTATTTAATGGCTTTTATTAACCAAGTTCCATCCCCATGAAAAAGGCTGTATCATTCTTAAGTTTCTGTGGATGGTCACAGAGAACATAATCATAGAATGTTAAGGCATGGGAAGGAACATTAAAGATCACCTAGTCCCAACCTCCATGCCACAGGCAGGGACACCTCCCACTAGACCAGATTGCTCAAGGCCGACACTGCCAGGGTTGGGACATCCAAAACCTCCCAGAGCAACCTGTTCCAGTGTCTTGCCATGCTTAGTGTAGAGAATGTCTTCCCAATATTTAACCTGAATTTCCCCTCCTTCAACTTGTACTCATTACTCCATGTCCTATCTCTACAGTTCCTGACATATCACACAGGTGACGATTTACTTTGTGGCGGGGGGGTGTTTGTGTTGGGTTTTCTCTAAGCAGTGGAACACGAGTCTTTCATTAAAAATAATGCAGTAGTCTCAACCTGTTATCTTTTCCAGGCTGGCAAGTTTTAAAATGCTTTAGTAGTTCTTCAACAAAGTGGCACACCTGTCAAATTACGAAAAATGCTCCTTTTCTGTGAAAGCTTATTACTGACTTGTACTAACACAAAGTTTTTCATTACACCACATTCAAGCAATGAAATTTTAAAGACTTCCACGAAAATTAGCTCAGAAATGTTTTATTTACTTAGATACACACTTCTGATAGGGGACCCCTCCAACAGATGGTTAGAATTATAAGAGCTGACCCCACTTGCTCGAGCAGAAGTCCACTGATGCAACATAAAGCATCAAAAATGCAGACAATCATATGGAGCAAGAAAACTGCTACCAGAGTTCTGGCAATCTTCCAGGCACATGCTGAGACTAATCTCCCTTTTTAAAATTTGCAGGTAGGACATTAATACATGGTGATTTACTAAAAATCACCAAACATTAACAGCAGAAATAAAAAATGATGGCCTGCAAGGTTTAATTCCTTGAACAAAAACTAGTATTACTGATACTAGTCCTGTACTGACGTGTAATTCTGCATGATGTTGTCCTATTCTGATGTATAACTGTGGGTCATTTTAAGCAAATGAAGTGAAACAGGCAAAATATCATTATCTAGAACAATGACATCAAGTGGGGATTCAGTGATAATTCTGATTTTTTTGTACATTTTCTGCACTGTCATTCAGTAACAGCTATATCTATACACTATTAATTTTCCAAAAGACATTTCCACAACTCCCTTGTGTTCAGGAATTTTTATTTACTTATTTATTTTTTAAAAACCTGATTTTGTCATTTCAACTACAGCAGAGCCCTCCTTACTTCAATAAATAAAAAAACCACAAACACACAAAAAAAAACCCTCAAAACATTCTAAGAGCAGAAACAGTGAAAATTTTATTACTGATGGACTTACATGCCTCTTCTCCACCTTCTTCCCACCATATGTCCCTTGCTGTTTAAAAGACAACTTGCATTCTATCCAATTTTAATTCAGTTGTGAGTTGTACTTACAACAGTGTTTTACATTATTTTCAATTTATTAGCCTAAGAGCAAAATGAAAAGACCTAAACCACTTTGATGTACCTCCCACCACTGCTTGCAAAAATCCTCCTTCCTGATGTTCACAGGAAAATGCTCTGTTTACTTAAGAAATTGGACTCCATCACAAAGTTCAGGAAGATTGTTTTATGATGGTAAAAGTGAATGACAGTCTATAAAATTAGGCCCCATTATCTACATAACTAACAGCACAAAAGTGTAAAATATTCATAAAATTTGAGGTAATTATCATGGTCATTTTGTTGCCTTTCAGCTGGTAGAATTATGAGCACAGACACAGTTAAAGGGGTAAAAGGGTTTTACTTCGGCATTTTAATAGGATCCTAGGTGCACAGCTCTTCAAAGGTGGAACACGCCAAGATGTACGCACACACATACACACACAGACAGACAGACACACAAATGCACACACACACAACCACACACACACACCCCCATAAACACGCACACCCCCACCGTATATCGCATATACCATCTTAAGGACTTTGAAAGTTAGCATATCTGTCAAAAATTCCCAATAAGAAACTTAACAAATGAAGTAATTGTGCCTCAATTCTAATCACCCCCCCCAAAATGAGCCCAGTTGACAATATATGCCCCAGAGAGAACATCTGTTGTGAGTTTTGACATAGTATAGAGCTCTCTAGCCTCTTACTGTGAATGTTTGGTTTTTCTGCTTTGCAGGACCTCGAAACTAAGCTAGAATACCAGACTACAAAAAATTACAAGCAGTAGGTTAAGGGTACCAAGAGTGTATGAAGGGTACAGAAAATATAAAAAGGGTATAAAAATGTATAGAAGGGTATATTAAAAGCCAAAAAATCATCAGGCATCAATTTATATCTACTAAAATCACATTAGACTGAGTAAACAGAGAGCAGACTGTTTAACTGACTGCAGTTGAACACATAAACAGTCTAATACTTCCTACAAAGTAAGTCTTGCTTCACACTATTCTCACTCTTAGTCTTCCCTTCTCCCATATACCAATCCTGGTTAAGCCATCTTATTCCATCCCTGGCACTAATTCTGCTACTTGTCAGGCCATTCAGGGCACTGATTTAGCTCATTAATCTAGCAGAAAACAATGTGAGGGTGCTCTGCTGGGGTCATATTCTAGTGTGGCAGAATGTTAAGAAACACAGGAGCTTACAGAATAAGTCTGCTGAGTGCCAGAACCCATATAAATTATATATATAGAGGGAAACGAGGGGGGAAAAAAGGGAACCAGAACACTTGTGCAGAGCCCTAGCTTGGCTTTTCCAAGTTTCACGGAACCATATCTGGTACTGTCACAAAATACGATACAATGCTAACAACACACTACAAAGTAACAGTACTAGTCAATTTATCAAAGAAAATGCTTTTGCTCTCAGAATATATATGATTAAAGATACCTGACAGTTTTCAGTATTTAGAATTGTGAAGAGATTATGAACATTACCAGCAGAACTATTAATAAGATTATGGTACAGCCAATTTCACTTCTTGTGCAACTGTGCAGCAAAATTCCTTATCATGGCATAGAACTAACAACAGAAATAATTTGATTTTTAAGGCTAATACAGTTGTATGACCATGTTTATTTTAGCAAACCCGTTCCCCTTGCTTCTGCAACATCATGCAGAGCTAGCGATCAAGTCTGCAGGACTGCAAGAACAGTATTCTAGAACTGACTGATTCTTCCTTTCTAAAAGTTGTGTTATATTACGTAATTTACGGCAACATCTCTAAATTTGTGACATTCTTCTCTCCAAGGTCTTACTGAAAACCTTAAAGATGAGTAGACATTTTAATGTAATTAATTTACATAAAAATATCCTTGTGCCAACTTCTTCAATTAACTTAACAAGAGTTCTTATCCTTGTTTGGTAATTAGTGCCTCATCACATTTGCTGAGATGAACTTAGCTCCTCCCAGATGATTTTCCCAAACTCCCTATTCCACTCTTCCTTCATCTGTGCACCTATCTGAGTATTACCTGTTTTTCTTTGACTACAGATGGCAAGAACCTCATGCGTCATTTCATACGAAGTTTCAGCTGTGCCACCCACTCTGCTCCAGACACAGCTTTCTTTCCCAGCAGTCTAGCATCCTTGGAGCAGCTTCTTGTAAAGTCACCTGTGTACTGACTCTGTTTTCCTCACATCGAATAGCACAACATGCCACACTAATACTAGTACTGTCACAACCAATCCCTAGGGAACTCCACTGCAATTACTCCTACTTGATAATCATTCTTCTAATTCTACTAATCACCTCATACCAGCTCCTTCTCTACAATTTTTACTAATCTCTACCTGAAGTAATAATTTTTCATATTACACCACACCAAGTATTTAACCTCAGTCTCAATAAGTAAGGCTCCAAAAGATCTAGGCACATCATAAAGTTTTATTAGGGCAACAATGAAATAAAGTATGTCAGCTGAGCTAAGGTTAACAAACCACATGCATGCTCTTCACCACATCCCTCAATACGGTGGGGGGAAAAGGTGAATTTATACAAATTACTCTGTATGTTATACAAGTTAAGAATACAACAGGTACTGCTGGACTGCAGAGAATCTAACTGATTGACCTAGCCACTTTTATTTGTAAATCAATTCTTCTATTCCCCCAAATAAATTCTAATATCCCTTATTAGCATTTTTGAGTCCAAGGAATTCCAGCTCTCCTCACAGGAAAAGAGTCTCAGTCCAATTTGCTTTATTAACTACGAGGAGCTTAAAACTCCCAGAATAATTTAGGTTTAAACAAAGATTTGGAAGACATCTGTTCTTACCCAGTGCTCAAAACACAGCTTATTTCAAAGCTAGATTTCTTAGGGCCTTGTCCAGTCAGGTTCTGATCATCTCCAAGAACGGAAACTGCAAGGCTGCACATAGCCACCTGCTCATTCCCCCACTGTGGAAGCAGTGACAGAAGTAGAAAAGTGAGGAAGCTTGTGGGTTGAGATAGACAGTTTAATAGGGAAGGCAAAAGCTATGCACACTAGCAAACCAAACCAAGGATTCCGATAGGATGGATTGATGGGCCAAAGCAAATCATATGGGGCTCAACCGGGCCAAGTGCTGGATCCTGCCCTTGGGTCACAACAACCCCAGGCTATATGACAGGCTCGGGAAAGAATGGCTGGAAAGCTGCCCAGTGGAAAAGGACTGGGGGTGCTGGTCCACAGCAGGTGAACATGAGCTAGGTGGCCAAGAAGGGCAATGGAATCCTGGCCTGTATCAGCAATAGTGTGGCCAGCAGGACCAGTGCAGTGATTTCCCCCCCTGTACTTGGCACTGGTGAGGTTGCACAGAGAACCCTTTGTCCATTTCTGGGCCCCTCACAAAACACTGAGGTGCTGCAGTAACGTCCAGAGGAGTGGAAGGTGCTCAGCCTTCTCAGGAAAGCTGGGCTCCATCACACAAAATAGTTACTTGGGAAGACAAACACCATCACTCTGAACACCACCCCCTTCCTCCTTTTCCCCCCAGTTTTATTGCTGAGCATGATGCTATATGGTATGGAATGTCCTTTTGGTCAGTTGGGGCCAACTGTTCTAGCTGCGTCCCTTCCCAGCTTCTTCTGTACCACCAGACTTCTCACTAGTGGGTGGGGTGAGGGGCAGAAAAGGTCCTGACTCAGTGTGAGCACTGCTCAGCACTAATGAACACATCTCTGTATTATCAACACTATCTTCAGAACAAACCCAAAACACTGCCTAGTATCAGCTAATATGAAGAAAATTAACTCCACCCCAGCCAAAACCAGCACACAGCATTTGAGCATCCTGTCAAGGATTTTTTCCTTAGTTTATAAAAGCTCCAATTTCAAAAGCAAATGAACTCTAGATCAACACTTAAAAAGGCAGATTCATTTTCTGACCATTCAATTCAATGTAACTTCATATAACAATTATTACAGTGTTTTGTAGGTAAATTCACTTTCAGAATAAATAGTTATTTAATTTAGGAAGTTATGGGTAGCTTCAAATTGTATTCTGCTTACTATTGTTATACTACATCTTCCACCACAAATTTTCATTCAAAAGAATGTATTTTATAGATACCGGACCTATTTCTTTAGTCAATCGTAACAGTAACACTGCTTCCCTACCAAGCTGACTTAATGTCTGTTTTCTAGGAACAACACATTCTTCCATGCTCATCTTCCAGTTCAGGTGTCTGCGTCACTGCATTTCACTATCCCATCCAGAGCCAGTCTTCAGTGCAAATGCTGCACCCAGTTGTTCTGCTCTGGGTTCTGTAGGCTTATGTTTCAGACAACTACAGAAGGTCATTTGCAGGACCTTACCTAAAGCATTTTCTCTCTCTTCACCTGCTTTTTAACTTCTACATCTATAACGCTATTTCCTCATGCTCTTTACTTCCTCTTCTCAAACAAGGTCACCTCTACTCAGAAGGTTTACACCCCAGTGTATACTTAAGTTGCCCTCATCTTTCACATTTTAACTGAGGAACTTCAAGAATGAGAGGTTAACTCTTTATTAGTAATATTGTATTACTCTGCGTAAGTATTTTTTGTAAAACACCTTTGACTCAAATCTTTGAATAATATCTAATTTCTACTGACACTAACAATGGTAAATACCAATCTTTCTGTTGCACTGCTATCAGAACAAGTACTACGTATTTCAAAATATCACTGTGATATTAAACTTCCTAGATAAGACTGAATGTAGTGAGCTGTGCCCATGTATCTTTCTCAACAGTAATCTCTAATTCCATAATAATCTGATTTTCTAGGGCTGGGGGCGAGGGGCTACCCCGCAATCTTGCAGAATTCATCCCAGAGCAAAGGCCAAAGCAAAAATAGGCCTTGTCCACACTGCTGCCATGCGCAGCAAGTATTCTTTTCAAAGCAGGTGTATGTTTTGCCCTGATACTTTGCAAGTTGGATGTAAGAGTAACACAGCAGCTGTTTCCATGGTATCAACACTGGGCCCCGTTGTGTACACCCAGAACTGTCATCCTGAAACAGAGTAGTAGGTAAAAATATTTTGTCTTGTTTGAAAAACCTCCATTGCAAACACTGAGGCACCAAATCATGACAAAGTTCCCCCTGCCCAATTCTACGCTACAAAATCAAATAAGCTACAGCATAGCTTTACAAAAACCAGTGTAATAATAGGTAGATACTTAGCCAGAAAAATTCTACCCTGAACATTTGGCCAAGATGTATTAAAGCATCAGCAACAGAAAGTCCATACACTGAGAACAAGCTCTCAAAACAGAAGGTGTTAGCAATCACTACTCTGTATTTATTAAAATTACTAGATTAATTTCATAATTCTGTTGTTAACTTTAATTTCTCTTGACAAAAAGCAGAAAATTCAAGCAGTAATGAATAACCTTTTCTGAACTGCACAAAGATCTGCAACAAGGAAACTGCAGCAAAAAATTGCTGGCAGCACACTTAAGAAGCAGTCCAAAGCTGTGGAGAGCAGAAATTGCTGGTCAACGGCACTTAATGAGGTACAGGTGTCCATTTGGCAAAACACTGTCCTTTAGTTCTAAAACCATATCTGTCTAACTTAAATAGCCATATAAGATAGGTTTACAAATAAGCAACATTATTCCACAAAAAAAAGCTTAGATGAAAACTTGTTAGACGGAATACAGTAGAACCCTTGTTAGCCACTGTCAGGTAGCAGCACTGAAAGAAGATCTGGATTACCAAAGAATGATACAGTATTAAGAGCAATTCTGAAACAAATATTGAATTCTCTTCTGCAAGACACTTATGTCACATCTTTTTTTAAATTTCCAGCTACTGCCCTTTTCTAGAAAAAGGGCGCGCTTTTTTTTGTTGTTGTTGTTAAAAACTAAATGGGAAGTAGAAAGTTTTTTTTTTTTCATGTTAACAACATAAAGAAAATACAGCATTTTGATACAATGCTGTCTATTTTCTCAAATAACTTACAGAATTTTGTAAAAAGAGTTGAGTCTCAGAAGATTGTAAGAAACTTTATTTCCCATATTAAGATATTTGCAGAGTAAGTCATGGGCTAAGAAATGTGATAATCCATCTGGTAGCAGTTACTGTCAGAGGAATAACACATTTTCAGGAAAAGGCAGTCTAATTCCATAATTGCAAGATAAGCAGCACATAAAAGGTATGTATACAGGAAGCACATAAAAGGTTCCTTACAAGCCCTGCTTTTCATCACACTTGATTAATTTATTTGAAAAAAAAAGAAATTAATTGTTACTTATGTGCATATAACCTGCTCATCTTCAGCACACTCCTGTACTAACAACCAACACATGCACACAAATGCTGCTACTATTGCAGCTCTGTTTAGGTCGCTGAACACTGAAAACTCTCCTCCAAGAGGCAAAGAACGTCCCCAATTTTTTAACTTCAGTTTTCTGAAGAGTGCTGTTTTGATAGAGAGTTAGGATCTGGCCTAAAACCAAGTATGTCTCTACCAAAAAGACAATAATCCTCAGAAATTAGAACTTCTAAAACATATTTCTTGCAGGTTGGTTTTTTCATTTAAAGAAGTGATTTTCATGCTACCTTAGCACAACATTTAAGCTAGTCTTAAAATAGTTTTTAAAACACAAGTATCTTGAATGAAACCTTCCACTTATTAGGATGTATTTTTTTATTTGTACCTTTTAAGAACATTGGAACATTTTAGCGTTAAGAAAACCATATTTGGTGACATCTAACTGCTATGTTTCTTGAAGTTTCACAGATTATTCCATTAATAGCAGAATAGGAAAATACACAGTTTTGCAGTTCCTTCAGGAACATCATGATTAAAACAAGTATGATCTAATTCTATAAAAACTGTCAGAAGCAGTGCAATCTGCTATTGCTTCAGATCCTAATTTAAGAAGAGGCACTCCTGAATAACTGGTCAGATGAAGTTTCAGATGTGCTAATGGAACATGGACAGAGCAAAGCAAAAACAAAATAAGAATTAACAGGAAAGAAAAAAATAGTGAGATTTATTCTCCTAAACACACTTGACATTAAACAGCATAAAATGATGAAATTAAATATCACAGTACATTATACTTTAGGAGTGATTTTGCTTGCTTCTGTATTTCTAGAGCCTGTCACTCACTACAGGCATAAAATTTCCAGTATTTGAATATATCTTCTTAGAACTTAAAAGATTTTTTTCCCTATTCTTACAATTTTGTGAACAGAACACTGTAATGCAATTCACCAGGAATCCAAAGACAGGCCTGAACTCATGCAAATATGCAATCCCCTCTTGAATCCTGCTAAATTTCAGCAATAATGCATTCTATGGTTTAACTACATCAAGCCTAAAAAAGACAGGGTTTCGTACCAATTTCAAGTTTCCCCTTCCTCTTCCTTGTTCTAGAAACTACTTTGCATCACCAAACACAAATCAGTGACTGCCACTAGATAGCTAAACCATATACGTATCAATAACTCACCTCAAAGCTGAACAGCCTCATGTTTTCAACATACCTTTCTTCTTTGATGATCTGTACATTTAGTCTCACAACCTGATTTAATTCAAACCAAATTCTGCCATGTTTTATTCACTGTACATACTGCAGGTATGTCTGCAACAGTGATATATGCTCTGTATCAACTGCCCTGCTCAGCTGCACACAACAGACAGCCCACTGCCTACACTGCTTTTTTCAAAAAGTTGATTTTTTTCAAGTCTATTCAACAACCTTCAATGATAATATGCAAAACAAAAAGAACTGAGCTTGAGAGGTTACACCTGCTTAATAAAGGAGCAACCACTAACATTATCCCTGTCAAAATCTCAAAAACAAAGAATGACTGAGATTGGAAGTGACCTCTGGAGGTCATAAAGGGTCCAATCCCTCTTAGGCAGTGTCACCTACAGCCAGACACCCAGGACTGTACTCAGACTGCTTCTGAGTATCTCCGAGGATGGAGACTCCACAACTCACCTAGGCCACGTGTGCCAGGACTCAGTCATTCTCATAACAAAAAAGTGTTTCTTCACGTCAGAGGGAACCTCTCATCTTTTGGTTTGTGCCCACTGCCTCTGGTCCTGATGCTGGGCACCACTGAAAGCAAGCCTGGCTCCGTCCTCTCTGCATCCTTCCTTCAGGTATTTATACTCATTCAAAAGATCCCCCTCACCCTCCTCCAGGCTGAACAGTCCCAGCACTCCCAGCCTTTTCTCGTAAGAGAAATGCTGCACACTCTTCAGTATCTTTGGTGGGCCTCTTCTTGGGCTCTCTCCAGTATGTCCATATCTCTCCTGTACTGAAGCCCAGAAACAGACTAAGAATTCCAGGTGTGGCCTCACTGGTGTCAGAGGGGAATGATTACCTCCCTCACCCTCTTGGTAATACTTGGCCTAATGCATCCCAGGATGTCATTCCCCTTCTTTGCTGCAAGGACCCACTGCTGGCTCACATTCAACTCTGGTGTCCACCTGAACCCCAGGTCCTCCTTTCTTTACAGCTGGGTGGCCCACAACCTATACTGGTACATGGGGATGTCCTTTCATAGTGAACTTTGCACTTCCCCTTGCTGAACTTCCTCAGATTCTTGGCAGCCCTTTTCTCCAGCCCTTTGAAGTCCCTCTGGATGTCACTGTAACCCTCTGGCACATAAGTCACTCTTCATCATTTTCTGTCATGAGCAAAGCTGCTGAGAGTACACTCTGCCCTAACATCTGGACCATTAATGAAGATGCTAAACAGAAAAAACACTAAAATTGGCAAGTTCTCTGTAAAAGGAAAGAAACTTCACTGGCATGGAAAATTGTACTAAATTGTTAAAACATTCTGTATTTCCTGCCTTAAGCTACTACTTTGCTTTTCTAGCACCAATAATGTAACTATGCTTTAAGCTACCATTGTATTTTAGTAGCAGACAAAATTTTACACGTAATTTAACACCGCAGAGTTAAGCCTACAACTATCAATCCATTCTGAGGATACAACTACAAAGGACATATCTATACCATTACCAGAAAATCTTCCCCAAGTGCTCAGTTCCTAAAGACAAGAGCCTGCTGCAAATTTCAACTAGTTGGCAGGCTTCCCTCCTTAAAATGACAAAGGCTTCTCTGACTCAAGGCACCTTTCCTCCTCAATTACTACTTTCTCTGTCTCCCCATTATAGCCTACTGCAATACTGGCATGCAACTCATGTTAACAGACGCAGAGCTCCCTATTTCCTTTCTAATGTTGGTGTAGCTCCTTTGAGAGTGGAACCCCGCCGATTTGAAAAGAGGTCCATCAAATCCTTTCACAAACAACAGTACTGGAGGCTTTTTGTGTACACTGAGCTAGAACAGGATCTTTAGCATAGCACTTAAGACTAACATGGGTTGACCAAAAGATAATAAGCTCCACACAGCTCTGTCATATTCACTCATAAGAGAAATCTCTACTGTTAAGAATATGTGTGTCAAGATGTGATGAACTCAAGAGAGCATGGGCATAAAGTACTCAGAACAAGCATTCTGAGTTTTTAGCTTCATCCTGTGGTATGATTACTTTCACTGCCCATGCATTTTAGAATAAGCTTCATGTACTGTAAGACAAATAAATGTTTTCCTTAATACGAATTTAAGTCTACTAGTACATGCTCTCTTCAGAAGAAAGTCCTATCCATTGTTGTCCTTACTATCCTGTTTTCACCAACACAAGACTGAATTATGTTTAGCAATACCTTAAGCTTGGTCTGGTGTGCCTGTGTGAATTGTAGCCCTAACACCTCTGAAAGACTGAATACTTTTCAGACCAGTATCTAGATGAAGAAGAGTTAACCGGGGCAGACATTGAAGACAAAAGTAATTAGAAATACTACCAACTGTGAAAAGAACAATCCACCCCCAATCAATTCTTAATAGCTAACTCACCCATGCACAGCAATTCACTTTCTTTTTTGGTTCTGCACCACTTGAATATGCTGTAACATGGTGCACTACATTTGAATTCCAAACCAGGTGTAATTGCAAGAGTTCACTTCCATATGGCTGCCTAGAAGATTGCATCTTAACCTGAACTCACAGGCACTGTGGTCTGCTCTGAACCTGAACTGCTAAAATTGCCTTTATCTGCGATGGCTCGCCACACTCAGTAATATTCATGCTGCTTGAAGGCAATTCAAAGCTAACAAATCATTCCTAACTACCCAAGCATCTCCCATCTGTGTCCTGTCTCATTAGAGCAAGACACAGTATGAATATCACCAAGATGAAACTCAAAACACTTGAAAGATTCTTCACCTTTTTTAACAGAAACCAAAATGGTAACACAAGGTTAATTAAAAGAAACTATCGCATTAGCGCACCTCTCTGTCCAAACATTACTCAATGCCCCTATCTCTCCATCAGCATTTCAACCAACCAAATTAAGATTAAAAGCGTAACTGTGCCTCTCTCCAGAAGTGAACCAAGAACGCTAATATTATTTCATATGTGAAAGACAAGCCAATATTAGGGTGTTAATTTCAAACTGAACAGACACAGAGAGGCTCAGGTGATGTACAGCGCATGCACACACACAAAGAAGACTAGTTTCATCAAACTCCACATTTATTTCAGGCTCCTAAACAGATGAATTAGTATAATCACTTAAGTAACTAACAAATGAGGTTTGCACTGCATGCAGGTTTATAACCTCAGGCCCTAATATCTCCACTAGCAGAAAGCTTGAATTGTAAAGGTCTTAACAATATCCAGAGAAATTTCCTGCATTAGTATTTGCATAATCTAATACTTCTCTCAGTAAGTCATGATATTATTACTGGGTAATGCACACAAAGAATTTTACATGAATAGGGTGGCAGGAAATTTTATGCAGCAACAACACTGAAAGGAACAAGAATGCTTCTAATACATTATTTACAGGTTTAAAGGGCACCTAGCTCTTTTGCTGTCTTTGATTAAACACGAAACAAAATTTCAAGTATGCTTTATGAAAATTAGTATTTATAAAGACAGTCATCTATTCCTCTTCATATCTAGTCAACTGAAGAAACTTTACTGATAATACTGTTACAACAGTAAATATTATCTGGTCCTGAATGCCTGTCCTGGTTTTGGCTGGGGTAGAGTTGATTTTCCTCTTAGGAGCTGGTTCAGTGCTGTGTTTTGGATTTAGTATGAGAATTATGCAGGCAACACACAGATAGTTTAGTTGTTCCTCAGTAGGGCTTAGTCAAAGTTAAGAACTTTTCAGTTTCCCATGCTCTGCCAGTGAGTAGGTACACAAGCTGGGTGGGAGCATGGTCAGGAGAGTTGACCCAAACTGGCCGAAGTTTGTTCCATACCATTGAACTTCATGCCCAGTATAAACTAGGGGCAGTTAGCCAGGAGCTGCTCATTGTTCCTGGAGAACATGCTGGACCATCAATCAGCAGGTGATAAGCAATTGTTTGTGCATTGCTTTCTTCTCTTTGGTTTTATTCCCCCTATTCCCTTCATTAATACCATTATTTTTATTAGTATTACTGATATAATTAATATCATTATACTTTATTTTCTTTCAGCTATTAGCTGGAGTTTTTCTTGTCTGATTCTCCTGCCCACCAAGGGTGGGTGGGAAGTGAGCAGGAGGCTATGTAGTACTTAGTTGCTGGTTGGGGTTAAACAGCAACAAGCCAGTATTCCTGAATTATCCAAATCCAAGATTTACCACCTGAGCAGCTATCAGTCTAGCTGTTACAACCGCTTCAAATACCCGTATTTAATGTTAAAACTTGGACAAATTTTAATTTCCTCCTTCACATGAAGGATGAGAGAGTATTTAAATGATCCACCCTGGCCACAGATAAACTGGAATTCCAGGAAGACACACTGACTTCTATGACAATAATAGCTCCACTGTCTTTTCAGTTTTTGATTTAAATTCTGCACCTGGGACAGGACAACACTGAATGTGTGGACAGACTGGGGAACAGGAGGCTGGAAAACAGTGCCACAGAAAGGGACCTGGGGTTTCTGGTTGATGGCAAGTTGAACACAAGTCAGCAGTGCTCTGACAGCCAGGAGGCCCAACCCTGTCCTGGGGGGCATCAGGCACAGCATTGCCAGCCGGGCAAGGGAGGGGATTGTCCTGCTCTGCTCTGCACTGGGGCAGCCTCACCTTGAGTGCTGGGGAGTTTTTGGCGCCACAATGTAAGAAAGACATTC
>VZTX01010711.1:0-24667 GCA_013400915.1 Pardalotus punctatus | reverse complement strand
TCCTGCTCCCCAGCCCCCCAAAAAACACGGGGCGAGCCCCAAATCCCGCTGGGTGCTGGTACCCAGACCAGCGTCCAGCACATCGCCCCTCCCCTCGCCCTGCGGAGCTGCTGGAGCCCCGGTTCCCCCCCAGGGACACCCCCAGCCCCGGGGGCAGCACCCCGCTCCCCAGACCCCCAGCAAACCCCCAGACTCCCGGGGGAGCCCCAAATCCCGGCATCCAGACCGGCATCCAGCGGTCAGCGCATCCCTGCTCCTCACCGCCCGCCCCCTCCGTCCTTCTGGGGGTCCCCCAGCCCCGTCCTGCTGCACCTCCGGAATGACACCGGGACACGCGGGGGTGGGCGGCTGGGGAAGGGGCTTCCTCCGGTGCGGATTTGCTGAGCTCATGCTCGGAAGGCAGCAGTCGGCCCCGCACCAGGGAATCTGGGACGCTGGCGGGGACGTTTTGGGGGTGCCCGAGCCTGTGCGGAGACACAGGGATGCTGCCGGAGCGATGCGGATCAGCGGGGCCTGGCAGCTGTCCCCGGCCGTGTCCCGGGGCCCGGGGAGCGGGCAGAAGGACAGCGTGTCCTGCGGTGGCGTGGGGACGTGCCGGCGGGGACGCGGGGACAGCGGGCGCCGCCGGGGAGAGCTGCAGGTGCCAGGCCTGCGGGATCCGGCAGGTTGGGGAGCGCCGGGCACCGCCACGCGCTGTCACCCACGGCAGGTGACAGCGTCACCGCTGCCCGCGAGTTGGCAGCTCCGGCCGAGCTGCCTTCGAGGGGAACTTTCCGCCTGCCCGCAGGCTGAGCGCTCCCACCGGGAGAGGCACCATCCCGTGCCACCGCGACCCCGCAGGGATGCCCAGAGCGCCGCACGGCACTGCTTGGCCCAAGGTCACCCGGCGGGTGGGTGGCAGAGGGGGGACGCCAGCCTGTCCCCGCCGGCAGCAGCGCGGCAGGGCTGCCCTTCCCTCCCGCTGCCCGGGATTTGCTCCTGCCTTATTCCCCCTCCAAACTTTGCACCTGCCCCCGATTTGTCCCCCTCGTCCCTGCCAGATGTCCCCGTCGGCAGCCCGTGGGCCACCGACGGATGCTTGTGCTATCGCCAGCGCTGCTTGGCAGGCTGGATGCTCCCGAGGCAGGGCTCGAGCTGCCGGATTTGGGGGGACAGACCCCCTCTCCCCGCTTCCCAAACCCCGTGCTCCCCGGCTGCTGGGGCTCCCGTCACGTGGGAGTTTTCCCACGTCACCGGCGGCGGCTGTGCCGTGGCGTCTGGAGCCGTGGGGTGCTGGGGGTGCACACACCTGTGCCAGCACCCTGGCGCTGCCTGCTTCCCTGGATGTTCCCCCCTTTCCCGGGTTTTCCGGCCGTGGTGCTGAGGGGGTGCTGGGTCTGTCCTCCACCCCGATGGAGGCTGAGGGGGTGCTGGCAGCTCACACCCCCGCGGGATTTGGGAAGAGCCAGCCTCGCCACATCCCGGGGTGAAGCACTGCCTGTTGTCCCCCTAAATCCCTGCCCGAGGTGGCAGCAGCCTCGTCCTCCTGGTCCCCTGCTCCGTGTCACCGTGCGGGGACAGTGGCTGCGGCCCCCAGCACTGGCTGCTTTCCATGGGGGGAGAAGATGCTGTGTGGGGAAATTCGGGAAACTTTGCTGCCCAGGAGAAGGGAGATCTGCGGGATGGGGTAACGTGGAGCCTGGAGGTTGCGCTGGGGGTGTCTGGTTCTGGGGTCGGAGACGCCCGAGGGAGTCTGGTCTTGGCTGGCAAGGGGTGTTGGGAATTGGGATCAAGCTGAGGCTCTTCCCTAAGCGGCTCCCGCCAGCTGGAGGCTTTTTTGGGGAGCCGCAGGGGGCTGTGCTGCTGGGGGACCATCAAATGTCGCGTCAGGAGAGCCGCGTCCGAGCGCGAAGCAGAGCTTGGGGCTGCCCACAAAGGTGCCCTCTGTGCCGCAGGGACAGTGTCCCCCTAGCTCTGGGAACATCGGACAGCTCCCTTCCTCCTGCCAGACACCCCTCCATCCCTGTCCCCGCTGCTGTCACCAGCTGTCCCCTTTGGGGCGACGTTCGCATCCCCACAGCTCTGTCCTAGCGCAGCGAGCAGGTGCCGGGGGGCCCTGCTCCCCACGTCCCCATCTTTCCCGGCTGGAAGCGTTCCGAGCAGAGCCGCGCGGCGGCTGGAGGTGGTGAATCAATAACCAGGCAGCAGCTGCCTGTTTTCCCCCCGCACCGCCTCGGAGCCGGCGATGGAGCGCCCTGGTGCTGGCGCGGCCGTGGGAGCAGCTCCTCGGGGCTTGGGAGAAAAGCCGGGCTTCCAAAGGAGCCGGAACAGCACGAGGAGCGAGGCGGGGGCCGGCGGAGGGGCTGGTGGCGGGATGAAGGAGCGTGACGGGCGGGAAGGCAGACAAAGAGCGCGGGGATGGCAGCGCACGGGCCTCGCCGGGAGCCAGGCACCTGCTGCAGCCCCGCGTCCCGCGCGGCACCGACGCGGAGCGGGAGCTCCAGAGCCCCCCGGGACCCCAATCCTGCGCGGGTCTGGTGTCCCCCTCCCTGCCAGCCCCTCTGCTCCGGCCAGAGGGATGCTCCTGCAGGCGTCTCGGAGCATCCCCCGCGGCCTCACCCTGTCCCTTTGTCCCCCACGGCGGTCCCATCGTGTTTTTTATGGCGGTGGGGGCTCCAGGCGGACGCTGAGCCCCCCAAGGTGGGGGTTCCTCGCTCCCAGCAGTCCCCACCAATTCCAACCCTTTCGGCCTCCCCACGCCCGCCCTGACGCGTCCCAGGAGCCCCTTACGCACGGCTGGGGCACAAGCAAGGACAAGGATTGGGGGCCTCCCAGCCGGGTGGGGGGTCTGACAGGGAGGTCTTGCTGATCCCCCCTGACTCCAAGGAGCAGGAGAGGAGCTGGAGGCGGCTTTTCCAGCGCCTGATCTCGCGGCTTTTCCGCCTGCCGAGGAAGGGGGGGGGGGAGCGGGGAATGAAGACAGATGCAGATAATATCGCTGCCACCCCCCGGCCCCCGGGGGCTCAGCTACAATATCCATTATGGATGGATCCGGCAAGGGAACGGCTCCCGGAGAACCGCCGGAGCGCGGCGATGATGGACAGAGCCCCAGCGTCGAGCAGGGGGACTGACCCCCCTGGCTGTCCCTGGGGCCCTGGGGGACGTGTGTGGGGCCAGGCTGGGCGTGGGGGGCAGCGGGTTGGGATGTGCCAAGCGGAGCACCCCGCGTCCCTGTGGGTGTCAGCGTGGCCGCGGCACGGGATGCTCCGCGCCCCCCTGCCAGCTCCGGGTGCCCCCGCAGCGCCCCGTCCCCTCCCGGTGTCCCCGGGCCTGGCTGCAGGAGGGAGAGGGTCACCTTGGGGGGAGTTAATGAGGTTTGAAGGGAAGCGGTCGCGCCGGCGGGGACGGAGCCGGCACGGCGGCGGAGGGACAGCACGGCACAGCAGCCCTGCTCCCGGCCCTCCGAGGCGGGCACAGCCCGCGGGATGCGCCCCGGGGGGCTCCGGGTGTCGAGGGAAGGAGGGGTGGCTGGCTCTCCCCCTGCGGATGGGGCTGTGGGACGCTGGTGGCTGCGGGGGGCGACGGCGGCTGTCCCCGCTCCGCCGTGGATGACCATCCCTGCTGCCCCATGGATGACCCTGCCCGCGTGTCCCTGGAGGATTCAGCCCCGGGATCAAGCTCTGCTGGAGGGTTTCCACCACCCCACCTCCGCCGGGCACCGTCCCACACCTGTGCCCCCTGTCCTCCCTCTGGGGCCTTCCTCGGCCCCTCATTCCCCTCGTCTGCCTCCTCCCTCATGGCTGCGTTTCCCCATTTTTCCATGCGTTCCCCTCCAAGCCTCCTCTTCCTCTCCCAGCACCGCCAGCCCCCTGGTTTGGGGGCTGTGGCCGACCCTGAGCATCCCCCATAGCTGAACTCCCTGCTGGAATCCTGTCCCCACGGTGGCCTTGCTGTCACAACACGTGGATCCCGGGCGACGTGACCGGGGGGCACCGCCCGGGGGGCACCGGGGAGCTGGGGAAGCAAGCAGGGGGCTCGTGGAGCCGGGATGGGCTGCCCGGAGCCTGCCCGCCCCTGTTCCCTGGGAGCCGCTGGCTCTCTGCCTTCCCTCTCTCCCGCTGTCACCCGAAGGGCTCGGGAATGATGGAGAGCCCTGGGGCGAGAGGCTAAGTGGCGACGGCGCGAGAGCTGGCAGTGCCACTCGGGATGAGAGCCCAGCCCGCTCCTCCGTGCCCGCTGCCGGAGCCAGCAGAGGATTCTGCGCCAAGGGAAGGGGGGCTGGGGTGACTCCAGGGTGGGGAGCGATGCCCAAGGGCTCGTTTTGGAGCAGGGATGACGTGGAGCGCCAGCCTGGCCGGGGGATGAGCAGCGTCCTCTCGGGAATGGGGACGGTGAAGGATGCAAAACCACGGGAGCAGAGGGGGCTCCGGGCTTCTGGGTGCTCCTCGGGAAGAGAGACGCGGTGGGGACCACGAGGCAGAGAAACCACACGGCTCTCCGGAAATCCTCGGCCAAAAATAGCCCGGCACCAGGGAAGGAGCTCCTTCCCTTGCCAAATTCTCCTTCCATCCCCAGCTCCTGCTTGCCGTGGCCACGGAGCGGGGACGGGTGGCGCCAGGGCTGGAGGGACACAGGAGGGACGCATGGCAGTGGATGGGGATAGGGGATGGCTGGGAGCATCCAGCCCGAGCTGTGCGGTGTTTTGGGAGGGTGTCCACGCCCCCCAGCCCCTTGGTGCGGCCGGTGTTGGTGGGCTCTGCCACCCGAAGCCCCCCAGGACCGGCAGCTCGGCATGGGGGAGGCAGAGCCAGCTGGATTGACAGCTGCGGGGGATGGACAGATGGCTGGATGGGGAGGCAGATGTGTACGAGGGGTGGATGGACGGATGGATGGATGGAGAGATTGATGGATGTGTTGGAGAGGGGGACGGACTGGTAGACAGACAGATGGAGAGCAGACGCCCGTTCCCGCCTGGAGCATGCCCAGGACGCTGAGCTGTGGCACCACTCCTCTCCCTCAAGGCTCATCCCAGGATCCTATCGGGCAGTGGGATGGCCGTGGGGCTTCCAATGATCCCTCACGTCCACAGAGCCCCTGGGAGCAGGTGGGCAGGTGCCACCGCCGGACCCAGCTGGCCCAGCCCTCCAGCTCTTCCGCGTGACACGCCGATCCCGGCTCACAGCATTCCCAAAATGCCCACTGGGCTGTTACCAGGGATGGCAGCAAAGCCTCGTCCCCCTCCGTGCCCACCCCTTCTCCCACTCCCTGTGCCAAGGGCTTGGATTCCAGGTTCTCTGTGCCCGCTGGGGTCCCACCCTGCTCCCCCCAACTCCCACCCCCCACCAGGGATCCTGCACAGGAGTGAAAGCTGCAAATTCACAGCTTTTCAGCTGCATCCTAAAAATAAGAGGTTTGGGAAATATCGAGCAAATGAGTGGGAGGATGAGAAGGGGAGGAATTAATGGCCTGGCGCCAGGCAGGCAGCATCTGGGAAGCCCCGGCGTGACAACGTGGCCACCTCTCTCGGCGCCGCGTGGCCCTCCACCCCGGCAGCACGAGGGGCTGCTCTGACGCCACATTCCTGCCCTAATCCTTCCCAACCCACACTCCCTCCCTGGCACCACCATCCCCATCCAGGGGATGGGCATCACATGCCACACCGGCTCCACGGCCCACGAGGACAGCGCATGGCGGAATGTTGGGGGGGGGGGGGGGATGCACCGCTCGCTTGGCGCATTCTCCTGCTGCCCTTTTCCCGGGAATGCACGTGTTTCCGCTGCCGGTTTGGTGGCTTGGCACATGGAGCTGTTTCTCCATGTGGAGCTGTGGATGTCGGCTTTGATCGCCACTTCCAGGGAGCTCAACAGGAGCTTGGCCTGGGGGGGGCTCCCCACAGCTTTGATTTTCTCCCCAGGGTACTTGGCATCCATGGATCTCGCCGCTGAAACAGGGTGAGTGGGAGGATGCTCCAGGAGATGGGGCTGCGATACTGAGCAGCTGCCGGGGAGACACCGTGTCCACAAAAGCTGGGAATTTTGGGGTCTGGATCCAAAAATACGGCCCAGAGAGCCTGGTCAGGGCCACTCTCACTGGGACACCTGCGGAGAGGTCGGATCCAGCTGTGGTGCCACAGGCGTGAGGCTCATTCCAAAGCCTCTGTTACTCCATGGTGATTTCCAGCCTCTCCATCCTGTGCAGGAGCTGTCACTTGGGAGAGGAGCTGGAAACATCCCCGGATGCCCCTTGTGGGGGCTTTACCCTCCCAACGCCGCTCCAGGGCTGCGGGCTTTGGTTGGAGGCGATGGCAGATCCGTCAGATGGGTCTGAATCCTGGGATGGGCGCAGGAAAACAGGGAATTAGGGGGGAAGTGGGTGGAGCTGCCTTTGAGCCTGAGGATCTCTCTGTGCCGGGCTCAAGCCGTGCCTGTTCTGGAGCTCAGTGTGCACAGGGCCACCAGCATCACAAAGCCACCAAGGTGTCCAAGGCTGTCGGGATGCACAGGGACACCGGGATGTGCAGGGTCACCGGGATGCACAAGGCCACCAAGACACACAGGGATGCTGGGATGTGCAGGGACGCTGAGATGCACAGGGACACCAGGATGTGCAGGGTCGCCAGGATGCACAAGGCCACCAAGGTGTCCAAGGCTACCAAGATGCACAGGGACGCTGGGACCACAGGGACACCGGGATGCGCACGGTCACTGGGACACACAAGGCTACCAAGATGCCCAAGGCCATCAGGATGCCCAAGACCACGAGGATGCACAGGGACACCAGGACACAGAGGGACACTGGGATTCCCAAGGACACCAAGATGCTCAGGGACACTGGGATACCCAGGGCCACCAGGACGCACAAAGCCATTGGAATACCCAGGGCCACCAGGATGTTCAAAGCCGCCGAGTTGATGACAAAGGCCAGGAAGGAGCTGCTGGAAGCAGGCTGGGACACCCCCAGTTGTCCCTGGCATGGGCTGTGCCACGGCTCCCACAGCCCCTGTTCCCGCACGTGCCGGAGTTGAGCCGCGGGTCGGATCCATCGGCATCGGCAGCTCTTCCTCTCCTTGGGGCGGATCCCCGGCTCACACACCGCTGGAGAGGATTAATCTCTCTTGGATCTCTGCGCCTCTCCTTGTGCCGGGGTCGAGTTTGAAGTGTTTCCTCACATCCACAAAGGCCAGAGCTCGCTCGTGCTCCGGAGGCAGCTAATCCCGAGCCCGCAGGAGAGGCGGATAAAGGAGAATAGGCGCGTGACAGCATCCCTGGCTCCCAAACATTCCCCATCTCCCGCTCCAGGGTGGGGACTGTGAGGGGTGCAGGAGGTTCCCTGCTTGTCTGACGTCTGCCATGGAGACCCTTCCCCTGAATCCAGAATTCTGCGCTGGCACAGGAACCCTCTCCCCTTCCATGGGGACCCTCTCCCTGCATCCAGAGCCCTCTCCCCCCGGAACAGGGACCCCCTTCCCTGTCTCCTGCTCACGCAGCACCTCACAAATCCCACGCTGGAGAGCTGCGGCACTAAGGAGGCAGGTAATCCCCTCATCAATAACGGCCTGGAAAAGTGGAATTATACCCCGTCAAGTGGCATCGAATCCTGATGAAAGAGCCGCAGGGATGTTCCTCCCCCTTCCCAGCCTCCGCAACATCCCCTGCTCTGCCAGCACGTGGGACGGGATTGGGACCTCGATCCCTCTTGGCGTCTCCGCCTCATGGCCCCCCCCCCTCGCTGTGCCCTTGGGATGAGGCAGGACCAGCAAAGGGCCGGTGGGATTTGGGACGTGACCGCAGGGATCCCAGGGCCGTGGACCCTCAAGTCCCACCCAGCCGTCTCCACGCTCTCGGCTGGATCCGCGCTGGCAGCCGCGGAGATTTATGGAGAGCGGCGGGGAAGGAGGGCCAGCGGCGGCGTAAACAAGCATCGCGTTTTCACCTTGTCACCCTCTCCCGGGGCTGTGTCCCGGTGCCACGCAGCTCCCCGCGTCCCCCCTGGATCCGCCCGCCCCGGGGCATCCCACGCCGCGCATCCCAACCGGCGCAGGGACCCCACGCCACGCCCCAGGGCTGGGGACGCGCCAGGAGCTCCGAGCGGCTCCGAGTCTTTAATTAACCGAGTGCTAATTGCCTGGAAAACGAGTCATTTAAGTCATGCTGAGGGCGGCGCAGCCTGGAGGCCTGAATCGCTCTCCCCGCCCTGGGGACACGGCGCGATCCCACCGGGAAGGGCCGGATCGCCCCCCCCCCTGCACAGGGACACCCCCTGGAGCCCCCCAGACAGGATCCCGCTGGCGCATCCATCAGGATTACGGGGTCACGCCAGGTTTGGGGGTGTGGTGGCACCTCGGCACGGGGAATTCGGCCCCGGGAACCGGCGCTCACTGACGTCCCTGTCCGGACACCGCCGCGGCCGCTTCCGCAGCGCCCACCCCTTCCCTCACCTTCTCCTTTGATTCCCTCTCTCCAGATTAATTTGAGGATGAGCTTGACCCTGCAAGGACCCAAGGATCTGCCGGAGCTCCGGGCTAAACCAGAAGGGTCACGGTGTTCCCAAGCCGGAGCAGGGAGCACTAAGCAGGGGGGCAAGGAGGGCTCATCCCAATTCCCAGTGAGCCCAGGAGCCGCTTGAACCGGTCGGGGTCCCACCCGAGGTGGGGTGCCCGACCCTCTCCGGCCGTGCCGGCTGCTTCCCATTCCCCAGGCAGCTTATCCAGCCGGGGTTTATAAATGTTGGAAATTAAGGGCTGGTCCCAAATTCCCTCCTAGGCAACAGTTGCTATGTGAGTTTTATACACAGGCTCCTCGTGATCCGGGAGCGATGGAGGAGCTGCCTGTGGATGGAGGGAGTGCGGGTGCTGCAGGGGGGACCTGCCCCCCAAACCCCTCCCCCCCCCACCCATCTTCTCCTTTAGGAATTTTTTATAAAACTCCCCCTCATGGCCACGATCCCCTCTCCTCGTCTTCGGATTCCAGCGGGGATGTGGAAGCTGTGGGTGCTTCGGCATGCGCTGGGGGCGATTCCAGAGCCCCGATCCCCCCTCCCGGTCCACTCTGACTCACCCCGGCCTCGGAGCCGCCGGGAAATTTCGTTACAATAACAAGGTCTGCGGGCGAATTAATTATTAACATTTATTGTTTAATATTTATACTGCAGCACCGCTCCCGGCGCTGCTCCGGCCTCGCTGCTTCCCGCCGCCAGCTGGGGCTCCTGCCATGGACAATCCCATCCCAGCGGGCACGGCGGGATGTGGAGCATCCCCAGGGATGCTGCGGTGAGGGTCCTGCCTGGAGACAAGGCTCACCTGGTTTGGGGTCCCGCTGGACCCCTCCGAGCCACCTCGGGTCCGTGTTCTCCTCCCACAGCGGCCTTTCCGCGTGCCGGGAGCATGGACACGAGCGGATGTGCTGGATGTGGTTCAGGGGTCCTTCCCACGCTTTTGGGGTCCCCAAGGTTGTCCCCACGGTCAGGTTGGAGAGGAGCAGGTCTGCACCGCCGTTCGGGATGAATCCGTGCGGGATCGGCTCACAAAGCAGCAGCCGCGGCCTTTGCCGGCCGTGCCAGAGCTCCCAGGGTGCCGGCGGAGATTAAAGCTCCAGCCTGAGCTCCCGGGAAGAGCTCGGGGCCGGATTCCCCCCAGGACACACCGCACCGGGAGCCCAGTAGCCACGGAGATGGCCACCGTGACGGGGCGCTGCGCAACGGGCTTGGAGCCTGTTGGACCACATTCCCTGTGTTTTCCCTCCCTGTACCTCCACGCACGCCGGGAACACCCCGGGATTTACTCCTGACACCCTCTCTGTGCTCTGCTCCCCCCAGGGACCCCCTCCCGCGACGTCCTCCTGGTCTCAGCCATCATCACCGTCAGCCTTAGCGTCACCATCGTCCTCTGCGGGATCTGCCAGTGGTGCCAGCGGAAAATGGTGAGTGTCCTGCTTCCCTCCTGCCTCCCCGGGATCCCGGCGTGCCCACCGTGCCACCGGGCCGGGGGCAATTCCGTCTGCCAGGGCGGCAGCCGGGCGGAGGCAGCTCCCGGGAGCTGCCGGCTGCAGCTTTTATTTGGGCTTTTTCCGGACGTGCTAATGAAATGTTTGGGCGAAACTGTTTGTGTGGCACAAAGGGAAGTTTCCAAATATATGGATATATATTGGTGACGAGCCGGAACGAGCTGGCCCCTGTCCTGCTGGGCACGCTCCTGCCTGGAAAAGCCCCGTGGGAAGGCGGCCAGCCCGTCCCTGGCAGCGCCGGGTGCCGTGAGCCATCCCGGCCGCCCGCTGTGCATCCCTGCTTCCCTCCCCAGTTCCCACCGGGGCTCGGGACAGCGCTCCCTGCCGCCCCGCATCCTTCCTCCTCCTCTCCCGGGAGCAGGACGTGCTCGGCCACGTTTCCTTCGCCATCGGAATCGAATCTGGGTCAAGTGCTGCGATGGCAGCGGCGCTTCCCGCGAGGCGGATGCCCACCCCGAGCCGTGGGAAGGCAGCATTCCCTTGGGAATGGGAGAGGGGGTCCGCATGGCGATGAGGCAGCGGGAGGGCGGTGGGTGGGGAGGGCCCTTCCAGGTGCCACCCAGGGGATGGGGAGAGAGCTGGCGGAGGAAAAAGCACTGGAAAGGAGAAGGCTGGAGCTGGCAGAGGAACAAACAAGTGTAAATTGGCCGGGAAGGCGCATCCCAACCGGCCCTCGACAGCGCCCGGAGCTGGAGCGGCTGTGTGGGAATGACGGCCAAGCCCGGCAGGCCAGCTCCGGGCTGTGCCCACGCGGCCACCGCTGCCGTGTCCTCATGAGCCCTGAGCCACCGTGGCCAGGGACATGGATGAGAGCGAGGTTTGGGGATGATTCCGTCCAGGATGGCCTGTGGGCATCCAGGGAGGTCAGGCATCCCTGTGCCTGCTGGTGGGATTAGCCCATGGGCATCCAAGGAGGTCCAGGTGTTCCCCTACAGCTCCTGGCAGCATTAGCCCATGGGCATCCAAGGAGGTCCAGGTGTTTCCCTACAGCTCCTGGCAGCATTAGCCCCTGGGCATCCAAGGATATCCAACATTCCTGCAGCTCCTGGCAGGATCAGCCCCTGGATATCCAACATTCCTGCAGTTCCCAGCAGGATCCCATGGGCATTCAAGGAGGTCCAGGTGTTCCCCTGCAGCTCCTGGCAGGATTAGTCCATGGGCATCCAAGATTCCTTCAGATCCCAGCAGGGTTAGCCCCGGGGGCATCCAAGTTCCAACATCCCTGCAACTCCCATCAGGATTAGTCCATGGGCACCCAAGGAGGTCCAGGTGTTCCCCTGCAGATCCTGGCAGGATTAGCCCATGGCTGCCCAAGGACACTGAGCTGAGGGTCCAGGTGTCCCAGCAAGTCGAGGAGGCGGCTCCATGCCAACATGAAGAGGTCAGGAAGAAGGAGAAAGGAGAAACATTCCCATTCCACGGGCAGGCTGGACGCAGGCCTGGCTCCTGAGACCCAGGACCTGTGTGATGGAGGGCTGGTTCTCCACCCCATCCTGCTCTGGCAGTTGCTCCCATCCCACCTCATCCGTCCAGCACCTGCACGGAGCATCCTCAGCTCCTAATTGTTGGATAATTTGCATCCATTGGCTCCTGCCCACCCTGGCTCGGAGCAGCGCTCGGAACCTGCCGGAGTGCCCTGATTACCAGCCCCAGTTAGCAGCCAGCTCCAGCTTCATTTTCCTATGGCAGCGCTTCCCTGGCTCTGGGAAAGGTGAACTCAATTAATTCAGGCCCAATTAGGCCTAAAATTATCCACTCCTTCCCAGTGAGGCCACGGAATGGGATGTTGGCGGCGGTGGCCATGCTGTCCTAGGGGTGACGCAGGGCACGAGCCCCCAAGGACCGAGGGATGGAGCCCTTGGGAATTTTTCTGCCTGGATGGGTGCGATAGAGCTTGGAGACCGTAAGGGGAAGGACAAAATCCAGGTCAAATCCTCCAAGTGGTGGTAGGTCCCATCCTCCACTGGGATACTTTGGGGGTCCTCTGCCACCCCATGACACCCCTCTCCTCTCTTTTCCACAGGGAAAGCGTTACAAGACTTCCCTGGAGACTGTGGGAACTCCGGATTCCAGCCGAGGCCGCAGCGAAAAGAAAACCATCAAGTAGGTGCCAGGATGGGGGGGAGAGGAAGGACAGAGGTGGCCATCCCTTCTCCCAGTGGGAGAGGGGCTCCAGGAGACTGGGAGAGTCTCTCCAGCATCCTTGTGTATCCCACTGAGCCGTGGGCACCATGGAGTCACGGGGACCTCGGCGTGGGTGTCCGCAGGGATGCTCCGGGCCGTGTGGATTCTGAGCCCTGCCTTCCAGGCCTGGAATGGCTCTGCATCCCACGGGCATTCCATGGAGGAAGGAGAGCAGAGCTGGGGCATCCCACGGTGCTGGGTAGGGAGGGGAGGCTGGAAGCCGAGGGGGTTTTCCTGGGCATCCCAGATCCAGCGCTGCCCCTCGGCACCCTCCACAGGCTTCCAGGGAGGAGGGAGCTGGACCAGCAGGAGGCAAATAGCTGCTGCCTGGAATAAGGCTATGGAAAACCTCCTCCCATGGCTGGCCTGGGTGTTATTGGGATACAGGAGTCTGGGGTACCTCAGGATATTGGCTGGCTGCTCCCAGCCAACCAGGATGAGCTGGGAATGGAGGGGGAGGCTCATCCCCTCCTGATGTCACAGCACACGCGGCTTTCCAAAACACCGGCACGTTCCATACAGCCGGGATCAACCCGGAGCTGCAGGTGGGCATTGGTTTTTCCAGTCTCCCAGTGCCAGCGGGGAACTGCTGAGCCCCCCAGCCCCTGGCACACGGCTCCAGTGGCTTCCCACAGCCAGGAGGTCCAGGTTCCGGCTTTTATTTGGGCTGGTTCCGCAGGAAGGGATCCGGAAGGGAAGGGATCCGGAAGGGTCTCCAACACTCAGCAGTGCCATGGTTAACCAAGAGCTTCCAGGACCCGGCTGCTGAGCAGGCGAGGACACACGGACACACGTGCCGAGGGCGCACGGACACACATTTGGGAATGCCGTGCCGTCACCACGCTCGCCAACACCCCCCTAATCCCCCACATCCTTCTCTCCTTCCCAGCCGGCGGAGCTGCCCGCTCCTGTCTCTCCACAGCTCTTCCCATCCATCCATCCTTCTGTCCGTGTCCACGTGTGTGTGTGTGTGTGTGTCTCGGTGTCCGAGGGGTGGGCTCCCCGTCTCTCTCCGCAGGATCCTGGCGCTCCGGGGGCGGAGGGCTGCTTTTCCTTCCCTCTCTCAGGAATTCAGCTTCTCTCTCTTGTATTTCCCTTTTCTTTCTCCCCCGGAATCCGGCCGCTGTAGCGATCTAGACAGAGACTTTTGGAATAACAATGACAACACAGTGCAGCAGAAATGGAGCTCCTACCCTCCCAAGGAGTTTATCCTAAACATTTCTCCTTACGCTCCGTACGGTGACCCGCGCCTTTCCCTCAAGTGAGTCTCTCCTTACCGGGTTTGCTCTGTGTAGTGAGTATGGGCAGCACCCACTCGCCTTCCTCCTCCTCTCCCTCCTCCTTTCCCTCCTTCTCCTCCTCCTCCTGCTCCCGGGCTCCCCGCACGCCACCCCATGGGCCCTCCCATGGAGACGAGCAACCCCTCCTTCCCGCATTCCCGGGGCCGGCCGGGATCTCCCTCCAGGACGGGGTTGCGCGTTGGGGGCACCCCCTCGGCGCGGGGACGGGTCCCCCCGGGGCTGGGCTGCCGGCGAGCGGGACCCCCCTTTCCCCACCCTTCTTCGTCCTCCCCCCTTACTCTTGGATGTTTTGCCGAGGCCCCCGCGCACCCCGCGGCCAGGACCCCTTTTTTTTGCAGTGCTGATGTCTCTCTTTCTCTCTCTGTCTGTCTGTCCGTCTCTTGTCCGTCTGCCCCCTCCGGCTCTGTCGCCCTCCCCTCATTCCCCGACGGCTCCCCACGTTTTCCACGTCCATCCGTGTGTCCGTCCGGCTCCCTTCGTGTCTGTCTGGGGGGGTCCGGCCGCCGGCCCGGCCCAGTGGCTCTCTGTTATCAGGGGCCAAGCTGACGGCGTCGGCCGCCGCCGGGCTGTCCGGGGACCGCGACGGCCGGCCCGGGGACAAGCAGCGGCTCGCCGAGGATGGAATGAGGAGCAGCGTGTCCGCCCACAGCGAGCCCGGAGCGGGAAAGGCGGCACGGGGCCGCTGGCACACGGTGCAGAGCCACTTGGCCGCAGGGAAGCTCAGCCTGTCCAAGTGAGTGAGCACGGCACGGTCCGGCACGGCACGGCCATGGACACGGCCGGCGGGCCCGGGCGCCCGCTCCCCGCTGCGGATGCGCTTGGATGGGGGCCACTGACAGGTCCCCGGGGCCACCGACAGGTCCCCAGGACCACCGTGCCGAGGGAGATGAGGCGTTTCCCGTTCTCCCAGCGGTGTTTTGGCTCAGGGGCAGCAGAGGAGGCAGCCGGGCAGGAGCTGCGCCTTTGGGCGCTGGCCCCGGCGTATTTCCGACGCTGAGGGTGCTTCTGCCCAGTCCCGGTGGGAAGCGGCTCAGCATTCCCAGCTCGGCTTCTCAGGGCAGGCAGCGCTACCTTGGTGGTCTCCCAAAGGCAGGAGGTGCTGTCCCGCGTTCCCATCCCTCAGGGAAAATCAGGGACAGTGCGTGGCATCTTCCCTCCGTGCGCTCCCCTGACCCCTGGCACAGCCCCCGGACCCGGCGCCGGCACCACCACCTGATGCTGAGAAAAATTGGGGAAAATCCGGGATTGATCAGATTTAGGGAAAATCCGAACCCCGGCACTCTCTGCAGGGCTCCAGGCCGGGCTGGCCGTCTCGACGAGACCTCCCGCTGCCGGCGGCGCCGTGGCTCTGCCGGGGGGTGGCGGGGGGCGTGCCGGCTGTGGGCTCCGTCCGGCGTTCCCGGTCTCTGCTCCGGTTCTCCGCGCTGGGATGTGGCGGCCGGGGGCTCGCGGCAGCAGCGCCGGCGCCCCGGGAGAGCTCGGTGACAGCGCCCATTCGGCGTGAGGCTGGTGCGCTCCAGTTGGGCGCTGGGAAGCAGGAGGGAGAGGGCGAGGAAAAGCGGGAGAGGCGCAGCCAGATCGGGTGGAGAAACAAATCCCACCGGGAATCCGGACAGACGGGCGGGCTGGAGCAGGCGGCAAGGGCAGGGTTAAGGGGATGTGGCGGATCATCTTGCTCTGCAGCATCCCTTTGGCGCAGCGCCGCAGGGATTGGGGGGCGTCCCGGGGGTCCAGCCGAGGGTCTGGCAGTGCCGGTGCCAGGGGATCCATCCGGGCACGGGCAGGGCGCGGTGCCGCCTGGCACGGCGCTGGAGGAGCTCGCGCCTCCAGCTGGCGCGGGGCCGACAGGAGCCAGATTTAGTTTCCTGTGACTGAGAGGTTGTAAATTGAACTAATTTAGGATTCGATAGGAAAACGAAAGGAGGTCGGCGGCAGCGCGGGGTGGGGGGCGGGGGGGTTGGGTGCGGCAGCGCCCGGGCAGTGCCTTCGGCCCCGGCCGTGGGGCTCCGTCCATCCCAGCTCTCCGCTCCTCTCCACTCCCTTCCCTCCTCTCTCTCTTTCTCCCACCTTTCGCTCTTTCTTCACCTCTTTTTCTTTTGGTTTTTTGGAGCTGTTTACCCCTCCCCGCTCCCTCGCTGTCCCCGCTGCTGGCATTGCACGACGGCACAGCTTCGCCCCGCGGTCCCAGCCGGCAGCGCCGGGACGGGGACAGGGTCCGTGGCTGCTGCTCCAGGCCACTCCTCGGTGCCAGGCGGTGGTCCCGAGGGGGCTTTCGCCCCCTGCCCTCGCGGCCACGAGCTTTCCAGGCTGCCGTGGGCAATCCGGTGCGGCTGCATGGGCTGTGCCCGCATGTGCTGCATGGCCAGCGCCGGCCAGCGCCGCTTCCTTGGGGCATCCCGCCTGCTCTCCCCGCTCCGCCGGCCGCACGAAGCCCGTCCGCCGCGGGCTGAGCTGCTCCGCGCTCCGTGCTCCACCAGGGCTGCGTCCGTATCCCCCCATCCCACCATCTCCCGCTCCCGGCGGGAGCCCGGCTTGGCCCTGGGGACGCCTCGCTGGAATGTCACCACCACGGGGGTTCGGCTCCCGCGGCGACGCGGGATCCTCGCGTCCCGCAGCGACCCGCACCGAGGGCGTGGGACGCCGAGCCCCCGCGGCGCCGCCGCTGGGTGCTGGGCTGGACTGGGAGGGACTGGGACGCTGGGATGGGCTGGCTGGCAGCACGTGAGCGGCGCCACGGGATTTGCCTCCCCGCAGCAGCCTAATTATCCCGCAGAGCAGGTCGGCCAGCGTGCTGGGAAGGCGCTGGCGGAGCGGCGGCCGCGGGAGCGGGTGGGCATCCGGTCCTGGCGAGCCCCCCGGGAGGCAGGATGGTGGCGGCCCGAGCCCCCCGTGCCTCCGGCAGGGCCGAGCCGCGGGCGAGAGGCGGAGGATCCGGGCGCTGCCCCCGCTGGCTCCCGCCGGAGCGCTCCCTGCGCTGGGGCATCTTCTCTCTAACTCTCTTCTTTTCCTTCCTCCAATTTTGCCCCTTCACCTTCTTCTCCTTTCTCTCCTCTCCTCTGCCCTTCCTCTCCCTAAGTTTCGAGGACTCCACCCTGTCCACAGCCACTACCCTTGAGTATATCCCCACCTCAGCAGGCGACCCCAAATTCCAGAGGCCCCGCACGCTCGTGCGCCAGCAAAGTCTGCAGCAGCCCCTGAGCCAGCACCAGCGCGCCAACCACAGCCAGCCCACCACNCCACCAGCCAGAGCCTGGGCCACCTCCAGGCCCACAGCGGCTCCGCCGCCGCCGCCGCCGCCGCCAACTCCCGGGGCTCCCGCGGGGGCCCGGTGCGCCAGGGCACCGCCGCCGGCTCCAAGCAACGGATGGCCGGGGGCCGGAGCCGCTCCAACCCCGGCAGCTGGGACCACGTGGTGGGGCAAATCCGCAACCGCGGCTTGGACATGAAGTCCTTCCTGTAAGTGTGCGCTTGCCATCGCTGCCCTCTGCATTCTCCTCTCCATCCCTCCTCCGTTCCTCTCTCCATCCCTTCCTCTCCTTCGCTCTCTCTGCTCCATCGTTCTCCATCACCCTCTCATCTGCTCTATTGCTCTGCTCCTTTGCTCTGTCCATCACTGTCTTCTGCTGCTTTGCTCTCCCTGCTCTATCCCTCTCTCCTCTGCTTCATCCCTCTGCTCCATCCTTCTCTCTATCCCTCTCTCCTCTGTTCCTTGGCTCTCTCTATCCCCCTCTCCATCCCTTTCTCCTCTGCTCCTTCACCCTCTCCCTCCCTCGCTCCTCTGCTGCATTTTTCTGCTCTATCCTTCTCTCCATTCCTTTCTCCTCTGCCCTCTCCATCCCTCTCTATCCCTCTCCATCCCTCTCTCCTCTGCTCCTTCGCATGCCCCAGCTCAGCTGCTCATCCGTCACCCCCTTGGGGACATGCTTCCCATGGCCTGCGGGAAGATCTTGTCCCCTCCAGCTCGCGGGGGGCTCAGGGAAGGGTCTCATGCACTTCCCCAATGTGCTTTGCCGCATCCCTCCCTGGCCATCTCCTTCCATTCCCAGGGATGGTCTAGCCCATGGGATGGCCACCAGCGAGGTCCCCAGGGAGTGACATTGTCCCACGTTGTCAGGGTGGGGGTGGCAGAGGCCCCAGTGCCGGGGTGACCGTGAGTTGGGCCCCTTTATCATTCCCAGCCGGAGGAGCCGTGGCATCTTTAATCCACCCTAAGCCCATCTCCTCCATTGCTGCTGGATTCCCAGCGTCAAACCCTGGGGACTAATCCGAGTCCCGTGTTGCCACCGTATCTCGGCACATGACATTGTCACTCCTCTGCAGAGCTGCGCCCCCCGGCTCCATCCTCCCTTGGATTCTCCAGCTCCTCCCTGGCCACTGTTTGTCCCCCGGCACCACGGAAAAAGGGAAGCTGAGGTCGCAGCTTTGCTTTCTGCAGGCTGGTGGCGCTTGGAGGGGGACGCTGGCCTGACCCTGCCCTTCCATGAGTTGACACAGCACTTCCCGCATCAGGATTAAGCGGGAGGGACCCTGAGAGACACAAATTTGGGTGCCCATCCCGCTCTGGAGAGAGAGTTGAACCTTCCTCCAGGCCCCCTGGGGTGCACTGCCCACGATCCCCTCTCCGCTCTGCCCTCTCCCACGGAGAGGTTCCTCCCAGCTCCATTTCCCGGCTTCCCGACCGTGGAGCTGCGGCCCATCAGCCATCCCGAGGGTCACGTTCTCCCTGTTTACCCAGCGCCGGCGCTGGTTCCAGCCTGACTTGGCGGAGAGGGAGCAGCCACAGAGCGCAGACGTGCCGAGTCAGCGCCGCTTCCCAGCGGAGGAGCCGCTGTCATTTCCCACCTCCTCTTTCCCAATCCATCGATTTTCCTTTCGCGCTTTACCCTGTTCACCCTCCCCGGCGCCGTGGCGTAAATGCGGTTATGGACCCGGGGGAGGACCTGGAGAGGGCAAAGAGCCTTGGCCATGGCACCGCCATCCCTTCCTCCATGGAATGGCGCTGGCACCTCATTCCTGTCACACTCTCCCTCATTCCCAGCCCCTCCAGGCATCTTTTGCCTCCCTCCATCAGGATTTTGGTATCCTCCCTGCCCGGACCGGTGGAGGACAGGGACGGAGGGGGTATCCACGCGTGCCGGGCTCCCCGGAGCCGGCGCTTTTCTCCCCACAGCCCCGTGCGCCCGTCCCGGCCATCGTCACCTCGCAGGAGCCGGCGGGGAGAGCCGAGGTCCCCTCGCCGCCGGGGGTCCGCGGGACGCTGCCGGCTCCTGCCGGTTCCCTGCCTGACGCTGTGTCTCTCTCTCTTTCTCTCTCTCTTTCCCGCTGCCGGCGGGGCCGCCCGGGCAGGGAAGGCCGGATGGTGGTGTTATCCCTGGTTTTGGGACTCTCAGAACAAGATGACTTTGCCAATATTCCCGACCTGCAACCCGCTGGGACGCAGCCGAACCAGGCGAACGCTCAGGGGGACAAGAGGTATGAGCGAGGACGAGGCCAGTCCCGCAGGAGGAGGAGACGAGGGCCTCACCCAGGGTGGAGGAGGAGGAGGAGGAGGAGGCTGGCCTCGTGGAGCGCGAAGGTTGGAGCGGCACAGGGTGGCCCAGCGGGCACCGGGACGTCTGAGCTCTCCCCGGCACCGGCACCCGCGGTTCTGCCTCCGGAGCAGCGGCACCGAGAGGACCCCCCCATCCCTTCCTCCTCCCTCCTCCCTCCCCCTCCTGCCCTTCCCGGCCCTGGCTGCATGCGGGGGGCGGGTGGGGCACGCTCAGGGACAGGGGGACACGGGGGGTACGCCCCAAGCGATGCCGCATGGGCTGAGCCGCGTCCCATCCCGACACGCTGCTGCCACCTCCATCCCGGCGGGATGGGCAGCTCCCCGGGGACACGGGGACCCCGCTGCGGTGGCACTGGGGCAGAGCGAGCGCCACGGGCTGGGGGGACGCCGTACCCCCCGTTCTCCTCCAGCACGGCACAGCCCCTCGCCTCCGGCTGCTCCCCGCATTCCCGGAGTGCCGCAGGCTCGGCAGCGCATCCAGTCCCGGCAGCGGCGCCCGGCCGCGGCCACCGGCGCTGGCTGCCAGAGGCAGAGGGTCCGTGCGCCGCCGGGAGCGGGTGTTCATCCCCTCCGGAGCGGGGAGGAGGTGTGAAGCCGGCGGGCGCTGCCTCCCCGTGTGCTCGGCGTGCGGCTGAACTGGCACCGTTCTCGCCCGCCGGCTATTTTTACCCTGCTCCGCTTGGTTTCGCTCCATCTTTTAGCACTTCCCTCCCCGGCGTCGCGCTGCGCAGCCGGTCCCCGCCGGGAGCACCGGCAGCCCGTGCCGGCCGCCGGCTGCCCCGTGCCGAGGGGACGGGGACGTGGGACACGGCGGGTGGGTGGCTGTGCCGCAAGACCCTGCTCCCCGCTTCCCGCAGCTCCCTGCTCCAAAATCCCATCCCAGCACATGCATGGCATTCCCCACCTCCATCCCTCCCGCTCCTCGTTCCCTGGGCTCCGCAGGAAGCGGCGGGATCGACCGGCGGAGGGGACGCGCTCCGGCAGCCTCGGCTCTCTCCCGCCCACCGACGCTGCCGACCACCCGCTCTTCTTCCTCAAAACATCTCCTCCACCCCTGTTTCGCAGCTTCTTCCTTCCAGCCTGTCCCCAGCGGTTCCAGCCCGGCGCCTCGGCGTGTCTCCTGTCCCGGCGACTCCGTCTGTCCGTCCATCCGCCCCGCTCCTCTCTCCCATTCCCTCCCTGCAGGCCGGCGCTGGACGACGCTGCTCTTCCTTTCTCTTGCTCTCTCCCGCTCTCTCTCCCGCTATCCGTGACCTCCGCCGGCATTCCCGGCCTCCACCGGCGCCTCCTCGCTCAGCGGCCCCGCCGCCGGCTCCTCCGCCTTCATTTTCCCTGGTTTTAACCTAATTTTGCCTCCCCAGCTGCCTCGGCCTTTCCGGTCCTTCCCGGGTGCCATCCCGTGTGTGCGTGTGGGTGTCCCCATCGCCCCTTCATGTCCCCTCCCCGTGTGTCTGCGTGTGCTTGGCGTGGTGGCGCGTGTCCGTGGCATGTTGTGGCTTCCCGTGTGTCCCTGCGCCTCTCGGTCCGTCTGGTGGTTTGTCACCGTGTCCCAGCTGGGGCAGGAGCCGTGGCGGGGGGGTGGGAGCATCCCGGGCTCCCTGTCCCCTCCACCACGCGCCTGTGTCCCGTTGTCCCGTGCGTCGTGGCAGCGTGGCCTCGGCACATTCCCGCCCGTCTCCATCGCTGCTCTGTCCGTCTGCCTCCCGCCGCTCCCGGCTGCCCACCCTGCCCGGCACCGTGCCCGGGGACAGCCAGGACAGTGATCCCAGGGGTGTCTCAGCCGCAGGACAGGGGGGCAGGGGGCAGCGAGCCCACATGGAGCACCCGTGGGTGCCCGGCGCCCAGCGGGATAAGGGGGCTGTGGTGTGCGAGGAGCAGCCGGAGCCGTGGGTGCTGTGCGGACCGGGCTGTCCCTGCCATCGCCGTGGGACGTGGCCAGGGGGATCTGCTGCCGTGCTCTAGAGGTGCCAGGGCACCGCTGCCTCCGGGAGCAGGGCTGGGATGCCGGTGGGCTGCAGCCACCGCGTGTCCCCGCAGCGTCCCTTGCGCGCCGGCACAGCCCGGGCTCAGTGTCCGCTGGGAGAGGGTGCCCGGGGAGCCCCTCGCTGTCTCGCCCTCGGCTCCCGGCCCCTCTCCTCCAAGGCCTCTCTTCCCGCAGGTTGCCGGCCGGTGGGAAGGCTGGGAATGCGGCACCGGCGCCGGGGCAGCCGCCTCACGACGAGTCGGACCGCAAGACGGAGCCTCATTCCTCCGTCTCCGACCTGGTCAACTCCCTGACCAGCGAGATGCTCATGGTGGGTGGGTGGGGCGTGCCGCGTTTGGGGGTCTCCGTGGTCGGTATCCCACCCTCCCAGCCCTTCCCTGCTCCACCCACAAGCGCTGCCGCACGTCCCTGCCCCCTGCGCCAAGCCCCGGTCGGCCGAGCCGACGCGCCGCGGACGTGTCCCCCGGGCTGGCACGAGGGAGCGAGCGGCGCCGGACACGTGAGGGACGCGCTGTCAGGAGGAATTTGGCTAATTGGAGCTCCCGTTCCGCGGGACGAGTGGCGCCGAGCCAAGAGCCGTCGGAAGCGGTGGGGGTGGCGGGGAGCCGGGGACAGGCTGATGTCCCCTGACAGCAGGCGGGGCTGGGGTCAGCGGGCCGGGGGTCGGGTCTCCGCCAGCCCCCCCCGGCTCTGCACTCATCCCCCCTCCTCTCTCCCACTCCCGCAGCTCTCCCCGGGCTCCGAGGATGATGAGGGCCACGAAGGCGTCAGCCGGGAGAACCTGGGCCGCATCCAGTTCAGCGTCGGCTACAACTTCCAGGAGTCCACCCTGACTGTGAAGATCATGAAGGCGCAGGAGCTGCCGGCCAAGGACTTCAGCGGCACCAGCGACCCCTTCGTCAAGATCTACCTGCTCCCCGACAAGAAGCACAAGCTGGAGACCAAGGTCAAGAGGAAGAACCTCAACCCGCACTGGAACGAGACCTTCCTCTTTGAAGGTATGGATTGGAATGGAATGGAATGGAATGGAATGGAATGGAATGGAATGGAATGGAATGGAATGGAATGGAATGGACCGGAGTGGGCCAGGGTGGGAGCGGACCCTCCTGGGGCTCAGCTCAGCTCAAGCCACCAAGGTGGTGGCTGTTGGTGCTGCCATGGGTTGGCCACGCCACCGATGCCAGGTAGGATGCGTATCCCACAAAAGGGGTGCGGGAGAAGGCTTGGAAGGCGCTGTGCCCCCTTGGGTGGGCGCACACGTGGGAATTAACCTGGCAGCAGCTCCCTGTGCTGTGCTCTGCTCCCCATCCTCTGCCTGGTGTCAGGGCCTTGCCACTCGGACAGGAAGCATGGAGCAGTCCTGGAAGTGCTCCTCATCTCTGGCTTTTCCGTCTCTGGCACAGGGTTCCCCTACGAGAAGGTGGTGCAGCGGGTGCTGTACCTTCAGGTCCTGGACTACGACCGCTTCAGCCGCAACGATCCCATCGGAGAGGTGTCCATCCCGCTCAACAAGGTGGACCTGACCCAGATGCAGACCTTCTGGAAGGACCTGAAGCCCTGCAGTGACGGCAGTGTAAGGCCCTGGACCCCCTCCTACCCCCCTGGCGAGGGGAGGTGGCCCCCGGTCCCTGCGGTGTCCCAATGGGACCACCCCCTGTCCCAAGAGGGACATTTTCTGCTTCAATGTCTGACAGATTTTTCTCTTCCCAAATTTTGTGTTAAGTAGCCCAAAGTCTCATTTTGGGTCAAACCAAACCGTTTGAGGTAGATCGAAAATGGAAGTTTTCTCCTTCTCCTGCCTCCAGCAAGACCAGAAAATGTCCCACGGGGGGCGACCCCGTTTCCTCCTGCCCTGATTTTCCCTGCAGCCCCAAACCCCACCCTTGGTCCAAACCTGGGCGGAGGGGGAGGTCCCATCCCAGCACCCAGCTCCCACCGAGGAGCTCTGGGGGGCGTGGGTGTCCTCAGGGAATCTGTGTGTCCCGCAGGGAAGCCGCGGGGAGCTGCTGCTCTCGCTGTGCTACAACCCCTCGGCCAATTCCATCGTGGTGAACATCATCAAGGCGCGGAACCTCAAAGCCATGGACATCGGGGGCACCTCAGGTACTGCTCCAGCTCCCTCCGATCCCGGGCGGCATTCCCTGGCTCCCATCCGGGGTGCTGAGAACGGCTCCTCTCCCGCCAGATCCCTACGTGAAGGTGTGGCTGATGTACAAGGACAAGCGGGTGGAGAAGAAGAAGACGGTGGTGATGAAGCGGTGCCTGAACCCCGTCTTCAACGAGTCCTTCGCCTTCGACATCCCCACGGAGCGGCTGCGCGAGACCACCATCGTCATCACCGTCATGGACAAGGACAGGCTGAGCCGCAATGACGTCATCGGCAAGGTGGGTGACACGCCCGAGGGACACCCAGGTGGGAGCTGGGGACAGCCAGGTCCGGGGCTGCCGGCGCCATCTCCCGTGTGGAGCGCGGTGGGGACCCCTCGTGCTGGGTGTCACGGCCGCTGACTGCCGGAGTGTTCCCAAAAAAGCAGGGATGGGGCATGGGGAGCCACACCCGGATGGATCCCACCCCCTGGGATCACTCCCGGGGACAGGAGCGGAGGAATTGTCCGTGAAATCACCCAGCTCATCGTTAGTGCAACGATGACAAACGAGCGCGGTAATTCCGCCCGTGATCCCCAAACGCCGCTCTGGGATCGGGAAAACAAAGCAGTTGGGATAAATCCATTAAATAAATCCCCGGATCAGCGCCGCGGGCTGCCGGGCAGGGGCGGGGGTGGCGCCGTCCCCGATGCGGGCACATCCAAGAGCCCGATCCCAGGGATGGACAGGCAGTGTCCATGATATCCCACTCTCCGCTTAAATCCCGCTGTGGCCCGAGGCTCGCTAATCACTTTTGATCGCATAATTAGCAGCGAGCTCTGCTCCATCCCGGCTCTCCGGCGGTGATCCGCGGAGCCGGCGCGGTGGCACCGGCTCCCCGAGGTGGCAGCAGCAGCAGCCAGAGCTGGCACACGCGCTTTTCCGCGGCGCCATATGGAAAATCGAGGGATAAAAATAACCCGGCTCCGCACCGAGCCCGGAAAAGCGGGGTTGGAGCAGTTTGGGGGGTGAAGGCGCCAGCGCCGGGCAGCGGGACGGGGATGGAGCGGCCACGGGGGCTCCATGGACGCCTTTCCCGCAGATTTACCTGTCCTGGAAGAGCGGTCCCGGCGAGGTGAAGCACTGGAAGGACATGATCGCCCGCCCGCGGCAGGCGGTGGCACAGTGGCACCAGCTGAAGGCCTGAGCGCCCCCGGACCGCGGGCTCGGGGTCCCCCTTCCCAGCTCCCAGCCCCTCCCCGCGGCGCTCCCGGCCAGGGACCGGCGGGACAGCGGCCTGGCTCGCGGGGACTCTGCGGGAAGAGCGGACGGAGCCGCCCGACCCCCCGGGTTCGCCTCTCCCTGGGGTGTGGGGGGCGCGGAGCCGCCCCCAACCCCGGCCGAGGAGGTGCCAGGAGCGATGTCCCCCCGTCCCTCTTCCCACCACCGGGCAGGACTTCTGCGAGTGCTTCCAGCCCCGCTCCCGGAGCCCCTCGGCCCCTCCCCGGCCTCGCCACCCCCCCTTTCAGGGGGTCAGGCTGCGGGTGCAAGAGGGACCCCCCTCCCTCCTTCCCTCCATCCC
>VZTX01010709.1:20068-56530 GCA_013400915.1 Pardalotus punctatus | reverse complement strand
TCATCTGCGGGTTTTTTCTTGATTTTAGACTGTTTTCTAGAAAAAGCCACCTACTAGTGTATGTGACCAGCAGAGGTCATGGGCACTGTGGCTATGATGATTGCTTACAGCATCTGCTTTATGCTGATATGTAAACTCATGTTAGAAAGAACGACTAAAAATATATTTTGACAGCAGTGAATAAATAAAACCATAAAAGATAGAAGGGGAAAAAATTACACACCAACAAATAACAAATCTGATCACCCCATCTTGGCTCTTGGCACCTGAAATTGAAAACAAAGTTTGGTGCTTTGAAGAGTACTGAAGTAATGAAATTCTGCTGTTGAACACCATGTTCATAACAAGCTGTTAAGATGGCATGATCTTGTTATCACCTGGGGAGTGAATTGTAATTCCTGTGCATTTAAGATGGCAGACAGGATTAATTATGTCAAGCTGTGTACATTCATCAGTGCTGAAGGATTACATTTATTTATATCAGACTGTTTATACCAGCCTACTTTTAATGATACAGCATGACATGAAACTTTCCTCCTCAATTAAGTAAGTTTAGTGGTTGAGCTAAACTGGTTAGAGATTAAATAAAAAGGTGTTCCCAATGTTATTTTTGATCTGGAGATATTTTTTCACTAATAAATTTCACATTTTATATGTTGTAGCTATTCAGTGTTTATTTTCCCTGTGTAACGGTATATTTTCTATGAAAGTATTGAACAGCACCAGTTATTGGCATTGCGCAGGGGGTGGGCAATTGTATGACTTAAAGACTGCATATATGAATGCAAACTACTCAAATAGGATCATGGTCCCTCTTAAATAGTCGGGCAGCAAGAAAATACAGGTAGAGCCTGGGAAAAGAACCAGACCCTGAGATTCTTCAGTCAGTACACGTATGAAAAATATCATACTTGCGTATAACTGGCAAGAACTGCAGTAATCTTAGACTTGTTGCCCTGGTTCTGACAACTCCACGGTTATGAACTTAACATGTGGTATGTTCTTCATGAAACAATTCTGCCATTGTCAAGGCTTCTTTGCACAGACAATGAACAAATTTATTGGACTATGCCCACTGTGCATGAAAATTCAGTCTCTAGGGGTTACTTTTTGTTTGCCAGAACCCAATCTATTTCCAGGACATTTGAGGAGTTTTCACAATTGGAAAACATCTAACTGTGGCTATGGGATAAACAGGGGGAGGAAAGAAAAACAAACCTATAACTGTTAAAAATTCCACTAATAGGTTTGAAAGCTGGAAGTAAATGTGCCTGGGATGGCAAAAAACATTTAATAGAATACTGCACACACAGAATTACCTATTCTTTTTTCACATGTAGCAGATTTGTGGCACATAGACGACAACATCCCTTGACAGGCATAGCAATGCTTACTGTAACAGAAGGGGCACTTCAATAGATATCATGAGCCTTGTTTCACATTTAAAATTTCAAGGGTTATTGCTTTTTTTCAGTTTCTGATGTAACTTTGCTGACTTTCAAAATTTCTGGGACAGTAAAAATCACTGCTCAAAAAGAGCAGTGGGAATACAAAGTGATGTAAAAAACAAAGGAATGCTGTATGAGCTCCTGTTTTCAGGCTACACTTTGGATTAATGAGCTACCGCTCTTCATTTGATGCATAAATACCTTTATGGGTGAATTCTCCCATATCAAGGCAACTTACTTCTTACTAATTTACTATTTGGCTTCTATAATTATTGTCACAAGAACAGTAATGCAAAGTCCTCATATCTTCAATTTTACTTTAGCAAAAGAATCATCATTCCAGTTTTACATATGAATGGACAAACAGAAAGAAGTCAGAATGCCAAATTAGTTGCATAACTAAGCAAATTATTGTTTTCATTGCAGTTGTTCAACCCCACTGGTTTGAGCAGATCAAATGAATATTCTAATCAACATATAATGAGATTGTGCCCTTGTCTGAGGATTCAAATTATTAACAGGACTTTTTGTTTTGGTCCCAGCTAATTAAATTTTAGGCACTAAAGGCTGAGACAGTAATGCAAGAAAAAACATGATCCAGAGCCACCTAGCACAGAAGTCACCTGAAATCATGAAGCATCTTTCTTCTTGGACTAAAAATTCCCATATGACTGTATTTCTGCTACTTTAGTTACTCAGAACTGTCCCAGTCTGAGTACACAGGTTCCTACTTTCCCTCCATTCCGTACTGGGATCAGTGCCTGTGCAGCCTGGCAGCTCAAGCACACAGAGAAGAAAGGGAGTCCTGGGGACCCAATCCCTGACTCCAGTACTATTTCATTTGCCTCTCTTCTGTTTCCAGCTCATGTCTGTATTCTGTCTCTGATCCCAGAACCATTCACACTTTTTTTTATTGAAGAGACATTGGAATAAAACAAAGAATTTTTCCATTTTCCAATGTCCAGACTTAGACTCCAGAAGTTTGGTCTTCTTTCCCAGAAGAAGAAAAAGGTGCATTTTTGACTAATTTAGATGAAGAGAGCATTGAATTCTGGCTTGTCACTTTCTAAAAATGCGCTCTCACCAAGGGCTTTTGAGGGTAAAGGGCATAATTTCCTATTGCTTTAACATCAGTATCTGAGAAAAGAGATCACTGACTTTTTCAAATAATGTTTTATAGGTGTCTACACCTATAAAATATTTATATCCTGATTAGACAGTATAGCCTCTGCCAGTCCCCAGGTCACACTCACAAACACTGAAAAAGGATGTGACTTTAGTCCCATTTTTAGAACAGCATTTCTCAAGAGGTATAGGTAGTCTTGTGCCCACTTTTGTTTTGAGTAGTTGGTTCTTTGAATCTCATCCCTTATAAATCCTCAGAGTTTAATTCTGGCTTGTCGGTTCAGAATGGTAACAAACCAACCAAAAAGCAGTGTCAGGCTGGTAGTAATTGGTAAGATCTTAAGTCCAAAGTACCTAGGCAAAAGGTGGCCAGTCTACCCTTAAATCTGAAGTATGTAGGAAAAAGTTGGCCAGCCTGATCTGGTGAGAAAGAGAGACACAGTGGTTTTCAGGTAAGAAGGAGCACAGAGAACTGAAGCTCTCCAACACTGCTTCAGACCCTTGAAAAAAGATACTGTCAAGAAATAAAGTATACATATGAACAGTTAGATTTTAATTTCATGAAAGAGAGCCATGAAAAGTGGCTGTTACATCTTGACTTTTACCTCATCAGCACAGAAAAATATGGTTGCACAACATATTCAGAGCTTGGATGGTAATTCTAATATCTCCCCTTCATCCCTCAGAAGAATCTGTAAAAATGCTTGTCTAACCTGTTTATAAAGATATCAATTAATTGAAGCAATATAACCTTTTTGTACACTTTATTATTTTTATCTTTTCTTATTTCTAGGAAATTCTTTCTAGCAGCTAAACCTGAATCCCTTTGTAGCTGAAATTCATGCCATCTTGCTTTTCTCCATGAACCCAGAACACAGATTTTTTTCCCTTGCTTCTTGACAGAGTAATGTGAAACAGTTTTTACTTTCTTGGGCACTAGTATGACATTCTCCCTCAATTTTCTGTTCTTTAGTCAAAACAAGACTTGCTCTAAACCAGATTTTCTAACTCCCAGATAAGTGTATTTATTCTTCCTCATGTACTCTATCTAAAACTAGACACATTGTTCTATCTAAGGCTGTAACAATGATGAACTGGCTGAAGAATTACTTAAAATTTTTTTTCATATATCTCAATATGCTTTATGCCTCTCCTACAATGTCATGATACAGTTGATTCATGTTAGCTTCATATTTACGTCAAAATTCTTTCACAAAGGAAGGCTAAGTTTGTTTTACAGCTGTGTCTGCTGTTGATTATTCCTTCATGAGCGTAAAGCCTTGTCTTTGTTCTTATTGTGCCCCATTTTTTCAGACTATTTTCCAGTCTATCAAAAGCAATTCCTAATCCTGTCTTCTGGTTATTTTGTCATTCTACACTGTCTTTGAGTATCAGTCTGTAAATTTGACAGGTCTTTCATTTCTAGCATCTAGATATCCAAAGAAATATTAGAGGGGACTAGATCTAAAAGCAAAAAATTGTATTTGATATGACCTATTTTACTGGACTTGAATTTACTGATGCCTATTATAATAAAACTACAAACTAGAATGATAATTTTTACTCTAAAAGTAAGGTGGCTTAAGGTATATTGCATGTCCAAGAAAAAAATTAAACTCTAGAAGATCAGGCTTCATTTGAAATTGCAGAAGCGAGGGAGAATTCCATGAGGAATTCCTGTCTAACCTTAAATTAATGGGAACCATGTTAACTGTGGCATTTTGCCAGATTTAATTATCACAGATCAGGTAATAATTGGAATTAAAGATCCTAAACTACAGATAGGACTTCTGGAAGATGAAGACTTAAGCATAAGCAAAGTTTATGTCAGTCTGCACTGATAAGCAGAAATCACCTGAGAGAGGCTTAAAGTGCAAGAAGGAGAGTGAGATGTGGTTTCACTCGGCAGCCTGAACAGGGGGGCACAAAGCTAGAAAACAGATTCTATAAAGTGGAAATGCTCAAATCAAACAGCAAGAAGTACCAAAAGCAAAGTGCACAAGAGCTGGGAACATGCAGGGTCAAATGATGTCCGAGATTAAGAGATGCTGCAAGAACAGTGAGGTATCTAACAACTTCAGAAAAATTCCCAAGCCAGAGCAAGAGAAGCAGAAACAGCAAAACACAGAGTAAAGAAGAGAGTGGAATGTGAGAGTGCAGAACACAATAAATTAAAACTGCATGGAAATCCTATGTGGCCTTCATCTCATCTTTCTTCAGTAGTCGGAAAAGTGAATTGTATTTTCTAATCTAGATGTGTAGGATCTCTCTGCAATCAGTGGTAAGAAATTTTTCTACATACCAATGAGGTTAAAATACCCCTGCAGCCTGAGATATGGATAAGTGGGGGACAGAGCTCTGTGGAACCCTAATAAAATCATATGTAAAGTAGAGAAGGTGAATAAAGAACAATTCTTGTTAGCTGTTATCAATATCAGAATTTGGAAACCAGTATAGAAAGAGATGAGAAATATTACTGTTTTCAACACTTAAACTCAGGATTAGCAGAAGTAGAAAGCAATTCATAAATGTGCTGCACATTGTCTAGAGGGAAGGTGCAAATGATGGTCAGAGCTCTCTAATTGTGCCTACAGCCCAAAGAAAGAGGTCACTGCAAGCCAGAAGGACAAGATTCACACATTAAATATCACAGCACACTTGCTCATGCTTCTTGAAGTATTCAGGATTTATCGCAGTTGTAAGTGTCCTGCAGTATAAGATGGAGCTTTGTTCAAATCCACTGAGGCAGTGCTGGTGTCTGGAGATAATCAACGACAATAGTACAAGAAATAAACTTACAAATGTTTTGGTATATCAGTAGGAATGGGCAGGTCCCCAGGAGCTTATTCCAATTGCTGTTTGTAATGACACATTTTTTAGTTATGAAGGAAGTTATAGGATATATGTAACCCTTAATGATCCCACAGGCAGGGTGCGGATAAGCTGAGGCGATTGGATACAGAGAAACTCAGTCCAAGAGGTGAAGGCTATAAAATGCTGTTCTTACTTGAAGCCTTGCTTAAACTTGCCTTCTTTTAGTGTCTCAGGTGAGATATTGTTCATTTACAAAATGAATACTCTTTATTTTGTCACATCTGTCAATGTTCAGTTAACAGGCACCTCAATCTGTCTAGAACTACTCAATCTAGTAGTACTGCTCTGTCAGCTCCTTATGTCCGTCTGAGTTAAGGGTAATGTCTGCATTAGTGTAAAATCAGACTGGAGTGCCAACAGGCCGGGAAGGTTCTAGGTCCACCAAGACTGTTACTGATAATACAGAAAATATCAAATTGCATTTCTTGATTTACCTTTCTACTTAATATCAGTATACCTCAGTTTTTTAACATACGTGGAGGGATTTGCCTCTGTGTAGGTGAAGTTAGGCTACTTATTTTTAAATAAGGGAAATATCTGTTCAGTTCCAATGTATTATTCTGGCAATATCCTTTCTAAAACACCAAATGAGTCAAAACAAATACAAGAAAATCAGTGGGATATTCTACTAGGCTAATAAAATGCAATTCACTTGGAAGGAGTTGGCAGTCCATTACTTCCCATATCTTACTGGTGGAAGTTTAGGCAGGCTGAAGCAGAGAAAAATCAGAGATCTTTCCATTGCTCAGTGGAGGGAGACAATATTGTTCACACAGTGTCCTCACAGAGATGAAGGCACTAATAATTTTGGAGTCCTACATGGAAACATGTAAGACTTTGAAGCAGTTGCAGTTCATAGGTTTTATGCATATAAGTGGTCTGGAATTAAACTTTTAATACTGAGGTGTTGCACCAGCACCAGGTGATCAGTGCAATTATTAATGCTGTTCTGTCTAAAAAGGTTCCTGTTATCTATTTGGATGTTTAACAACAGAAACACAGTCAAGGCACTCTAGTATTGGAAAATGAAAGGCATCTAACTTAGTGTATTTTTAAAATACTTTTTCAATAAGAGATACTGTGGACTCTGCTGGACAGAGTGACAGAAAAGACATTATAAAGTTAAATTGTATGAAGTTTAGCAGTGAATGAAGAGTGAAAAATAGATTCAGATTAATTATAGCTTAAAACGTCCTGTGATTATGAGAAAATGCCATTTTCTCAAGGGCATCACAGCCCTCTGATACAAATCCTTGTATAATCATATGGGAGAATCACTGGCATGAACAGGTTTTGTGAAAAGACACAGCTCACATAACCAAAATTTATTTTATTTTTGTTCTGAAAACCGTTATCCAATGGGAATATATGGAGCACTCTTTGTTTTTATTGTTGTTACATATCCAGATTATCTTAATATTCTGGAAAACAATCACATGCTAAATCAAAAATCATATAAAGGAGTAAAATGTACTGTTTACTGATTTTAGTTTGGCATTATGCAGCTATTTTATCAATCTTGGCTACCATTGCAGATCAGTATCATAATATTGGTCAACAAAACCAGTGTTTAATTATCTCTTCTATGACAGCACTAATACCTAATTTCACTGGATATCCATTGTTTGCCAAGGAATTCAAGTGGCAGACATGTGTTAAATATTAATGAGCGTTGTACAATTTGCTCATCTTGGTTATTATAGCTTCCACTCAGCTGTGATGGAAAAATAAGATTTTTTTTTTTTTCTTGCTGGGACATGGCCTGTAAAATGTGTTGTGCATTTGTGGTATTACACTAGAGCCTGAAATGGAAAATATTCATTCACTTGGGCAACTTTTGTACAGTTTTATGATCATAGTACTGTGATAGAAAAGTAATGATTAAGTAATTACTCTGTTTTGTAACTGCTGTGTTTCTTTTCCAGGGTAATACACAGACAGAAAAGACAGTCTTTTTCAGAAGATACCAGAGGAAAGTAACCAGGCCACAAAATGTGTCCTGAAACTAAGAAAAATAAAGGAAATACTGTGTTGGATTTACAGGGCTTCAAGGCACATGCAAGTACTTTTTGAAGAGGCGTGCCATTACAAAGGGTTGTTACAATTAATGGCAATAGCTTTTCTGCCAGAAAATGTCATTAACTTTGAAATGACCACCTTTATTTTGGTTGGATATGGGAAAAAATGATGAGAGAAAAAATGTCTATAAAACCAACTGAAGGGAAGTGACCTTGTGTCCTTAGAAATGGGAATAAACCAACTGAAACTTTGTAGAACATGCTGGGAAAAGATTTCATTATAAATAGAAATCTGTTGGCAGTAATTTCTCTCAGAAAACATGCAGTCTTCTTTGTTAAATGTGATTAGTGGTACTTGAACCCAATTCAAGTACTTCATCAAATTATCATTGTTTAAGTTGGTGACACCAATACATGTATGAGTTATGACTGATTTTCTTTACTAGTATTTATCTTCAATACTTGGTGTTTGTCATCCTTATATTAAAGAAAGCATCAGTGAGTTGGAATAGTTGAATTAACTCTGGCACAGCTATATACTCAAGTTATGCCACATAGGTGCTGTCTGGAGACTCCGAATTTATCCTTCTGGACCATTGACAACATTTGTTATTGAAGCTCCTCAGGCCGCTCAGCCACAGACTGGCAGAGAAGTGTCTTGCAATCTGCTGAGGAGTAGTCACTTCCTCGTGGAAAAATATCTGTGAAATAATGCTCAGTTTCATAATGTTCCAGTCTACAATATCAGTGTAAAAGTCTTAATGTGGGGGAGAATGAACTCATCTGAAGACCGCACGCATTTTACTTGCTTGCCTTCATAGAATGAGAGATGACTTCTCCATCCACAGGTTCTTCAAAGCAGACTCGGAGGTAATTCCCACTCATCTCTCCCTTCCAGATGCTATTTTATGCATTTTATTGCTTTTTCTCAAAGCAGCAATGTAGCCCAAAGCCTATCGTAAAAGTAGCAAATCATTCCAGTTCAGTGTGGCTCATCATCATCCTGTACATTTTTGTGTATATGAATTTATTTTTTCTCTTTGGCAGTCTCAACCCAATGAAATAGGAGTCTGAAGAGTTTAATCAAGTCATCTGTGGCTTGAAATTGACTGCTAATGTCAGTTATGGGGTTACCAGATGATACACTGGAAATGGGATAGGCACACTAGCCTTAAAACGAGGTGGAAGAAGGTTCTCCAGGGTTCTCCCAAACTATTCTGGCATCACAGCTCCCAGCTACCTCAGAAGCACCAGAAACCATATGGAAAAGGCCTCACACATCTCAGGCTAAGCTTGCACACTTGGGTTTTATTAAATCAGTGAAAGCTACACAGAAACCAAAGATTTGCTCTTGATAAAGTATATTTGTCATGTGCCCAAAGGATGCTGACGTGATTGGCAGTCAGACTTTTATCTTTTCTCCACACAGCTTTTAATAACAGCTGCACCATTTATTTTCTGAGACAGTCTTGTTAATGTGTTTTCCTGCAGAAAAGAAATGCAGTCTCTCAGTCAGAATCTGACATTTGTTTTATAGATTTCTTTTAAAAGTGACATATTCGCCAGATTCCCACGCCAGGCATCTTTCACAGGTGTATAAGCTCATTGATGCTCACGCAACATGAGCTGCTTGGTTCTCACCAATCCCATCTTTGTCTGGAGGCTCAGAAATTAACAGACTTCTCAAAAAGGCTAAATGTCAACAATCATGTTTGTTCTGAAGAGATAATAAATTTTTTTTAGGTCTAACACTGCCTTACATTTTTGAGAGTGGTGACTGGTATATATTTGTCTTTGGATTTGACCAGACCCAGTCTGCCCATGTACCAGATTGGATCAATATTGGAACATTCATATGATGTTCATAGGCTTCATACTGAAAATCACTAGTGCTGATTTTTTTCTTAACATTCCCTGAGCTGAATTTGTAACAAATCTTGTTATAAACCAGTTTACCTGCAGCTGAAGCCCAATTAGTGCACACCGAGTGCTTGGGGTTTTTTCTTGCTGTGAAGGTGGTCATCTATGTCAAGTAAAAATCAGTCTTAGACATGAAGTACATACCAAAATATATAAACTGCGTAAGAAAACATGTAAGAACGTGTAAACAGGGGCAAAGGAAAAAAAAAACTAAGATGCTTTGATAGATGATTTTCCAAATCAAAATAAAGGAAAAAGGTGGACTGTTAAGCACATTGCACAAAAACAAGCTTTCAACAGTTATCAAAAGACACTGAATCCACCTGTGTTTACTAATTTTTTCATTAAATGAATACTGCAATTTTTTTTAAAATTTACTCTTCATGGGCAGTTAATGCTTTTCTAGCAGCTCTCTGCCCAACAACTTAGCCTCTTACTCCTTTCCCAAGTACGCCCACAGGTATTCTACTTTCCACAGTAAAAGAGGCATCACAGATATCATGTGGTATTACTCAGCACCTTACCTTAATTAATATTCCTGATAAGTATAGCCAAAGGCCTGGGTTGTGTGCTATGATTTTTCCTGTTATTTTCTACTTAATTTTAAAAATAGTTCCTTCTTGTGTAAGAGATGAAAAAATTGCCTCATTCACTTCAGAAAGAATATTGAAATATGGCTTATTTTTTAAACAAGTTAAGTAATACTATATTTACTGTTCTGTAAAATTAATTTCTTTAGATAATATTTTTAAATTATAAAATACTGGCAGATGAATTGTTATATCAAATGAATCATTGTTGCAGCTGAGAATACTGAAATTGAATTTTAAAAATTCTATCATAAAGTCACAAATTACAATATAGCCAAAAATAATTTTGACTTAAAACAGTCAATTTAACTTGTATTCTATTTTTATTCTTTCATGTTCACAGTGTAAAAAAGAAATGTCACAAAAAGGGAAAATACTTTCAAGGAATATTTTTCCATTAATGGCAACATACTTTGGATTAGATTCTATGGTAAAAATTTTTATCTTGTGAAAAGTTCAATACATAAAGAGCAAAAACTCATGGCAGCTTCTGAGATTTCATGGACTGAGTGCAGGGTTCTATGGCTCCCATTGGTTCAGGACTAAAAAACACTGTTTGTGTTCATTAAACATGATGCCTGGATTACTGAAAATAAAATTAATAGCATCCTTTGGAAGCAATGAATATCACAGGTAGAATTATGTTTAATGATGAAAACACCAAGAATTTCACAAAACTATCAAGTATTAAATACTTTTGTTTAAATTGTTTTCTGGAGGGTAAAACAAGAAAAGCAAAAAACATGGTTACTGTTTATATACATTCATAATTTGTCTGATTTTATTTACATACTTATTCATAGGTAATTGATATTCAGTGTAATAATTTTGCCATTCACTTCTTCATGCTTTATAACAAGTTATTAGATAATCTAAGTATTTAGCTTCTTAGATATCACTTTTAAGTCTTTTTTCCTGAAACTCATCAACCTGAAATCTGCATAGCCAGCTGAGACACGGCCTGGTACATGTATATTGTGACATAGATTTGTGTCAAAGCAACCCCACCACTGTTTGACAATTTGCAGGCACTGTGTTTCAATGTTGAATTGGTTACTGTGGGTTGATTCATGTCTAAATTTCTCAAACCTTATACAGTCAAATAATACTGCCTGTGAACCATTAAACATTAAGTCTTGCCATAATTTGCTGAGGACATGAAGTAATGATAAAAGAAATCATTCTTTATTCATTCTTCCCTCATCTTCCCTCACAACTCCCTCATCTCCCGCTAGTGGTGAAAAACAATCTGAAAGAAAGAACAAAATTATCTTTGGTGAAAGTACACTGGATCATAAAATCATAACATCATAGAATCATAGAATAGTTTGTGTTGGAAGGGGCTTTGAAGATCTTTTAGTTCCAACTCCCCTGCATGGGCAGGGACACCTTCCACCAGACCAGGGCTTCTCTGGACAATCTGTTCCTGTGATAATCCAGAAGATGCTGAAGCCAACTGTAATTAGGAGAGAAAAAACTTCTTTTTCAGCCCAGGACTGACACAATTTATTTAATCCTGGCAGCTGAACAGTCTAAGAGGAGGATCTCAAATTTAAAGTAGGACACTAAAAACTGACATGCAACTTGCATAGTTGTATTATGAAAGCATGCAGAAGAAATAGTCACAACAGGTTATTGTGCCACTAACAGTTTATTTGTGGACAGTTGACGCAGATGAGGAAAAAAAATCATTATTTAATAAATTACTCCAATTCCACTCAAATTCCATTTCTCTCCCTTTCCAGGTGTCTTTAAAGGCTACATATCAATATGCAGATAAAATTTAAAAACCAAAATTGTGCAAATTTTTTTCCTTAATCTTTATACAGATTATAAACAAAGAAGGGTTTTGAGATCTTTATATACCCTCACACTCTGTGATTGCTCCTAACTAAATTCCAGTCTCCTATTTCTGTACCTGAATTGTCCACTGTCCCAGGATGCAGAACAACCTTTAGTGTTCTGCACCCTGGGACAGTGGAACTCAAGGACAAGTAAAAGACCAGAATTAAACAAGAGAGAGAGAAAAGTATTTGTGGCCTTATTCACAAAAGTGACTTGAAATCTAATTGGGATTTAGGCAGTCATTTGCAGTGAGTGAAAGATCATGGAGCCTGAATACATCCAGTGTCTGTGGACAGTGTATTTTGGCTCCAGATAATCTCCGCTTTATATCCATACTGCCTAGCCATGGTCTATCTAGACTGATCATATCGGGCCTAATGTCTTTTCCATGGGGCTTCATTGCCACCAGATACCAAAAGCAGAGCAGCACTGAAACAAATCTACTGACATTTGTGGAGCCTCTGTCAGCCCTTGCAAAAGTGGACTGCACTGTGGTGTGGGTATGGTGCAAAAAGAACTGAGCTTAGTTCTGGTAGACCCTGCTCAGATCCAGAGCGGTGGTATTGATTAGGCTGTCCCACTTCACCTCGGTTTAGGCATTGCAGCCAAGAGGAGGCAGAGACCCAATCCGTGCCTGGGACAGTGAGGAGCTGTGTTCCCAATTGCTCCATCCAGAGTCTGACCACATGCTGGCATCAATGTGTCAGGACGTGATGTTGGGGTCTACTGCCTTGATGTTCTCCTGGTTCATTGATACCAAATCTAATTCTACAGAAAGACACTGTTTTCCTGAAAGCTCTGCTCTAGGTGCCCATGGATGCAAAGACAGGGCTGTGCAAGTAAACCCTCTGGCGTCTGGGAATGGGCAACTTGGCTGTGCTCAGTCTGCAATTTGCCAGATGTGTCTGAACTACTGAGATAAGGAAACTGAATTTAAAACTGGAGATATAGTCTATCCTATAGGTGAGGAGAGGTACTGAATTTCTTATTTTTTTTTAATGTGGGACAGATGTCATGAACAATTCCTTCCAAAACAGTAAGAAGAAATTCCAGCTATCTATCTATCTATCTATCTATCTATCTATCTAATCTATCACATGCAAATAGACATTTTCAAATCATGCTTTTAAGCAGAATAGAAGCACACTATAAAGTTCAGCTCTATTTTTTCCAGATAGAGGGAGGTGGTAGTGCTCCAGTTCAGAACCATCCTACCTTTTCCTTATGATTTCTGCATATTAGAATAATTTATCAAACTCAGCAGAGAAAGAAGTTCGAGTCTGTTTTTCTTCATTTGGCTTTTGAGTCTTTTTCAGATGGGGATCAAAACAAACCATATCCTGCTCCTGTGGAAAATACATTTATACTCAAGATATGCAAAACAGGATATGACAAAATTCTGGAGAAAAAGTACAGCACTGCTGATACATGAGGTTCTGGTATAAATCATTCCTCAGCTCTGGGATTCATGTTGGAAACTGCTCAGATAGATGATTTGATGCTTCAGAACTCCAAAGGAATAAATAGAAAGGAGAACAAAAAGACACTGATTTAAAGTGAAAATGAAGTCATGTGTTTACACTGAAGGAGACTAGTCCTCATCAAAATGTAATTACAATGTATAATCTGCTTTGGGTTTATATCTAGCAAATGACAGAATTATGATATAGTTATTTCATCAGAGCTTTCCAGTTTGGTCATGTGCTAAAACTACTTAGTTCATCAGCTACAATGCTGGCTTACTTTTTATCTTATTTAGCTGCTGTTTGCTTACTTCTACTGCTTCTTTGCCTTTATTTTGAATTTCATTAATGCATGGTCTTTCTGTTATAGTAACTTAAAAGAACAGCATTTTAAACATGATCAAATCTCAATAAGTGTCATAGGTGTATGAAAAAATTGTTATTTAAATGGGACACAAACATCTATGTGATCTTGATCTATTTTTTAATAGATCTATTTTTTAATAAAAATTTCATGGTTTTGCCTACAGTTCTCTGATATAGGCAAGAGTCACATAAATGCAATAATAAAACTAGCTTTTCACCTTCTCTTAAATAAATCTTTTCACACTAGACAGAACTCAGAGGATGTACTTGTTCCTAAGTAAAAATGACTAATATTGTCAGAGGGATTTCCCGCTGAGGAATTGATGTTTAGAATCAGCAGAAGTTATATCTCTCATCCACCATGTGTACACTATCACATCACTGCAGATGCTCTCACTTCCAACTGTGCCTTTTCAGCACAGTAGGCATCTTCTCAAAGTTTAATGTAATGCAGAAAACCTAATATTCCTGTCTTGCAGCAGAGAAGGACTAACACCAAAGAAAAACAATGTTAGGTCCTAAGAGTTATGTAGTTCCATGACTAGTGTTTTAACTGTTTGATTCTGGAATTGTACCTGAAAATTAGTTACGTATTTAAGTTCCATGAATTAAACTTGAGATGTTCTTAGGGCAAGCTGAAGAGCTCTGTTCCTGCTCAGGACTGGCTGGGAGAGGCTGTTGAATGCTGAATAATCCTGAACTTCTGTTTTTGTAGGCAACTCGTCTGATGTGGTGCAGGTTGGAAACACCTACTGAGAGTGAGCCCTTTCATCTTTTATGCCTGAGTTATTAAATAAGGCTGATATCCTTATTACATGCAACTGCTGCAGTAGAAAATGCATGTGCTAAATAAGTCTGCAAGAAACTTTGTTATTCATCATTTTCTGTTTTTTCTTCATCCATTCCAAACTCAATTTTCCATCTTCCAGAAAAAATCCCCCTAGACACAAAACATAGGTAAAGACTCAGGCCTCAAGTTCTATCACACTGTAGCAACTAATTTTCTGTATTCTGTCAAGTTTTAAGTTGAATATGGGTGCTAAAATACTTACAGCCATTTGTACATTGATCAGAAGAAAAGCTCTAACTAAAGTATCTGAAGCCCTGTTTTCAGCTCCAGAATTCTTATTGAAATCAATCCTTTAGAACACGATCTTAGCAAGAGTCAAACTTCTTTCTTCCTGACAGAGTGCTGAATAGTGATGATTAAACTTAAAATGAATGTTGCAATAATTAAATTTTTAAAAAATGAGAAGTAATCAAAATCTATTCATCAAATAACTTATAAATGCTTGCCTAGCCATATACTCGTACTTTATGAACTTCTAAAATCGACAGCGCCTGATGATTTCAAGTATTGCAAGACAAACTTGAGAATCTTGAGAAACTTTTAACAAAGAAACTATGTCAGCATCGAGAATTGCCAAGGGCAGCTGTTCCAGATGTTTGGATTGTAGGACAGAAGAGATGTTTTTATGAATGCTTCAGTGTTTCCTCCTGTCTTTGTATGCATTTGTGTTTGGGTGGTAAAGAAAAGTTCCTCAGATCTTTCTATTTTCGTTTCTTTCACAAGATGTTAGACACATTTTCTCCCATGATCTTTGATCTTGTTGATACAAGCACCTTAAAACATGCTGAGAGAGTAGCAAGCAGCAACAGAGTTAATTTACCCCTTGAAATGACTTCATCTCTGACACACACTCCTCCATATGCTCCTCTTTAGTACACAGAATCCCATCCAAGCCTCTGCAGAGCAGCAGTGACAATGAGGTTACTAAATCAAATATGTAGGACTAAGACAGAGAGAATCTTCTACAGGACTAAGATAGAGAGAATCTTCTACATGAAGAATGACTTTGCAAACACAAAGAAAGATCCAATACGGTAGATTGTGGGACTTTCTTTTCCCTTTGGCACGAGCACACGGTAACAACAGTCAGCACCTTGTGCCTGAGCAAGAGAGGACTTCCAAAACTGTTTTCCATTGTCTTTATCAGTTTACTTTTAGGAAAACTGAGCTGATGTGAGGCTGTTACTTTCCCAGATCACATTTTTGAAGTACATATTCCCATCCTTCTCCACAGAACACACTCAGATCCAGCCTATCTTCTTTTCTTAGGTTTGCCTTATCAGTAACTCACATATTAATAAAGCCAAAAAAACTTCTTTATTTTGTCAGTTTAATTTACAGTTTGTTTTTCAAACCTGTTCACTGTTGCCTTCTTTCTCTGACTTGTGCTCACCTTGTATCACAGTGAGGTGACTAAATCCCTTCAAAATCACTAAAGCAAAGGGAGAAACTGTATTATACAGCCGGACTTCTTGAACATAAGAAGGTAAATAGGTAGACACAGAGAGAGAGGTAGGTAAATATGTGGAAGGAAGGAAGGAAGGAAGGAAGGAAGGAAGGAAGGAAGGAAGGAAGGAAGGAAAGCTAATTATGGATGTTATTACTAATGTAATGTAAAGATACACTATACTGTGTAATTTCATTTTTTAGAAATATTTTTTTATATTAATCTGGAGAACTTGCTCTTGACATAAGCAAATATATCTTCATAAGATCACTGTTAAAGTTTATCTTCAGTGTTATTTAATAAAAGACTTGCACCAGTTTTCAGCATTCTGGCAGAGGTTAAAGTCAGTAAGTCAACAACAATAAAACATACTGCAGAAAACTTTCAGACATTGGACAGTATTTTCTCCTGTTCCTGAGATATATTTTATCTTCATGTCAGGTAGGAAAACATGAGAAATGTTATTTTAGTCCCTTTTTTTTAACCTTCTTTTCTTTTACATGATTAAAAGAAAATAATTATCTTCTACAAAATAGTCCAAATTGAAGGGCAGAATGAAACAGTGTCCCAATACTGCTACATTTAAAGTTACTTATGCTCAGTTTGGGATCATTAATTTGAACTTGTAATCATAATGGTGATCAAATAGAAAAACATCTGTTATTTTGAAACCTTAATCCCCTTTCTGTTTAGCATATTCCTCTGTACACCTTTAAATTTTTGACTCCTGATTCCAGGTTTATTCTCCTCAGGCGGAGTCATCCTAGAACTCTTCTACCCTCCTATCCCAGCTCTCTGTTCTAACTTTTTCCTTCCAACCATCCCAGTCTCCCCAGCTCAGCTTCCTCTTCACATTTACCCCCATGAGGGCTCACAGACTTCTCATGGAGGCTGAGTAGTTATTCAGTGAAGAATCAAGACAGAAATGCCCAGTGAAGATGAAAATGGAAGAAAATTTCGGTGCAGGAAGCACAGTGCAACAGCAAGAGCCCCAACAGGGTGGTCTCTCCACAACATTTTCTAAATCTTAAAAGAACTTGATCTTTAATTTGACAAAAAAATGTAATAACCAGATCATTTGAAACTGGCAACTAGAAAATGAGTAATTTTAAAAAGCCCTAATGGAACTTACAGCTGGAAGTCTCAGAATCACTTTGTTTTTCAGGTGTTCATATGTTTCCTTAATGCTTTCAGTCTGAAATGGAAAATGTCAGTAAAAGCCACCAAGGTTTTTATTCAGTGGAAAATACAGCTTCCTTTGACTCTATTAGTTTAGTTTTCTGTGGCCACGTGGAAGTTCTGCAGATATTGAATCTGGTATGAGCAAAAGGTTTGTATTAAATTGGGATATATTGACAGCCTCCCTTCTTCTGCTCCTTGCTTATTTTGATTGAGAGAGGAGAAAATTAAGAAGGTAAAAATGGATATAGAAAGATGGACTTTTTGATTTGGTAGCTATTTTAACTAAAACAAAAAACTGAGCTTGTGGAATAGAATCATGGTGGTCTCCTCAAAAAAGACATAAGGCATATATACTACTTATTTCAAAATGAGACATACCCTTGTGATATGTGAATGTCTCCCATTGATAGTACTTTATGACACAGATATTTTGTAGTCCTATTTACAGAAAAAGATGTAATTTCAATCTGAAATAATGTAATTTCAATTTTCAAGAAAAATAACATAATTTGAAATCTAACTTTTCTTCTTGTGTTGAACACATTGAGCAACAGAATCTTTCAGATGTGTGTGAAGAGACTAACAGCCTTGGGGCACACAATGCACCAGTGATTTACCATTTGCAGGTTCATACACAATTTAAAAGCTTACTAAATTTTTCTGATTCCCATGATGACATCAGGTACATTTTCAATGTGTAGCACCATGACTCAGACTTAATTTTTTAGATTTGACCTAGTCCTTTGTTGTAACTTTAAGTTTTTTTTCCTAATGAATATTTGGATTATTTATTTAATTTTTTAATGTTACCACATGAATTCTTTTTCTGCCTCATGTAAGATATTAAACACTGCATTTATAACTGCTGTTAATAGCTTGATTTTATGACAGAGGGCATTGAAGTTAGCAGCTTATACTTGTTCATTTGCATGCCATATGTGGATATTTCTACTCAGCCCTCCACACATATATGGTGGTAACTAGAAGGTAAAGAGTACATTAAAGAATACATTAGAAAATATATTCAATGTATTTAGTTCTTTCTGTTGGTGAAATGTGTGCAAACAGTTTCTTTCATTTTCATATTTATTGTTCATGATTTGTAATTATTCACCAAATATAATTCAAAGCTAATTCTGTCTAACTTCTGTAATGCTATTGGATGTATTAGTTAGTCAAAAGCAAGCTGGCATGACAGGGTGGTAAACAATAATAATTCTCTTTGGTTTAAAAGCATATTTCATTACATATTGCTCTAAATAGCTGAAATTTTTATTTTCTTTTTTAAAAAAATTTTAATATGCAATACATGAAATAGATAATAGTTGTTTGATATTCAGTTTTTGAGTGAATTAATGTACTGCTGTGGATTTACCAGTTAGCTGGTGTTCTAGACTTAGAATCATTGAATAATTTGGATTGGTAGGGAACATTAAAGGTCTTCTAGTCCAAGCCCTCTACAATGAGCAGGAACATCTTCAACTAGATGAGGTTGCTCAGAGCACCAATCCAACCTGACCTTGAATGCTTCCAGGAATGGGACATCCACCTCTCTGGGCAACCCATGACAGTGTTTCACAACCATCATTGTAAAAAAATCTCTTAGGCTATATCTATCCTCTTTTGGTTTAAAATCATGACCCCTTGTGCTATTGCCAGAGGTAGTACTAAAATATTTGTCCCTATTTTTCTTACAAACTCCCTTTAGGTACTGAAAGCTGGAATAAGTCCCCCTGGAGCCTCCTCTTCTCCAGCCTCAAAAACTCCAGTTTTCTTGTAGGAGAGGTGCTCCAGCCCTTTTAATCCTATTGGCAGCCCTCTGGAACTCCTCCAACAGGTCTATTTCTTTCCTGCTGAGGACCCCAGAGCTGGATGTACAACTCCAGGTGGGGCTTTGGGAAAGTGGAGTAGCGGGGGAAGATTCACTTCCCTCCACCTCCTTCTGGACACATTTCTTTTGACACAGCCCAGGACAGAGTTAGCTTTCCCTTTTTTTAAAATACAAATCACGTAGAGGAATAATATCACACTGATGAAATCTAATTACAAAGACAAGAGCTGTGGTAGGAGGCAATTTACCACAAAAAGACATACTGGGAAAGTCATATACTTTTCCACAAATAGATAATAAGCACAATTGATTTAGCCCAGGACAGAGCTGGCTTTTTTCAAATGCACATGCACTTGACCTTGTTGAACCTTATGAGTTTCACATTAGCTCACTTCTGGAGCTTGTTCAGATCCCTCTTCTTCTCATAGTGGTGATGTTTTGGGGTTTTTTTTTATATATAAGCAAAAGGATTTCTGCAGAGAAATGTGTAGAGAAGACGTGCTTAGTAATTACTTGCCTCTTCCAGTTTGGCTCGAAGAGACAAGCTACAGCTTACGAAGGATACCAAGGTTTCTGATTGTTGTGTCTGAGGATCTCTTTCAGATCCCTGCAGAGCCTTAGAGCTTTATTCTCTGTTTTGGCCTTCTAAATATTCTGTTACTAAATGGTCACTGTTAAAAGGTGACATTCTTACATCTCTCTTCATCCCTTACAAGTTCCTTTCTCTACCACTCATTAACTTGTTGTTTTCCTCTTGAAATCTCAATGAAATTTCTCAATGAAAACACCTTAAAAGAACTCTCATTCAAAATAAGATAATAGCACAACAGGTGGGAATCTCTAATTGAAATACAAATAGGACTGTAAGACCCTGGGAGGCCCCTGGTGTGAGCAGAATGAGTTCCAGGTGGAGTATGGGCCACTTCAGAAAACTGGTTTGTCCTACCATATCCTTTTCTAGGATGTCATCCAAGCAATTATTCCAGTTGGATTAATCCAAGAGATCTGGTGGATTGCCCAAGACCTGAAGCTGCAGTTTGCTAATAGTGGTCTAGTTACGTTTTTTCCTATAGGGCTCAGTGCTCATTAACATCTGAATTGCTATTTTCAGTTTCTGTACACCCCACAGGAGCTGCTTAGTTAAGCACTGAAATGTGCTGCCTTTTGTGTCCAGACCTACAGATTCACCATTACTTTAGTCTTTCTTTCACAGAAATCCTCATGCTACTCTTAGGTTTTCTAACATAGGAATAATTGTTGTTGTTATTACTATTATTACTAGTATTAGAAAAATTATTTCTGTGTTCATCTGTAAGTAATCCAAATAATTCTAGCTACTGAATTTACATTGTTTAAAAATGGAAACAGGAAAAACTAACCCTAGAAAAGAGCAGTCTTGGGTCTGTGCCTAGATAATCACTCGTTCTGCCAAGAAAAGATGAAGTATTTTGTTTTCAGTGCATTAGAGGCTAGGCCAAGAATTATATAAGGTAACTCCATTTTTATGGTGAATGCATTTGAAAGAGTGTGGATTTCAAAAGAACTCAGTGAGAGTTTACTAGACATGTAATAGGAGAATAAAGCAGGAGATTCTAGGTACAATCATCTCAGTGCTTCTTGATAGGTCTCAGCTGCAGCATTACAGTACAGTATGTCTCTATGTATTTCACACCAGAAATATTAGGCCTGAGGGGAGAGCAAAATAATGTAGCTGAGATGCAGTTTTATTTCATTTTTCATCTATGAAGCAGTATTTTTGTTTGAATGCCCTCCTACATCAATCTTTATAATGCACAGCACTTAAATTTTCACACAGCAATTGTCACACTTCTCCGTAAAACCAAATATATTGTTAAGTATTGGCTGCCCTAAAGCATATATAGACAATACTCATTTTTTCAGGACAATTTTTCTCTAAATAACTTTTTGTTTGAGAATGTTATTCCAACAAAACTAAAATTTTTCAACAACCACGGCAACAGTCAGTTTGGGGATACCATGTTTTAAAGTTCAATTACATGTTTTTCAGTTGCCAGTATTTCTCCTTAAGACACTTTCAGAAACACCTTTAATGTTTGCTTTAAAACTATGGTGTTCAGAATTCTGTTTTGACTGACTTATTGTAAACAGCATGTTAAATTTACAAAATAAGAGTATATTCTAAGCATTTTTTTAAAAATGTGGTTTGTGTATTTCAAAATGCACCTTTTTTTTTTTTTTAATTTATTTTGTCTGCAGAGAAATTTAGATAAATCATATAAAAGGTGGCTTCTTTCCTAAATGCATACAAACATGAACTTTGGAAAGAAAGAATCCAAAACATTGGAACATAAAGACATTAATTTTTGTCCAAATGTTCAAATAGGGAATGAACATCTGGTTTAGGGACGTGAAAATCAGAAAAGTATGTACCAAACTTCACTCATCTGATCTTATATACTTGCAGCACTCTTTATATAATATGCATGCACAATCCACGTAATTCCAAAATATTAGAATATTGAATTTCTGCAAATACAGGTGTGTTTCCATGATAGTGAAATCAGGTTTTAAAAAATAAAACTTTGGGGAAGTACACACATATCTCAAAAACACAGTTGAAACATTGCTCTAATTTCTGCAGTTGTAGACACGTCTTTGAGATCAGCCTTGCTATGGTCATATGAATCTTTATGAGCACAGCAAGGCTGACAATCACTGACACATTTCACATGTGTAATTTTTTAAAGAATTTAAAATTTTGCTAACAGAATTTTATTATTGATGATTATTCTGCTGAGAATTAGTCAGATCTGAGAGAAAGCAAGATAAAATAATAGATTGAGCATTTTAACTGTGGGTCAGATTTTAACACACAAACAGAATATTATTGTTACATAAGGTGTCTTTCAAGTAGCTGTTGTGAGTGCTGTTGGCAATCCAGGAGATTTCAAGAGCTTCGACTCTAGCAGTCAAGCAGTGATTTGGGTGAGATTAGCACTAAACGAAGTACCAGCATAACCACAGTACTAAAAGCATAATGAGATGACTCCATTTTGTCTGTGCCAGTTGCAATTTACCTTCGTGGAACTCACCTGGAAGTTAGGTTGTGTTTACTGCAAGGCTTGTGGACAGAATAACTTCATTAAAACCACAGTTTATACTACTTTACAATTATTTACCGTCATTTTCCAAAATAATTAATGAAGTCTAATAAGCTCAGTTTTATAACAGAAGGTAGTTGTTGTGGGGGTGGTGGTTTGCTTTTTTTTTTTAAATTTGAAATTCCAGAGCAAATAAGTAAATGTCAAGTTCTTTAAACTTTTTTAAGGTATTCCAAAATGGGATAGCACCAAGCTGCCACTTCATTATTAAACTGATGCATGTACGTTTACCAGCAGAGATATTAAACAAATCAATTGTGCTTAGTATCTATTTGTGGAAAAGTATATGACTTTCCTAGTAGGTCTTTTTGTGGTAAACTGCCTCCTACAACAGCTCTTGTCTTTATAATTGCATTTCATCAAAGTGTGATATTATTCCTCTATATGATTTATATTTTTTTAAAAAGGCATTTTCTGCACTTTCTCCATCTTCAATTTCAGTATTTGGCTCATAGTTACTCTTTCAGAAATGTTTTGACTTTTCTTTTTCATATAATTTTGTGCTGACTTACACATACATGTGAAAACCATTCTTGAACTTCTGACTGATGCTCAAAGGCTTCAACTTCAGTGAATTACAGACACAAATACAAATAAGGGAGGGAAAAAATATTCCTTAGAGTATGACATGTATCACATGATTGGTGAACAACATCAAAATCCCGGTCACCATTTATTGACCCCATTTCTGGGAAGGGTCCCATCAAGATATCAGATATTTGTCTTGAGCTGCTAGCTCAATTTTCAGCAGTGTTGATCATCTCCTATTTAAGCACACTGAAGTCAAAGCCCTGGTAGATGAATTCCAGAGTTCACTACTGTTCCTAACCTCTGGTTAACAGGGTATAAAACAATCAACATCATTAGAAATTTATATCCACTCCTATTACTGTGATCTGCATTAATAACACAACAGTAAAAATCTGCTTGGAGTTCTCATTTGCAGCACAATAGCAGGCTCATCACAAGTTACAGTAGCACAGAAGCAAAAAAAAAAAAAAAAAAATCTGATAACAACACATATGTCCCATAAGGTTTTTTTCATATACAAAATAACATTTCCCCCCTTTTTTTCCTGTTTCCTTTAGAAATATTTTCTTTCTTTACAAGACATATCAGGTTCAAGTGAAGTTTTCTTCCTTGATTCACAAGACTGTCAGTGTGTGGAGAGATTTTAAAAGTACTGCATACCAGGAGGACTGTTTCAGCAATTAGAAAGCATATAAAGACCTTTCCTTTTGCCTTGCCTGGACATCTTGAAGTTTTCCTTCAAAGCTCAATATTATGGGAGGAATAGGGACAGTCAGAATATGATGCATGCATGCCTACATGCACAAGAAGATGAAACATTCTACATATTTCACTGTTTTCTGTGGTCATGCCTTCACAAATTGGTTCCTATCATGTCTGCAGAGACAAAAATTGAAAATGTTGCCACCCGTGATGTCTCCCAGTAGACTCTAGGTGCATATTTTAAACCATTCACATTCTTTCTATTCAAATCTCTGTACTAAGTTTTGAATACATTTTGTAAGCAAATCTGTTACTATGAGACTGCGTACTCAGAAGAATTAAATCTTTTGTGTCTAGATGACAGATCATGGTAAGTTTATATGAATTTAAGTGTGGCAAATATTTTTCTTTATGTCTGAATTCTCAATGGCAAAATTAAACTATGTTTCCCTCTCTCAAGTAAATTTCATTAGTTGCAGAAAGTATTTAGAGGGATCTTTATTTGAATAGGAAAATACTTCCACTTGGAGAACTTGCAATCCATGCAGATTTAGTAAGACTTTGTTTCCTGTTCAGCATCTTGATTTTTCATGCTAGCCAGGATGGCTACAATGGCCTGTCTCATTTCTGTAAAAAAAGGGGATTTCCATCTATTCTGAGTGTATTAAGAGTGTGGCTGATTATATGCCTTTAATGCATATAAACTTCAAAGACTGCAAGACCTGTCACATCATCAAAATGTAATAGAATATCAAGAACTGAATAACCTGTCAACAGTCATTGAGCATGTACAACACGAACGAAAACCATGTGTTCTGCAAATGCGAAATGAAATGTTATTAGTAGCTTCAAAGTCTCTTTTAATTTCTAACATTTATTTTCCACAGCACAAGCCAGCAGAAAATACTCAAGGCACTTTGGAGAGCTGATAATGATACAAGTCAGCTTCATCAGAAAAGAACAAAAATACTCAAGGCACTTTGGAGAGCTGATAATGATACAAGTCAGCTTCATCAGAAAAGAGCAAAAAAAAAACCAATTAGCACGAGGCTTCTTATTTTTTATTTTTCTTGAAGTTAACACAGACAGGATATTTCAATGTTTCATGCATCATGAAACAGTTCCATTTGTTGTGGTCATCCTTTGCTGAATGACTAGGCTTGCTAGTTCTATATAAGCAATGATTGTTTTTGTAAAGGTGGTCCAGTTTCAAGTGGATACATCTTTCAGGATAACAGCACTTATATCAATGTCTCACCTTTTACCTGAGATGATTTTCAATCATTAGTCACAAATAATTTGACAAATTGTTTCCTAACATAAAATAGACACGTGTTCTTCTTATAATTACTCACACACTTTATTCACAAGGTGTTATTTTCATTTTCATTATTCAGAAAATTTCAAAAATTTTGCAACAGATTCTGTAAGAAAGACAAAGACTTTTAGAAATTGTGGAACCCAGTGTGTACAAGTGCTGTGAGTACGCAGGCAGTTGGCTGTGATCAGTCAGGCAAAGTTCTATTTTCTATTGGGAACAGGAATCTTTCATATAGAATATTGTGCCACAGCATGATAATAACCTTCCCAAAATGTAGGAAACTACAAGAAAATTGAAAATCAAACAGAACTAGGCTATTTTATAGAATTTTATATCTTGTTCCATCTTCTTTTGTGTTAAGAAAGCATAGTATTTGGCAAGTCAGACTGGAAACATATTTTAAAAATAATGAGGCTTTCTTCCTCTGAAAACACATGAGAAACAGGCACACTTGACTATCTGAGCTCTCTATTAGAGTCTGAATTTAAATTTTTTGATTTGAGTAATTTTCTGTATGGCAGTAAATCTTGTACGATCAGTATTGGAATGTATCAATGTATAGCTCTTTTTTCCTTATTGTTGTTTATTCTTTGAATTTGTCAGTCCATTAGTCAGTCCAGTCCAGCTACATTAAATAAATTCTTAAGGTGTTAAGAAAATTTCTGGATTAAACTTCTGTCTGCATGGAAAGAACAGACTGTATGTGAACCACACCATGAGCAGTTAAAACCAAGGGGCTCATCAGTGTGCTTTAAAGTGGGAATGAGAAGTAAAATGGCAGAGGCAGAAAAACACCTGGTTTGGAAATCTCATTGGTAAACCATGATGTTTCATCTAGATAAAATAAAAAGGAAAGCAAATGTGGGCCATGCTGATGTTAGATTGCTTCTCTGTTAGCAAAAAGCACCTCAGAATCAAACCAAATGAAAAAAAACACTAATCATCTCAGTAGTTAACATGATAGGAAAAGTACAATTTAAATTTCTATTTATCAGCTACATGTACAAATGACAACAATTACATCAACAGAAAGCAATGAAAAGCACTGAAACCAGAAGCACTATGGAAATCCATGTGGACTGGGAAAATATCACACGTGGCTGCAGTATAAAGAACAAACTCGTGGATATAATCTGTGACCATTTTAAACCCTAACTGGCCTGTACCCATTGCAAAGATGCAAATGTTTGACCGGTTTTCAGGAGCACCTGGGATTCTACAGCTTCAAGAGCAATTCTATAGCTGAAGAGGCTGCAATTACATTGATTCAACAATCTCAGACTCCAAAAAGCAAAAAAACTTTAATGAATTTATGTTTAAGCAGTAAGAAGATGATTGACACAAGAAAACTGTTAAAATGAGGTTAAAATAGAGCAGCTGAGAGAATTTAGTCTTTGCAAAGGTATACCAACACAACTCAAGCCAGAAGATTCCTCAGAACCTGGATGACAACTTGATGGAACAGATCTAAGGGAAGAGGCTCAGAAAGATGCTCTCCTTGATCTACTGCTTGTCATCAGACTGGATCTCCTGAGAGAAATGGAGATCGGCCACCCTTGAGTTACTGTACTTAGGGCAGATTTGCCAAAATCTTGCCAGAACCAGCACTGGCCATTGCATGAACCTCTAGGGCAGATTGCGTATTATATATCAGCACTCGTGAGGGATCTGCTCCTTTGTTTTCTTCTGAAGCTTGTGCTCCATTCCATGTCTATAAGCCCTCAAATAGGAGTCTGACTTGTCTCAGTTTTTTACAGCATTGGCAGGAAAGCTGCACAGACAGGGCTGAGAGCTATCACAATGGAGTTCTGTGATGTATTGGTGTTCCACATTCTTCTCTGACCACAGGCTAACTTTTGTTTACATTTCTCAGAAATTTGACATTATACCAACAGCTTTCACTCATTTGTCATATCAATATTCCCTTTCCATGTGCCTTGGTTATAAAGCAGAAATTAAATCAGTATGGACCTCCCATATGTTTTCTTCTTTGACATAACTGCCACATTCTTTTTCTTATAATGCTTCTCAATATTTCTTATCATGCTCAATCTTCCTCCTGGCAGAATTCTATTCTGGCCTCTGGTGAGGAAGTAACTAACCCAAATAACTAAAATGTGGTCTTCAGGATACCCTGTGACATACATAAAACTGATGCTTCTGCCTCTGCTTTGAATTCAAGAATGCCAAAGTGGATCTTCTGCATCTCAGATGCTTGTATCTTTCCCTGAGCTATTTGCTGTTTCTGAGAAGGACTTCAAAGGGTTTTCAAGCAAAAATCTCACAGATCCTTGGGCTCCTTGAAATGTCAACGATCAGGATACTTTCAACTCCTCAAAGCTTTTACCACAAAAGAAAATGTTTTACCATCTAGTTCAAATTAGTAACTCCTGCTTGCAGGACTTACTGTTGCAAAAAATCTTGGGTTTGCTCCCTTTTGTTTCCACTGTTAAGTACGACTCTTCTGGTCTATACACAAAAAGAAAAAAAAAAAATCAGGAGCAGCTGTGTGAAGTCTTTTCCAGCAACAGCTGGATCATAGAAGCAAAAGGGGCCTAAAAATGGCTGTCTCACTCACTTGAGTCCAAATATACTCCCTTGGTATGTTTTAATGTTAAATTTTCATTTAGCAAAGTCAAATGAGATACTCAGTCCAGCTGTGACAGAAATTCTTGAATTTAAACAGTCATTAGTGAAGCATTAGGCAGTTCAGAATCAAGGTGCAGTCATGAAAGCCAGACTCATTATCTGTTCCTTGCAGAGAAGTTCACCCTTTTTGTCTCTGCTGTCCCTGACATTCGCTACCAGGTACCGTCGATGGTCTCTTCTATATAAATATCAAATCAAAATATTTTTCTTTTTCTCAGGAAATTTTAATGGCATAAAAATTTTGAAGGTAAGATATTAAAAGAGCTTCTTTTTCATACCTCTGGGATTTCAAATTACCCTAAGACGCCATTTAAAAAATACAAAGAATTTCTAAAGATGGCAAGAGAGGCAAAATATAAAAACTCTGGAATGAGTTTGAAGGAAAACGGAGCTAGAGGCTTTAAAGGGATAAGATGATACTGGATTAATAGGGAGGTTATGTGTTAAGTTCTTCCATTTGGGAATAATCTGGCTCAGCTAGTCTTTAGAAGTAAAGACTATCTGCAGCCTCTCCTACCGCTTCATCTTTCCCAAACCAAACAGAATCTTGGCATCTTACAGGACATGAAAGCAGCAAGAAAATGCAATAAGAAGATCTGTACTGGACCTGTTGTTCCATTCAGTGGGTCTAATTTTCACTTGCCTCACATATTGAAATATTCTAGTCAACTACCTTTTTCTGTAATTATAGATTTATAGTTTGTATTTACAGGCTTATGAAGAGGAGTGATAAAAGGCCTTTAAGCTGATTGCACACCATGCAGAGACTGGAAGTATTCCTCAATGATTATATTGACTGACTTTATGACCCCTTTGTGCTGACAAAAGCTCGTAAAAAAGCACATAATGTGAAGTGGAATGCGTCATTGCACAGGTGTAAATGACTACACAAGATGCAAGGAAAGCAGAATCAAGCCAGTTGTACCTAATAAACACTTTCAGCTCAGGAACTGTTGTAGACTCTCATGTAAATACTTAACATGGTTTTGCTCCAAAAAGTGACTATAAAATGCATTGTGGTTTTTTATTTATTTCAGTGATACCATATTACATTTGCTCAGCTTACATGTAAAAAACTTTTTTCTAATAGACATGTTAGCAATTTCCATGTAAACATTTAAATCCAATTTTCCTTTCTTCTAATGCATTTCAAGAGTAAAGGTTATCCAGACTCAGCTTTATCTCAGAGATACCTCTGCAAACTTACACATTTTACTTCCTAGAGCACCAAAACATGTTGCAGTTTCCGAACGTTGAATTAAAAGTTTTCAAAAGATGCATCTGAAAAATGGTACACTGTGGTCTCATATTGAATTTCTGATGAACCAGATTGATTATAAAATCCTGCCTAAGCTCTTATTCATGTTGAATTCTTCAGTGTTTTTATCTTCAGAGTTTTGCCCAAATTTGCAGAAATACAACCCAAGCACTTTTATTGTTCATTTAAGGTATTATTCCTCATGCAAAATGGCCTTTTTAAATTTAATAGTAGTGTGGATAAAATAAAATTTAGTCTAATAGTTTAAAACTTATAATGAGGGCCACTTAAGTTCAATTATTCCCTAGAGGGGCAAAACTCCCATTGTTTAAAATACTAGGAAATCAGGATATAGGATATTGTCTGAGTCTGGAGACAGTATGAATAAAACATGCTCACAGTAATGATGCTGCAGTGGGAGGGGGGCAGGCTAGGTAATCTCACAGGTTATTTCCCTCCTTATGCTTTGCATTGGTATTCTCTGCAGTATTGAAAATTTGATTAATTTCCTCATACAGGGGCCATCACAGTCTGGGAACTGAAAAGAGAGGGATGTAATGGCCTGATGCACACATTTGTTTTGGTTCTCCTTAATTTTGAGCTATAAAGTGCAATGCACTCAGATAACCATCTGCAGTTCTAAAAAGGGCAGCAATCTAGTGCAGGGAGATTTCAGTCAAGCGAGAAATTTCTCAACTGTCTGTACATACAGCTTCAGGTTTGAACAGAATTAGTCATAACCTTGATTCTAGTATAATTTTTTTATTATTATTTTTATATATAATCCTCATCCATGTAAGAGAGGATAAAGAAACCATATTTAGGATTTGTGGCCATGCCCTCACCCAAACACTGCATTATTAACACAGAAATAAGGGTGTGAAACCAAAATGGGGCTTAGATACTGACTGCCCCAGTATTGCAATACCTAGATCCTAAATAGGAAGAGAAAATCGTATTTCCAGATACACAGTAATTTTTGTAGTGAGTTACTACGTTATGTAGAACTTATAATGTACTTATAATGTAGAAAGAGTTTAGTCTCACAGTGTGTTTTGAGTCAATTTCAATGCTGTAGGGAGATTTACCCAAAAGCAGCACTTCCACGTGCCTCTGGTGAGGAGGAAATCTTTAAGCAAAGAGGATTCCTTCAGCTCTGGTCTTCTCTGGGGCTTATGGGTCTTTCTTTTTCTGTCTTTCTTTATCATAATCAACTAATTCTAGAAGTTTCTTCAGTGTAACAGGACAGATACAAGGTCTTCCTTCAATTGAGGAGATGCAGACTTTCACAATGTCCCCACTGCCACACTCTGCACAGTCCTCAGGGGGCCTGGGAAACCACACACTGGGCAGGAGTCTCTTCTTGGGAGTAGCCAGGTCTGTCTCCTTGTCCCTTAACTGCTTAACACCAAGAACTCAAGTGATCTTCAGAGCAGGGGAATAAACTCAATTTTCTTCTCCCCATGTGAACTCCCAATTAATTGATTTCAAGATTTATTCTTCCTGGGATTGTCTATCTAGCCTTATCAAGTTCACATTTCTTTCTGATTTTGCAAGTGTGGAATGATCATAGGGAAGTGTAGACATTGTCTTGACACAGAAAGACACAGAACTCACTCTGTTGCATTTTCTCCATTCTTCTCCATCAGGGAATGACAGACAAGCACACTGCCAGTTCCACTGTATTGGACCGAAAGCTGCGGATTGTTGTTTTAGGCTCTCAGCAAAGAACCATGAAAAATACAATTATTTGGACAGATATCCAAGGCATATATCTTAGAAATTACAAACATCTGTCAAAATATATAAGCAAAATACAAACTTGTTGTATGAGAATTGTGTCTCTGAGATGTAACCCACTGTTTCTAACTGAATCCACACACTATATTAAGGCTGTGTATTTCTTATTTTATACAAAATAAAGCAGTTACTTTTATTAATGCAGGTGAAGTCTGTAACCACATTTGTTTTTAATAGCAAACTAGTTCATTATTAGGTCTTAACAATATCTCAGGGCTGGCATAACTCTTCTGCCTTACTAATGTTTGTTATCAACTAAATATAGCTCACAGTGAGTTAATAAGCAACAAGAATTGCTCTGATTTGGCTGAGATATAAGCTATGGGAAGTGAGTGTCCTCTGGTCTCACTTCCAGCTATTTCTAAACATCTCAGAGTTATGTGGAAGTGCCTTCCTTGGAAAGTTATAGCATAATAAAGAAATATTACTTTCATGTTGGCCAATGTCCATAAGTTTTTACTTCTCTGTTTTGACACAAACGAACAATTTATTCACTTAAGGCAATATTGTATGCAAAAGAGAAATCAGAGCATAAGTCTGCAATTCAGTTCCATATTATTCCTACACATATCTATTCATCAGGCTCTGAAGGTATTCAGGAAATTCTGAGATTTTTCTGTCCTTAATAAAGTCTTCTCTACTCTGAGAAGCCCATTGTAGAGTACATTAACTGACTGAGGACATCCAGGCAGCCCAATTCTTGGGCAGGTTCATATTGTCATAAAGTTGGATGGTAGCCTAAAATAACCCTGGTTTCTGAAAACCCCTTGATATTTCTTTATGAAGTTAAAACTAAAGAGCAACTGTATTGAGTTCTAGATTGCCACTGACAATAGCAAAGATCGGATACATAAATCATACATCCAAACAATTAGACAACCCCATCTCTCCTCTCTGAAACTTACTTCCTGTGGTCTACCTACTGTCAAAATCAGCTTTGTCTCTTACTATGGCCAAACTGACCTTCAGCTGCTGATTTTGCTGTCTTCTACTTACTAACAAACAGGGATGACCTTATTCAGGATAAGCTCTACATATCACAATTTTGAATTTTGGTAGAGCAGCAGGGCAAAGAGTTTTCTGTTCCTTGGAACACATGAGGGACAAAACATTTACAAAGTCTGCTGGATACTCCTAGAAACAGCTCTCCTTTGCACAAGCATGTAATTCATTACAACCACAAATTTTCTGTAATCCTCTCCTAAAGGGAGGTTTACCTAAAAGAACATGTTTTTAAAAACCTTTATTTTCAAGGTGATGCTGCAGAATAAACAAACTCCCAAACAAGCACTGCTTGTAGCAGGATGAATGAAGGGATTTGAATGAAATGTCTGCAGACAGATTAAATGGCATGAATGAAAGTGAAATGACAGTGTCTTCTTCAAGACGATGCGTCATTCTTTGTAAAAGGGAGCTCAAGTTGAGAGCTGCCATAGCTGTTGAGCTGCTAATAATTTCTACCTCCTGTTTCTCCTTTTCCTGGTTTTCTCCTCTTGTGCTGGAGAACAGTTCTGCTCCTTTGGCTGTTGGTGTATTTCTCTCCATGCTTCTGACTCATTGGTAGCACAGATGTGCTTGTCATGTCTCTATAGTGAATTAATCTTTGTGACATGTTTTGCATAAGTTTGAAATTTATTTATATCTTCGCCCTGACTCATCAGCATATTATGCTCAGCCACCTTCCAAGAGTTCTCACTGCACTGGCTTCTGGTAATCACCTTATATGCTCTGGTGTTTGCCTATTCTTTCTACCTAGGTTGCAATCTTTATTTCTTTCCAGAAATGCACCCAGTTTAAATCACAAAATCAGTAAATTACTTTTGTTGTTACTGACTCCTTTCATTTTTTAAAGAGAAAAATCTGGGAAAATTATATAGAGATGCAAGAGCAGTGTATATAGGAAAAGCATTTTTCCTTGATGTTTGAAATTTGTTGCTTATTTAAGAGCCCTGATCAAGAGAAACTGAAATTGAAATTTTCTTAATTTCTTCCCAGACACTAAACTTGGTTAAACAAGTTTGGCAGCACTGGTTCAGATGTGACATTCCTCGTGGCAAGGAGCTCTAATCAGAACATATGATACACTTAAATACCTGCTTCTATAATTCATTTTTTTTTCTGTAAGGAAAGATGTATACTCCTGTTCCTTTTAACTACTGGGTGCCACCTAGTCTGAGTTTGTGATCCAAAAAGATTCTTTGATATAAACAGAAATACTGAGTAATGTGGTAAGTCTGTGACTCCAGCAAAACAACAAAACAGAGCTTCCAACAGGTTATGAGAAAATGCTATCCAGACTTTGACCAACACTAAGACACCTAATCCCTTTGTGTATTACAAATACCTCAAAAGTGTATTTCTTTAAGTTTATCTTTCCCCTTGATCTCCTAGTGTATTATCCTCGAATCCGCTGTACAAATGCCTACAGTTATAATGAAATCCTGGAAAACAGTGGAAGTGGTGTTGCCCAGAATGACTCCACAATGCTGAAGTTTTTAGATAAGTGTACACAACAAACTCTGAAATGAGTGCTATTGAATTGCTTGGTTTCAATTTCCTATTCATGGGACAGCTTTTGTACAAAAAACAAGATATAAAACCAACTTTGATCTTCTTTCTGATTTCCCACCCATTCCCCTCTTTATTTCTCTCCTTCCTGCTAGATACTCCTTGTATCTATTTAGGGAAATATTGAAGAGTCAGATGTTTGTGCTGACGGGCTAAATACTGAGCTGGAAGTTACTTACATTATATTTTATTCACTCAAAAATATCTATAAATTTGAATAAAGTTGTCTGAATACATTCAGCCAAACAATGCTTTGCAAAAAGGGCCTAACTTCATAGAGCAGGGGATGTACCCCTCTGCCTTTCCATTTCCTTTTCTCCACAAATAGGGATCAATCTGATAAGGGCCATCTAGAATTAGGCTGTTAGTATTCGGATAGAGAATACTGTATGCAGTTGAAGATATACAAGGACTACATGATTCAATAAAGTGGAAATATTCTGGGATAAGTGCTGCTTTGCTTGCTGATCATCTTCTGTTTCACAAAAAATGTTTAAATATTCACTGGGACAAGGAGAATGGTTATTGCTTTCTATGTAAATATGTAAATACCTCATCTGCATCTGTTCTCCATCTGAATTCCTTCCAGGTCTTCCAGTTAGTTACTGGGACCTGATGTGACCACTGGATCTCATGCATAGTACTAAAAGGCCAGAAAATTATATCTCAGGCTTTTCAGTGTTCCTAACTTGGAATTTAGTTCCTGCAACATGGCTCTCAGGACACCAGATGTCTTCAGATAGATTCCTGTGAGGTAAAAATTAGAGGGGGGGGGTGGGGAATGTTTTAAATGTGTTTAAATGTGTTTAAATCATTTTTAAAAGTCAGAACTGCATGAAACCCCTCATTATGGCATTTTTTTTTCCCAGCGTAAATGCTACTAGGACACTATTTGAGGAAAAGTTATGTTGCGCTCCTAACCTATGTGGTAGATATTTCATGAATATTTACAATGTGATTTGTATAATTGATGACATAGTAAGCTGTACAGCAATATCTATCTTTTCATTCAGCTGAGGAGCCAAAAGTGACATGAAGACTCAAGAAATTACCCTCCATTTCCATTTCCAAAAGAAATATTTCCTTCCAGCAGCAGAAACGATATGAAGACCTGGGAGAGATTTCTTGCAAAACATAGCAGTGCAGAGAAGCATTCATCATTTAAAATCCTGACTGACCTCCAAAAATTCTCATTTTAAATATTTAGATTTAAGTAGATTAGACTATATTTAACCAGAAAATAAATGCATATGTTGTCAGCCAGAACAAAGCTTTAAGATAGACCTCTGTCATGAGAACTTCTCTGGCTGTAAGATATTGTTTGATCCTTCTGAAGATATGTTGCCAAACTCATTATTGCTAAAATGTCAGCAACATTTGTGCCAAGTGTGGGGAAAGTGAGGAATGTGGCCTTAGGACTGTAGTAATTTTTTTTCCCCAAAGCAACCGTAAATGAACCAAAATTAATATTTTATTACAAACTGGAAAGCACTGACAGTCTCCAACTTTTCCTAGATTCAAAGGCAATTTATAACTATTCATTACACATGATGTTGCATAATCTGCTCTGAATGAGAGAGAAAATATTCCGTATTTAGAATTGCTATTAAGTGACCAGAATAACTTGCTTCATATTGTTTAGGCATAATTTACTTGATCTTGACTTCCTCTCTCTCCAAAACAATAATTAACTAGTTTGTATGAAGGAGAAACAGAAAAAAAAATTAACATTACAATTGAAGGGAATAAAGAGATTGCAGAATATAGTTAGCTGTCTAAGCCCCATTTAATTTGGTAGTTTAGATATGTAAATAGCCTTAAAATTCTCACCTTTTGGGAAAGAAATGGTTTCAATATTCTGGATAAAATAAAATAAATAAATAAAAAATTCCCCTACTAGAAATCTCTACTCATCTCATATTTTTCTGCATCTAGTCTGCTAGGAGTTAGTAAAAAATTAGAGTATGTGGTCTCATAGACAGAAGCAATTAAAAACTCTGTATTGCATGATGGCATTTTTTCAGAGGGATTAGCTGATATTTACATGATGTAGATAATAGTCTCTCTGCCAACTTTAAAATTCACTGAATTGACATAGCCATTATTCTTTATTAAATATCAGAAAAGGGACTTGAGTAAGTAATAGAAAAATACCACCATTTCATCTTCAGTCTTCCTATTAAAGTTGCATTAAGTGTATTAATTGTAGTATAAAGTTATTTTGTAATAATTTTTCTATTCTTAGTTGTAATAGTGATACTATGAATTAACATTTCACTGTCTGTGAAATAAAGTTTATGTCATACCCTAAGAGGCATCTTAGCACGAGTAAAGCAAACATTGATAATGTAACCACAGATATATTTATGATAAATCATTTGTATGCATGCATATCCAGGTTCATAATGATATTGGTTTCAAGTGTGTGAGACAGACCTCAGAAATGGCCAAACCATCCTAGAAGGGAGGTCAGACTGATCCCAGAGGGGATGGCCTAACCATCCCAGAAATTGGAGGAGAGACTGAAATGATCCCAGAATTGGGTCTGGGGGGTCCAACACAGTGACAGACAGAGTCTCACTTCAAAGATGATCCATGACATGAGGTCAGCCACAGCTGACCTGGTGAGGGTCCAAGATCTCACAGGAAGTTTGTGTGGCGAGTTTGGAAAAGTACATGCAACATAGGAAGCTCTCAAGAGAGAAGCTCCATTTAAAATAAAAATTAAGTAATTTATATATGATGGAGATGTAAGAGAACGTACGACACCACCATTTTGATCAGCCAATAGGAGCTGTTGAATTTTATTTTTCACTAGAGTCAGCCAATAGAGAATGAAGTTTTCTGTTCCTTCAGAACAATTTCTACTTTTCCAGGATTTTTCTCTTTACTTGCAGTTAGAACAGCCCATGACAATTTTGAAACCTTACATTCTTACATTAGTTTTTTCCAGGCCATTGTCACCTCTTTGGATGATAAGTTGCAATGAGAATTTGTTGCTTTCTCACTTATTGAAGGTATCTCAGGATGTCATCAGTTTCTAGATACCCAGATGCACTTCAAAAATGGAAGCTGCAATACTCAAGGATGATTCTGGTTCATGGGTCTAATTCCCAGGCTCTAAGATCCCAGGTTGGCAGGCATTTTCTCTGTCAGCACTTCAGCAGGTGTGTTCTGTTTGGTAATTTTCCCCTTCTAACCAGGTCATCCCTCTCATCACTCACATAACTACCTCATTCTGAGTGTGAAGGGGAAGTAAAGCTCATCTTGGAGCTTCTCTATTTGACAGATGCATCTTGTCAGCAATATCCAAGTTTCATTTTTGGAGCGTGATGTGGCAAGCACAGCAGTGTTGTACATGTAAGTTTATATTTCAGAACACCTTTTTTGCCATAGCAACACTAATTTTACAGCCTCCTTTCAGGCTTCAACTGGACTAGCTGAATATATCCTATTGCAGGTGTGCCTCGTCCACGCTGAGCTATATAATGTGTTGGCATGGTCTCCAATGTACTGTCACTATAACTTAAA
>VZTX01010709.1:0-18519 GCA_013400915.1 Pardalotus punctatus | reverse complement strand
TATTCTAGCTCACTACATATTTTGGATTTGACACTTAATTTTCAAAAGCCAGCAGTGCTGATAGTGTTTCCCATATAAAAATAAAAAATAAAATAAAAAGTGATTTTCACCTGTTACCAGCAATTTTACCAGGGAAGAAGTAAATGTAAACACAACAAAATAAAGATTAAATACCACACAGACACTATACTGAAAAAGTGTAAAGTGATTGGGACTTTTCAGTGGGCTCTGATAACTCCCGTTTAGTGACTCCCTCTGCATTTACTAATCTTACATTTTTCTCTGAACCAGTAGCTCAGTTTTGCCAAGGGGCTCCTAACATAACTTCCAGTCTCATGGGAAATGCAAGCTCGGGCCCAGATTTGACTTAGGACAATTTTGCTTCAATCTTTATCTTCACTGATAAACATTGTGATTGTTTTTATGATTGTAGGATCCTCCTCACAAGCCACGTTTTCAGCAAACAGGGGTGAGCCAAAAGAATATGGGTGTTTACATTTTGGGGAGGAGAGATGGGGAGGAAAGGATTAGGCGCTGAATCTTACAGACACAGGTACCCTGCCTTGTAAGTCCAGGAGAACTCAGGAAATTCAGACACCAGGGTATATTCAGGATCAACTAGTTGCACCCCTAAGCAGTTCTACATTTGAAAGCAGTTACCCATTTCCAAGATACAATGGGATCCAAACCCTGTATGTAGGCAGCCAGTGTCCAGCTTGGGAATGGAATTCATCCGATTGAAGAGAAAGAGCTTAATTTATCTCATCTTGAAGACAATGTAAAAAATATGACAGATGAATCCTACTACAAATGTTCACTTCTAGGTGACTGTCTCAGATTTAGTCCTCTTCAATACAGACATAAACAATGAGAGTTATTTATGATAGAACTGACTTTCAGGGTTCCTTTTCCATTCCCTAGACCTGGATGCAACCCAAGGATGTTAGCAATTTTTCTTTTTTAATTAGTCAAACAGAAAATCTACTGTTTCAGTGAAGCACAGTGAATGATTGGCAAAAAGTGTGTAACTATCTGTCTGAATTTATACTTTAAACTCAAATTACAGTGAACAGTGAGGAGCAGACATGTGGGAGCCCAGGATATGACCATCACATTCGGAACACAGCATATTCAACAATTTTTCTAAAGCCATCTATGATTTGAGATGCAATTACACAGAAGAAAAGTTACACAACTGCAGTAATATGGATTTCTTTGAAGCAACATTCCGCTACGTGCAGTCCTTTTCTGAAATATCACACAATATCATTTTCACCCATGAAAGCCCCAAAACCCAGCACAGTGCTGAGACTTTTCAAAGACTGTGGGTAGGTCCCAGAAAAAGCAAATGGCTATTGACCAAATGTAGTTGCACTATACTAGAGTTTTCCTTTCTCTCTCTTGGAGAATATAGATAAGCTGTTCTTCTTGTACTTTCTTAATCTCTGTGTTTTGTGTTAGATGTTGTACAAGCCATGACCAATTGTCTTAGGGGGTGGATTCCCTTTGACCAACAGGTACTTGTTTATTAGCGTGTATAAAAAGAAGTTCTTGTAAATAAATGTCTCTTCTTCACCATCTTGAAGCCTGTCTGCCTGACTTCCCTGCCTGCTTCCACAAATCCCACAAATAACAGAAAAGCAGCAACAACCAAATACACTGATATTTTTTGAAGGCCTGAAACCTACATGACAGTTATTTTTTCCCTTTTTAAAACTGTAGTTCTAGAAAATTAATGTTGAGTGGTTCTTCTCATATAACCTCAAGGTCTTGCTTGTGATCTATTTTTAGTTAAAGTAGCACGGAAAAATTTCTGTTCACCAGATCTTTGCTTGGATCACAACTGAAAATGAGTACGGTCATTTTGACCTGAGCTGTTCACATCTCAGTGAACGCCCGCTTGGGCTTGATTGGCAGTTTGAGCTTATGAGAAATCTGGGGTTGCTAAGGTGGGGTGGACCAAAATACAGGCACACCTGTGGGAAGTTCTTGCACAGTGTGTAGCAGTATTTTTCTGGACTTAAGCCAGTACTAACAACTGTCTGCACTTTCAGAAACACTGCATTCATGCACAGATTCTTAAGGCCTATTTGTTTATTTTACAGAGATAATAACTCAGAGGGAATTTTCTTAGTTTCAGCTGGTTCAGAGTAGTTATTATTTTCATAATTCAGCTCTTTTTTAGTCATTAATCTCAATTTCTTACTGGGAGTTTTCTTAATTTAATCTTCAGATACAATCCCTTATTCCTTTTATTCTTAAAAATCCCCAAAACAAACCAACAAAAAACCCCAAACCCCAAACTTGTTGCATTTCTCTTTGGGAATGTAGGAGCAGAAAAGCAGTGAGTCAATCCCACGATTACTGCAATATGTTTCTAAAGTCTATGCAAAACAGTGGGAAGAAAATCTCAATATGCTAATTTTCATTCTTAATCTCACTCACACACATCTACAGAGCCACACACATGCATTTTTCTTCTTGAGCATTATTTCCATCTTGACGTGATTATTCTCTAGAGACCATCTCTAGAACCTTCTATGTAGTAAAATGCTATTAATTTTTAATGCTATTTAATTGTAGTAAAATGCCTTGATAATAATTTCAGTCCTATTTTATATAATTTTGCCCATTGTAATAATATTATTTAAATACAATCAGCTGTGCATTTCACAATGAATATTGTGTTTTGCTCGGCTTCAAAGTTTTTAAGCTAAGCAGAATTATTATTTTTATTACTATTATAGCTGCTCCAGTGGAGTATGCAAATCAGAAAAGTTCATAACATCCTGTTTTCATATAGTCAGAACTCCCTGAAATGCTTATAATGAAACCCAAAACTTCAATACTATGTTTCTCTCCCAATATGATTTTCTTGGAAATAGATGAAGGCTGAGGACCTCTTCATATTATTTCCATTTCTTCTTCCCAAATAAATGTGATTAAAAAACAGGCAATTCTATGAAGAGCAGAATTAATGAGGCCTGATTTCCTGTTGATTTCTCCTTTTGTGTCTTGGGATTTGCCTAAAAGAAATATAGGCTGGAAAGCCAATCCTGTCTCTGTTTATTTTATCCGCACTCCAAAAGAAAAGAAAAAAAAAAAAGAAAAAGGAAGACCAAACCACATCATGAGTTATGGTTTAACCCCAGTTGGCAAGTAAGTACCGTCATGTCATGCCCAGGTCTTACATTTTCCAATACATCCCAGTTAAACCCATCTCCTTTCCTGTCTTTTGATATATATATACACACAGATATGAGTCCCTTAGTCTATGGGCCATTCCCAAAAAAGTCCATTGAGTTCACTTAATTTAATTAATTGGCTATTCTCATCCAAAATCAAATCCCCGTGAGGTATGCACTGAATTTCCAATTGTCCCACATTACTCATCAAGTGCATCCAGGTGCTTGAGCAAAAACAATCTCTCTAATTGCTTTGTCTTTGCCTGAGACAGGAATAACCCAGACTGTTTTCCCCAGCATATATTTTCACGTGTACCACAGGAACTTTATTCCCTTCTGCAGTATTTAGAAGTTGTGACTGGGCAGGGACAGACTGATCAGCATATCCTCTGGTGTTGACTAACCACTGTGTTTTCTACAGAATGCACATCCCATAATGATGTAATTCTCCTTGAATAACTTTTTAAATTATACAGAAAACATTCACAACTGTTTTGTTAATTTGAGGTAACTTTAGCCTTATGACCATGCCATGAAGCTTGAGGACACTAAAAGTCATTCAGCCCCTTCATCAGCAGTGTGAGGCACCACATGCTCATATAGGATGGCTGAGCATCTACTAACCTAGTCACAGCAGCAGCCAAAATTCCAGATCACTGTCAGAGCCTAAGGCTCTCACCACAAGCTTTGCTATACATAAGCTGTGGAGTCAGTCCATGCATTTTCCTCCACAAACCCTATGAAGAGTAGAATTGTCTCAACCCCATCACATGAGGTTCACTGCATTCCTGTCGCTACAGACCAGGTACATGCACATTTTTCTGCCCTTTTCTGTGTGGGAGAGGTCATTGTGATGCTGTGCAGCCTTCCCCCTCCACATCTCAGAGGCTGGGACTGCACCACCTCCTGCCTGTGTCATCTGTGGTCTCTGCCTCCCAGCATGGCTCTGTGAGTCAGGCAGGCTGCCAGGATGACATGGCCATATGGCCTCTGATCAAGGAGTGACTTTCATTACAGCTATACCCTATTGCTGCTGAGCAGCACAGATATCCCTTTAATATGTTATCTATCTGCCTCTGCTGCTAGCCAGATGTTGGGAGCAAACTGGAATGATTATCCACCCCAGTGGTCTGATCTGTAGGACACCAGTGTGACTAAAGCTGACACGTGTCCATAGTATGAATAGAAAATGAATGGCCAAAAAATTACAGAAGAGGTCCCAGACAATTTACATCAGAATTCTCATTTGCTTTGATTTATAAAACTTAATAAAAAAAAATCCCAAACATTTATATATAAGAGTTTCAAAGATCTCCCTAGAAAGTGGTATCTGTGTAAATTAGCACTGAACTCTAAGTTGTAAAAATCAAATCAAAATTAGTAGGACAACAAATAACAATTTCAATAGGTAGTCAAGTAACAAGAAACAAGAGAGCAGAACATGTATCAAACTGCAAATACAGTTAGGATGGAAACTTTTAAACTCCTCAGCATCTTGAAAAATGCTAATGAAAGGAAGGAGACAGTAATAGACCTGGGAAGTTTTCGTAATAAAATATTTTGAAAACTAGAAAAGGGCTTCTTGGGGATGTTTGGTTATTTTTCTTAATTAGTCCATAATGTAAAAGTAGAAACAATTATATTCACTAAAGAATATCACGGAATAAAGGAAAAAACTTCATCTGAGACAAAAAAAATGAAGACTTGGCTTTTCTAAAAAAGACTTTTTCTCTCACAATACCTGTATCTACCTTAATCTTACTTCAAGTCAGCTTTGTGCTTCAGAAAGCAGCTGAGTCAGTGGCACCTGGCAAAAAGGGTTTCCCTTTACAAACTAGAACGGTAGAATATAATTTGAGCAGACTCAGAACTTACAGATGACTTTTTTTTTCATTATTGATGTATTTGTGGAGGGTATCCATTATTGATTGTGGTAGATGCTTGAGAGAGAGTCTTCAAAGAAGTACAAGTTCAAAGATGGATTGAAGAGTAAGCTTTCCATTTTAGTAATATTTGAAGGAAAAATATAATCTTTGCCTTTGTTTTGCATGATTTTACTTTTTCTGAAATGTTAGAAGCATCAAACAATTATTTAAAAGAGAACAAAAATCATTATTTCATCATGAAAATTCCATATACAAACTGGGAAAACTAAAAAATGCAAACCTTGGAAATTAGATATATGAAATCAAAACAGAAATAAGCTATCTATTTTTAGAACATAAAAATAATTGATTTTTTTTTTATTACAATCATAAACAGCACAACGAATTTATGTACCGTTTGGGGCTCAAATATGGGAAACTAAAACTATGCTAGTACAGTTATGAATGAAGTATTTGGTACAGCATTTTTGGTACACAGTATTTGGTACCTATTTGATACTGGGCAAATGAAACTGAAATTATGAAGTGGTATATGAGAAAGAATAGAGCTCAGTTATACAGTATTATTCTGAAGGCTCCTTTCTTCCACCACAGCTTTTAATTTCTCTGTCGTAAATGATTCCCTAAGACTTCCCGATTGCTTCTGCTTATTTTGCTTCACTGTGGGTTTACTCTTCTTCAGGGCCATCTGACCTCATTAAATACTATCTCATAAGTCACTTTCAAGAAGAAGAGGGTGAACTGTCTCTGATCTAGTTATTGTTGGCAATCTTTCAGAAAGCAAAGTTATCTATCCTTATTTTCAGAAATGGCATCGCTACATTCAACTATTTAAATCTCCCCCTCCATCCCTGCAAAAAAAACAAACATTGACAAGAATAAAGAATAAGGCATGAATTCCATTCAAAATTGAAATTGAATTAAAGTAGGAAATACCAATTTATTTTTTTAAAGGAGCACTGGGTATCTTATGCATAAAATGCTAGTTTGATGCATGCAAAAAGCAATAAAGTGGATGGTCTTTATCACACAATTAAGCCGATACAAATCTAAGATTACAGCTCTAGGTGTCTTACAGACCCTTGTGCGGACCCTGGGCTCACCTGTCTCACTGGTCTTGATTCAACACACATTTTTTACCTTAAGGAAAATAGGAAATCATACCTTACTTGACCCGAGCAGGATAACAGCTGCTATCATGGGTACAGATTGCTTGGCTTAGGCCCTAACCAGACAAAATGATGAAATCTGATCCAGCAAAGCTCTGGGGTAGCATTTGTTTGCCAAAACTTGAACAAAGGTAAGAAAATACAGGCAGTGGTGTGAAGTGTTGGAGTGTTTATGTGAACATGGGATTGTCTAGACATTTTAAAGAAATGGTAAAATCAGCTCTAATTGAATCAAATTAAAATTGAAGTGAGTGCGTGGGAGGGGTTGGCAGGGCTTAGCAGCGAAACAGAGGTGAGGTTTCGTGAGACTGAATTGCTTGGCTGCTCCCGTGCAACATCTTAGCAAAAAGCAAGAGACACTCTACTCAGCTGCAACTAAATAAGACACTTCTTGTGGACTTGGATGAAAATTGTAAACTTCTTTTTCCTTGTAGTAAAACCATTCCATGTACAATTACCAGGTTATTGGAGAGTCATCATGCCCAGATGGCTTTTAAAACAGGTGTGACAACACATGCTGTAATTTGTGGGAATAAGGTCAGACAAGATTACAGACAAGTCTACTGTCTGCCTCCACCAGCACACAGGACTGTGATGCCCCAGGGAGTGGAAACAAACCCTGTTAGTGTAGATACAGCAGCCAAAAACTTTAAAAAAACCAAAACAAAAAAAAAAGAAAGGTTTTTTCTTTTTTTTGCCATAGGTTTTGCTTTTGTTTTAAAAAAAGCATAACAGCTATACTGGCAAAAGGACCTTTTCCTGGTAGAACTCCTAGGCCTCCTTCCAGCATAGCTCCATCATCAAAATGTATCACATAACTAACAGACTGAAGTGAGCCAGTAAAATTTCTAAGTCTAGACCAGTACTTGGCATTCTACTCCAAATCCAGTCTGGGGAGATGCTATGTGTTCATGTTAAAATCCTAACTGGCCATGAATAAGTCACAATAATTATAAACATAATGTATCTAGACATTATTAAACCCAGGCTTATTGTTTTGTATTTTGATATTATCTTAGTACAGCCAAGAAAAAATGCCTGTGACACATCTTCTTTGTGAAAGCTACTTGTAAATTAGTTTCAAAAAACGAACTGCAAGATGAAAGCTACTGGAATAGTCCCAAAGCCAAAAAGCAGAACCTGGTCAGCCTTTCTTGACCTATCACTCAAGAAATTCATGATAAAATTATGATGAACCACATGGGGAAAATGTGAATAGTGCGATGGACAGAAAGAAGATAATAGTTTTTTTCATCAGACATCTCTGCAGAGCAGGGATTTCTGCCAGAAGCTGAGAGTTTTGCCCTTTAAACATGTTTAACCTCATAGAGTGAAAATCTTTCCATGGTGTTTGAGCTTTAGAGATTTAAAATTACTGTGTTCCTCCAGATGTGAACTTCCCTTCCCCACACACAACAAAGCCAGCTGATGGAAAGACTGGATCACTCTTCCCTACTATAAATTCCACAGAAAAGGTCTAGGGAAATGGGAAATTCCATGAGTTTATTTTAATCAAAATTTCTACAATTTTTATTTTCCCTGTAGAATGACAGGGATAAAGCACAGAGCCAAAAAGTAAAACAGATAGCATTAAACAGGAGAAAAGGAATGAATAATTAGAGGTTTGGTTGGTTTTTTTTCACAATGATTTTTAAAATGAAGTCAGTTTTCTTTAAAGAAAAAAAAAAAAAAAGGAAAATTATTAAAATACTATCTCCAAAAAATGAGGAATTATTAATGAGTTTCAAACCCAGAATTTTAACAAGGTTATTTAAATCTGTCTTAGAGAAGTAAGGCAACAAACATCCATTATAGAAATTGCCTACACCAAGCAAATTAAGCAAATTTTTTAAAACAGGAAATATTTATTAAAAAAAATATAATAATAAGAGAAGAAATTTGAGCTGTTGTTCTAAATCATTTGCAGAAGGATTTAGGCAAAGATTTTGAAGGAAAGTAACCTATTCTGACATGCTTGTTAGAGGACAAATGTTAAGATATAAGACTCTAACTATTTGTTCACCTTTTTATCAAAAGGTCTCATTATTTTTCATGAAAGGAATTGCAATTATCTCTGTAAATAATTTTAAAAACATTTATTTTTCACTCAGAACCAGCTCAGAATTAACTTTTTTGTGGTTACTAGGCTTAATCTGGCAAATATTGTGCACATTTTCTAAACTCAATATGGTCAAAGATTACAGTTTTAACCAGATGAAGTTACCCAAAACATAAAATAACTACAAAGCAAAATGTGCCCAAAATATAAACTAGAAATCCCCAAGTCTTGATTCTATTGGTGTTTTATTTTACTATTCTGAAGTAGCTGTGTTTCAAAACGAAATCTACTTCACAAAAGGCCATAACATTAAATAGTACATACACCTGAGAAGCAACAGCAGTATTTACAACTGAATAGAAACTGCAAGGCAGCTACTGTTTTGTGAAGTATTTCTACACTTTGTCCTTAAAAAGAACATATAAATTATTCACAAAAAACATATCCATCCAGTTCAGATTTGGCCCCTAAATCATTGACTAGAACAACTGCATTTGTTTTTTCTTTGTTTTTGTACGCAGGTGTGCCTGTGTATATGCATGATATATAAGTGTAGGTAGCTCTAGAAAGATACACATGATTCTTCTCTCCTGTGAGACATTTATGCTCTTTCCTAAAAAACAGGATGCTGTAGGATTGTCCTAGGTAACCCAAAATGTTACCAATGGCAGCTGTGGTATTAAAAAGGGGAGGGGGTTATCCTACCATTCTGGGTTTCTCTTTGTTCTCAGGGAGTTGGTGAGATTCAGCAATTTTGTATCTAGTGATTACTCACTGTTATTTCTTGTCTTGCTGTTTTGCTTGTTAGTAAACTGTTATTTTTTTCCGCTTATTTCTGCTTATATTGGTTTTCTCCTTATTGGTGGAAAGGGAGAAAACTTAGCTGAAGCTAAGATGAGGTAACTCATTTTAGAGTGTCCACCCCTTAAACTGTCTTAAAGCAAGGCAAGTATCATTGAAGAAGGATCATTTTTTCCTTCCCACAGACAACGAGAACTCATTGTTTTTAAATGCATGGTTAAATTCCACATCCCATCCAGTCCCAAATCTTCTGCCTGAGGGATTGCCTATGTAATGTAGGAGCAAAAATGAGCAGTAATGTAACATATAGGTCAAAGTAAATAGTAGCATAGCAGTTAGTAATTTAAATTCATTTTGTAGGCAGTCCAGGGATTAATGGCAGTGAATGATGCAGATACAGGTTCACTAGAATCTAGACTGAGACAATGGTGAAGTTTGCTAAAAGATCCACCAAAGAGAAATCAAATTGGAGCCATGAGGCCCCACTGGAAGTTGAACTGATATTGTGGTATAAGCACAGTTTAGCTGTGAAAATTTCACACCAAATTTTGTTATATTTCACATATCAAAAGTCAGGCACAAGAGCTAACATCTGTGTCCAACAATCCTATGGTAACTGTTCTTAATTTTAGAAGAAGAAATAGCACAGATTTGTCAACACTGATATTGCAGTTTCCACAAGAAAAACCAAATGAAGATCTAAGCCTGCTGAATGTATTGTCTGGAGGTACACATTGAATGCATTTTCTTAACAGCTTTAGAAAAATGGAGGGAGCAAATCCAGTAAGTATCAGTGAAATTATCTATATACACAACACTGTCCTAGTTTGTCCTGTATTCATTTGGCATTACCTCTATGCTTCCTTCTTTTCAATCTGCATTTGTTTCCCTGATTGTCTTGCTGGTGAGTGTCAGACTAGCAAGAAGCACACACTTGCAGTTCATTTGCATAATGTAACCTGAGCTCCTCCCTTTATCAGTACCAGAGATACAAGGCAAGGTACTCAGTCCATCCCTTGCCAGTCCCTGTCCTCCTTCAAACAAATTCTGAATTGTGCTGTAAGATACAAAAGAAAAAAAAAAAAAAACCAAAAAAACACTGTATTTCTACTTTGTAAAGCAAAACAAACAGCAAAGTGTGGATTTCTTTCTCCCCATGGGGAGAAGTGGTTGAGAAAGGATATTTTTTAGAAAAACAGTTTTTAAATTTAAGTCATTCACAGACCATTGTCTTTAGCTCAGCACTCTTTCCATTGACATTTTCCAGTTAACATAACTTCCTTGATTGATATGTGATGGAAAACGTCACAACTTGCTAAGATTCAAGCACTTTCACATGTTGATAGGCAGGTATTAAGTATAACCCTGACAAGTAGCAGGAGTGATGGCTCTCAGCAGGAAAGTTAAGAACCGGGAAATCTGAAGGCTTAAGGGGAGGTATGTTAGGAAAAAAAGCAAAGCAAAGTCAGTCTTGTGACAGGTATCAGCAAAAGCTGAAGAAAATGGATCTCAGGAGAAACCTGAGTAAAACAAACTTTCCTGTGGAAAACGCATGATGGTGGGGCTGTTTTTATAATATGCTCAGCACCTCTGTGATGTAGGCATAGTTTACCTGTGAAATTCTCACATGTAGTGTTTCACATGTTGAAAGGCACAAGAGCTAACCATGGGTAATAGTTGTTATGTGATGTAGACTGGCACTGTAACACGAACCCTTATGAGGCCTTCAAAGTCATGGCCACTTGGGACTGAAGAATGAGAGAAAATGGTGCTGCTTAAAGAGACTTCATGGTGAAGTAGACTGCAGTTCGCTGTAGAGTGTGATTATGACTGACTTCTTAAGATAGGATTAAGTATAAAGAACCCTTCAAAGAAACTAAGCAGAAAAAATAAGGAAAATAGCAAAGGTAAGGCACCTGCTGTAAATAACTTCAAAGGAGTTAGAAATGCAAAAGCTGAACTAATAACAGAGAGCCAACCACCCAGCCTGACTTGCTAGATAATTGAGTGGATTTCTCAGCATGGAGGATAAAAAGATATTTTAAATCTTGAAGAGACTGTAAAGAGACACTTGACTTAAGCAGATGTCAGCATAAAAATTACATGCTGGCAAATATCCACAGAAAGATAGAAACAAAACCCAAACAAACAAGCAAAAAATATTTAAAAAATTCTTTCTTTTACCCATTGAGATGACTGACATAGAGTGGTGTGAAGCATTTAATCTTTCTTCATGTAGTCCAGTTTTGTTCTTTATTCTCTGTTCTAATGGCATTATTCTGTGTACTTTTCAATAAATGCCCTGTACCACTCAAAAACAAACAGGCGATGAATTTTTGCAGATACCTATATTTTGAAAGAGAGAACCAGAAGGGATACATCCTGTACAGGTGCCAAAGCCACGCTAGTGTTTGCTCATTCACAAAGCTTGAGAGAGACAGCAGGGCTCCACCACACACTTCATTTCTGAGTTGTGACAAAGAGACAAAGAACTCCCTCTGCCCACAAATTTCATGAGAGAGTTTTCTCTCCCCCAAAATAGATTGCTTACTGGAAACTGCTGGTTTTAAAAGTAAATACAGAAAGCTGCTGGAATTAAGTAATGGGTGCTTTTGAAATGTTGTGTTTTTCAATACTTTTATTGCTTTTTCTAATGTTTAAAAAAAAAATTGTTTTAAGCAAATGCTTTTACATTGTTTATCACTTATGGTGATGTTTGTTTATTATGGGGTTTATTGTTCATCACATGTTGAGTAAAAATTTTCTTTCTAAGATGGTTTAGAGGTCATGAAAACTCTTTCCACAGAAAATTAAAATATTATTTTGCATTTTCTTTATTAGGGCTAAGTGCTAGCTGGCTTTCTGTACTTTCACTCAGATTGCTTAACCACAGAGGGCTTTTCCACCATTCCCTAGCAAGGCTAGAAAGCACACCTCTTCAACAAATGACCTCAGATTTATGGATTTCAGAAGGATTATTGCACCCTCAATTCCCAGTCCCTGGGAAGAACTCAGTGTTGAGGAAACTTTTGGTGTTTTGTGTCTCGTATATGGATTGCTTTCACAGCTTCTCCAATGAGAAATGCTTGTAATGAGAATAGTGCTGCTGAATTCAGTCATCCATCAATTCCATTACATTTTCATCTAAGAATCAAGGAAAATTTCATACAAGTTTGGTATTCAGCAATTCAAATTACTCTTTCTTGGTCTCCATGGAGAGAAAATGGGAATTTTGTACTACGTGGAGCTGTGGCATGCTTTAATAGGTTTCTGTTCTAGATTTCTGCTTCAGGAAAAATGGCAGTAGCCTGTATTCTGCAAAGTATAATTATGGCCATCACGAAGGTAAAAAGAATATTTCTCATTCATCAGAAGCCCAAATTACATCTACTAGCCTATGTTCTGCAGTCTCTACAAGTGGATGTTTACAAGTTAGTATCATTATTTAAAGGGAGAAGAAAAAAACAGCTGCTTTTTATTTGAACTGAAAGATGCTACTCCTTTTTACCACACTTCTAAGCTAAACTAGGGCCATCTAGGAGACTGTGGAAAGTATTCTACCCCCCTGAAGAAGAAATGAAGGGTTTTTTTCCAATCCCTTGTTATTGGCACACACCATACTGTTAGCACTGCTCTCTGGAACATTCAGGTTTAGAAAGTTATGATTCACTTTAGCCCCAGTAGTTTTACGTGTACTGTGGTGTGTTACAACATTTTGCAGTGAGGAATTTCCACCAGGGCTGCAGCCTTCCTGCCATCTCTCCCTCAAGAGTCCAAATGACCAACAGGCCGTGCATTAGAGGTCAGACAGCTCCTATATACCTTTTCCCATCTCTTATTTCAACATAACTTCTCTTAATTTATGTAGTAAGCAGAAATAATCTGTAATTGTAAGTATCTATAATTCTCACTAATCAATGGAACTATGTAGTTTGAATATTGCCAACAAGTTCATCACCTTTCAAATAACCAATCCCCACAGGATTACCCTTTCCTAGATGCCAGAAAGAAAAATTAATAACATAGTCAAGCGTCTCCAAGTAAATTTTACTTTTTGTAGGCTTAGAATCACAACCTTGACCCCCAACTGACAGTGGTAGTCAGATAAATCCTGAGTATGAAGAGACAGAGAAAATATGTGCTCATTGCAAGTAACAACAGGAAGGCTGACTTGATCCCTCATAAGGTCAACATCCACTTCAAGCCAAGAAAATTTTGCTTAAAATATCAGAAGCCAAAAAATATTGCTGAGATGAGATTTATATGTAATAACTGAGCCTTGAGCTGTCATCCCAGAACAAATGCATCATTTTCCTCTCATCAAAGAGCAAAAGCTTTTCCTGAAGGTTCAAACTACAAGGGTGTGGGAAGAAAAATTGCCAGATAAAATTGGTTCTCTAACTGTTTCTGTTTGGCATATCAATCTATGGTATAACTTCAAAGGCTACATTTAAATAAACATCTATATAACTTTTGTTAACCAGCAGAAGTGGATAGAGTAAAATGCAGCAAGGTGGAGTTATACAACCTGAGCCTGAACTCAACATGAGGGATAGACACTGAAAAATGAAGCCGCTCCTACAGCATCAGGTTAGGCATCGCTCCTGTTTATCACAAATAGCAAGTTTATGGTTGTTCTCTAACTTTCTTGAGCCTACCAGAAGAGGTAAATTGCCTAAAAGGGATTCGGATTGATATCCTCGCCAGTTTTCATTTTGTTTTCAAATCCCACAGAAATCTTTCCACCATCAGATCACTACTGTCTGGGGAACACAATGGGTCTTGGTTTGTTAGTGAAGCTTTACAAATGTTTCCTGCTGTTTTTTTCTAACTGTTTTGTATGTGGTCTATAATGTTGAAATTATGAGGATTAATGTTCTAGGTCAAGTCCCTTTAATGAAGCTCCATCTATTCCATGTATACACACTGGGATGAAAGAGGACTTTTACTTTTACACTTAGAAAATCACAATATAACAATTTAAACTATTACTTTAAAGTCAATATATAAAAAACTTCTTTTTATTTGTAATTAGTTTATTCTACCTATATATATATATACATATATATATACCTGTGTGTGTGTGTATATACATACCTATATATCTATATAAGATATAGATCTCAATTGAACTACACCTGAAAATAATCTAATGAGATTTTAAGAATTATGCAAATTAAACTAATTCACAAACATGGGCTTACACAAGCAGCATAGTGAGGGAAGCAATGGAAAAACAATGACCTATGATACTTGGGGAAATCCTGCTCTAGGACTATTGTAATCCTTTCTGAAAAGGCATTTTTCTGTTTTTCTCTTCTGCATCCTGGACTACTCAGAAATTTTCAGCTTCTCATTTCCTGCATAATTTTTCATTCTCTCTTCCATCTGGTGAGAGAAATATTTTCTGTTATTTCCCTTCCTAGAAGAAATAGGCATCTAACAGTTTTCTGATTCAAACCCGAAAACCACACCCTCATGGTAGCCTCATTTTTTCTCTATTTTGTCTTTTTTTCCCTCCCTATTATTCAAATGTCCTAACTGCTTTGTTTCTCTGACTGCCAAATAAAGAAAATATTTCTCTCTTTTCCTCACACTTTCATCCAGACAAAAGTAAGCAGCTCAGCAGCACCACTCAGCCACTGTGCTTTGGCCTATTTCCAGTTGCCACAGATTATCACGTAATTTTTTCTGTTTGCTTGTGACCAGTATCAACACTGTTGGGAATTTTTTGCTTATTTTTAGTAATGAACAGATTGTATCTCAAAGCCGTGTATTTAAAAATGGCCATTCATCTAGAATCCTTCTTTTTCTGCTGATCTGCATATTCGTGTCATTTTAATTCTCTTGAAAAACTGTGAAAAACAGAAATGACATTCCAAAATGTTTCTTTCTTAGATTTCTGATAGTGAAAATTTGAAAAAAATTGGTAAGCAAAATACTGAGATTTCCTTTTGTCCAAAGACCAAAAATGGACAAAGGAGTTCTTGAATTGTTGCTTATGCACCTTCCAGAGACTTGCACCACTCAGGAGCAGGGCTGTTTGTGAGTTTGCTGCATTTTCCTTAATATTTAATACTTTGTCTCATACAAACCTACTAGAAGTATCTATTCAGTTTGATTTGGCTTGTCTGCAAACACAATAATGTGTTTTTAAATCTGGTAAATTATTATAAACATTGAGTAATGACAAATGGCAGCACACTGAATCAGAAAGGTATCCAATGATGATAGCTCTGTTCCTGTTTATCATCTTAATTTATGATCCCCAAAAGGAAGAAATCAACATGCAGATGATAGTAATTTACCCTGACTAGTGTATGCAGAAGAATGATACAAAGGTGTACTAACAGAGCAGAAACACAGGCAGAAGATAATTACATGAGATACAATTTGTAAAAATATAACTGTGGAATTAGAGGAACGAGGTTATAATCCAATATATATATACCCTCAATGGGAGGAAGAAATGTAGGGAATGGTAAAGACAGGAAAAATAAAAATTACTTCCAGGATGGACTACAAAAAACCAGTGATTATTTTTTAACAAATTGCACAAAGAGATGGACAGTGAAAGCAAAGGAGCCCTTTCTCATCTAGAACAACATTTGTCATGTTTGAGTTTTGAGGAGAAAAAGGCCAGCAAATTATTGAAAAGTTATATTGAGTTCAGAAAGGAGTGGGAATAGCTCTTACGGCAAGAGTTAATTTTGATAGTCTCCTTTCCAACTGAAAGATGCTGGTAACTGAGAAATTTACTTTCTTAGCCTTCTGAAGTATTTAAGGAATTACAGTTTTTTACAGCTTGTTCCTTTAGCATGGAGAATAAAGACTTAAACAGTTTATTACTGTCAGGCATTTTTGGAAGGTGGAGGCTTTAAAAGATTTTCAAAATCAGATTTTTCTCTCCTTTGTTGCATTGCAATGTCAAAAAGATCTCTCCTGAAGCCCACTTTTATTTAGTGCTACTTTTCTGCACTATAAAAAGAATCATCAACAGGATAGGCTTCACATTTCTCGTAAAATATTTTGTGGCACAACATTTTCTGATGAGCCCTGAATTTCTCTGGCAATTTACCTATGTCACTGACATACAGTTGCTTTTATTGGCTTAGTAGATCTTTTCATAAATAGAAAGCACATACAGGATTTTAATATCAAGTCAAAATGCCTGTTAGGCACTTTTGCGCTCTTTGTTGCTCCTACAAATCTGCACTTTATAAATCTGGGGTTTTTTTTTATTTCTTTAACTGTCTGTAATCTTTCCAGAGCTCTAAGCTTCCATATGTTGGTAACCATAGATGTAATTTTCCTATAGGTAATTTCTAAAATTTTTTTAAGATGGAGAAAAAAACTAAATGTGAAAAAATTATACCCTTAAAGAATTCTGTTCCATTTCTTTCAAAAACACAAGTTTGAAAACAAAATAGTGTGTTTTGGGGAAAATCCAGAAATACCAAAAATAGTTGTAGAAAGTACCCATAGTATGACAGAAAATTTTGGTTGTATAATTGAAGTCCATAATGACAAAATAAATGAGTAGTAAAATTTTCTCAATTGCTCTTAGGAAAAATTAGGAAACAGTAGTCACAGCACCAAGCCTGTGTGAGTCCAAAAAAGGATCTGGACAATGCTCAAAGGCAAGAATCACATGGTGTGATTCTTGGAGTGTCCTGTGCAGGGCCAGGAGGTGGACTCCATGTTCCTGGTGGGTCCTGTGCAACTTGGCATATTCCATTATTCCATGAGCCTATAATAAAAACATTTAAAAGCCAAAGGCTGTAAAAGCAACATAATCTCTGTCACATCTAAACCTGGCACCTTATTTTTCCAGGGACAAATTATCTGCTGGCATGGACTGGGTCAGGCCCACTGGGATTTGAGTTGTCAAAGCCTGACCCTGCATTTCATATTTCCTTTCCCTTCACAGGAGCAAATGAACTCAATAAGAGGGGATGAGCCCTTTGTTTAGAAATATTTATGTTTGCCTATGTTATTTGTTTTTATTTTTTCTTCTGTTTATTGCAGATCCTGTGATCCAGCCACACAGATCTAAGCATATTTTGCAGTATAGGGTCCCCTGCACTCCCCACTGATGTGACCAAAGTAAGGTGTAGTCAGGAACAAAGCACTCCTTTCTTCCAGTGCCAAAGAAAACATGGAAAATTCATTCATATGTGGGTATGTGCAATAGCCTTGCCTCAAAAACCACTGCTAGTACTTTTCTTCCACTGCCTTTTGGGCTATAGGCAATAGTCAGCCACCTGTGGTTTAAATGAGCTTGTTTTCTGCTGTGCTGGAGCAGAACAAAGACAAGCTCTCACTGCCACTTTAGCTCAGGGGCACTAACAGATGAGCCCCAGCTGTAAGTATGGCAGTTTCTGCATAACTTTGCCCAAACTGTATAAAGAATAGATATCTAGCTCCTTACCCACTCAGAGAGAGCAGGAAGTGACATGAGAACAAGGGCCAGTGTCTGCAATTGTTGTATGTATAGACATTTAGGCAATATATATACAGACCTTTATGAGTAATGAGCAAATTAGACTTTCATCTCTCATAGTTTATTGTCCAAAACATTGTAATTCTACTTGCACAAAAGCTAGAAATACATCTTTAAAACATCTCCCTCTCTTTTGCTGTCAGCTTAGACTCATCCAGAGGTATGAATCTACAACAGTCCTATGCACACAAGAAGAGCTGACAGCTGCCTCACACTGTCCTGCAATTTGAGGCATTGTCTGTTCATTTCTTTCTGTTGCAGCACATCATGATAGTGATCTTTAAATGACCCTTCAGCACAGCCTCTTCTGCTCCTTCTGGCTCAGGTCACAGTTGGAAACTTTAGAGGTTTTTCTAGGCTTAAACTAGGTCTAGATAAAGTTTAACAATCTTCTTATATGGACACAGGGTCGATGTCAATCATGTGACAGTGCATGTCCTGCCTGAGCAACTTAACTTTTTAACCCCTTTCTTAGGGATTCAGCTCTTTTCCAGCTGTAGGTTCTCTGTGACACCTGGCTGTGATAGTTTATGGCCTAAAACGTACACATTAAAACTATTTCTACGTGTACAACACTATATTAGAGCATAACACTCCATAACACATTGCACACAGCTTCCAGGGAAAAAGTTGCAAGTTTGGAATACAGTTTCAGGTGGAAAATACTTCTAGAACAAAACATTTATCTGTTTCTTTTCCCATATATTTCATATTTTTTATTACTTCATATCACTGCTATCATAAAGAAAAAGAAGTCCTTGAGAAGCATGCATTGGTGTGTGCAATTAAGAAAATGTTTTGACATATTTAAAAATATGTTTCCAATGCCAGTATCTTCTACCCAATGAAAGTTTTCACATTCTTTTGCTGATTTTGTTTTGGTTTTATTGTGGCCTGTGGCGGTGGATCATATGCA
>VZTX01010708.1:0-155042 GCA_013400915.1 Pardalotus punctatus | reverse complement strand
CAGATGTGCAGCCAGGCTCCTCATGGTTCCTGTGTCTGAAGAATAATAAGGCCTTTGTAAGACTTCTCCCATGGTTTGGGGTCAAAGCTGTGACCTGACCCAGTCTGTGCTGCTTTTGCTTCTGTGTTCAGCACCTTCAGTCTGCGGCAAGGCTGATGATTTTCACAGAATCCCAGAATAATTTGGGTTGGAAATGACCTTAAAGATCATCTCATTCCACCCCTGCCATGGGCAGGGACACCTCCCACTGTCCCAGGCTGCTCCAAGACCCTTCCAAGTNCATGAGTATAGTTGAGATGTAGAAGGAAAAGATTCAGAAAAGATTTTTGGGCCTGGTGCCGTTGGTTTTTACCCCTCTGGCTCAGCCTCTGTGCTGCTCTGAGATGGGGTTTGGGGAGCTCTGCCAGAGCCTGTCCTCCCCTTCTCCATTTCCCCAGATCCACCCCATGGATGGGCCTGCAACCTTCCCCTTTTATCCCACTGAGAACTCTGCAAATCCCAGCTCCATCACAGCAATATTCATGAGAACTTCAACCTTGTCTACCTTTGCAGAGCTGCTCAGGAAAATATGTTCCATCTTGCTATAAATACCAACATGCAAGACAGCTTCTTAAGCAGTAAATTCCAAGAATATTTTGCATATAAACATTTATTTTCTTCAGTTATCTAGCTCAAAGCTGACCGGTTTTCTGCTAGAATGTTGCAGAAGCAACTTGGCTTTTTTAATTTTTATTTTGCTGGCTGAAGCAGTTCAGGTGGATTTATTTGATATTACTTAGAGCATTAAAACAAGGTTTTGTACATTGGCTTCAGGAGGAATTTCTTGCCCCATTATATTTATGGCAGGTATGCATTAACGGGGGAGCTGGTTTGGCTCCCCTTCTGTTTTGTAAGGCTGATTTAGACTTGCAGTTTTCAAAAATCTTTGCAGCCGGCCAAACTATTTTTGGCAATTATGCTAGACAGGAAGGGTGAAGGTATTAATCTAAAAAATTGGAAAATGGGTTGGAAAATTGCACAGCCTATTTTCATCCTACACTTACTCCACATGTTGGGGTTTTTTTTCTTTCTGATGGAAAAAAGACAAAGTTGGGACAACTTGACGGTGTAGCTTGAGTGACAACTGTAAAAAGTGCAGCCAGAGTCATTGTTTTAACACACAATGTCAAGAAATGGTTGTACCTGCTCTTGTAATGCTCTTTCTGGTGCAGCAAACTCAGTGTGCAAAGAGCATGGTGAGGTACAGGCAATCAGATTATCCTGTGGTTAGCAAAGCACAACCTGTCTTACCTATTACTCATGGATACCTGGGGTTTGAGATGCTTTCAGTTCTGCTCTAAGCCTGCAAATTGAAAGATCCAGGCCAAAAAGAAAGGTCTGAAAAATCGACATGGAAAACTGAAGTTTGATGTAGGGGTGTTTGTGTGAAAGAGGAAGGATAGGTGTCAGAATTGGTTTACAAGTGGGCTGTCATGCTTAGTGCTCTGCAATTCCTTCATGGAAGGAGAGTTTTTAATTTTTTTCTGAGTGATCCCAGGTTGATCTTTGGATCAGAACAGAGCTCTGAGCTTATCCTCACTTATCCTCTGCTTTTGAGATGACAATGTGGAGATGCACTGAAGATGCCCTGGGGCAGGAAAGGAGGCTCAATGTGTGTTTGAGAGGTTTGCTGGGCTCGGGATATGGGTGTAGGTGCATCCAGCTGCTGTTCCTGTCCTGAGTGCTCCTCCTGCCCTCCATGCCTTGCACATGGATCCAGATGTGCAGCCAGGCTCCTCATGGTTCCTGTGTCTGAAGAATAATAAGGCCTTTGTAAGACTTCTCCCATGGTTTGGGGTCAAAGCTGTGACCTCACCCAGTCTGTGCTGCTTTTGCTTCTGTGTTCAGCATCTTCGGTCTGTGGCTGGGCCAATGATTTTCACAGAATCCCAGAATAATTTGGGTTGGAAATGACCTTAAAGATCATCTCATTCCACCCCTCCCATGGGCAGGGACATCTTCCACTGTCCCACACTGCTCCAAGCCACATCCAAGTTGGCTTTGGGCACTTCCAGGGATCCAGGGGCAGCCCCAGCTGCTCTGGGCACCCTGTGCCAGGGCCTGCCCACCCTCACAGGGAGGAATTCCTTCCTATTATCTAAATCTACCTTCCTTCACCTTAAAACCATTGTCCTGTCTTTGTGTGCTCTCATTAAAAGGGTATTTTGGGGAAGATGGGAGTGTGTGCCTTACTGAGTTTGCTGACACCATTTCCCACTCCACTCTCTACGTGATAACCTGTTTCAGTAAATTGCTGAAAAAAGTGTGTACTTTAGTTTGTTTTGTGAAACAAAACAAAACTTTTGTTTTTCTGGTTATTGTTTCTAACTGGTGAAGCCTCAAACAGTCGGGGTCAGCCTGGGGGAGAAAAGGCTTTGAGGAGAACTTAGGGCATTTTCCAGTACCTAAAGTGGCCATAAGAGAGTTAGGGAGAGCCTTTGGATAAAGGCATGGAGTGGCAGGACAAGGGAAAATGGTTTTACACTGAAAAAGGGCATGTTTAGATTCGATGTAAGGAAGGAATTCTGTGCTAAGTGCAGCACTGGAGCTGCTCACTGAGAGAAGCTGTGGCTGCCCCATCCCTGGCAGTGCCCAAGGCCAGGCTGGACAGGGCTTGGAGCAGCCTGGGACAGTGGGAGGTGTCCCTGCCATGGCAGGGGGTGGAACTGGGTGAGATTTAAATCCCTTCCAACCCAAACCATTCCATGGTTCTTTGAATAGCATCTCTAATATTGCATTCCTTACATTTAACAACAGCCCATGGGGTGCTGCAAAGGGATCATGCCTCTCTCCTGTTCCCTTCAAGCAAACAAGCAGCTCTGATAATAGATGTGGAAAAGAAGGGATTCCTTATGTTCTTCATGCCTTATCTTTCACACCCAAGTGAGACCGTGAAGATAGAAGTGAGCTAGACAAAATATTAGCATGCTTTGATGCAAAAACACAGATCTGAGACCTCCACCTCTGACACTCTCAGCTTTGAACATGAAATCAAATGTAGAGCCCACATTCTGGGCCCTGGGTGTTTATGATTTACGCTCTGCCTGATCCCAGCCTTGGAACTGGAAGTGGCAAGTGTTAGCAGACAGTCATGCTGTAAACAGGGATGGGGACTGTGCCAGTCTCCATGTGGCTGGGAACCTGGAGTGGAATCTCTATTGCCAGAGGAGAATCTCTGTAGCTACTGAGAATGATACAGAACAGCAATTATATTTCACCTTTGGAAAGCAAATGATCTTTAATTGTCTGCTGAAGCAGCGGTTTGCCAAGTTTGTATGTAGAATGAATGCCTGAAAGATTTCTGCAGAAAAAGCAGCATAACCAAAGTCTGAGCCTTGTCTCAGAGATCTGTACCTGGTTTTTGCTGCTGGGTTCAGCTGGCAGGGACTCTGTAATTCACTCCCTGAATTGCATCAGCCCCTTCAAACACCAACAGCTGTCCGTGCAGTGGTGTTTTACTGGGCAAGGGTGCAGCTGTGAACGACCCCAAGCAAGGGGCTGTGGATGACAAAAAGCTGATTTTCATTCTCCAGTTTCAGGCTGGGGAAAGGCTTGGCTTGCCAGGGTTGAATTCAGAAGTGCTGATTGTCCTTGCCCAACTTCAGCCGTGGTGCTAAGAGATGTCACTGTAGGGGAGGGGACAATTAACCCTTCATGGCTCAGCCTGGTGAGCAGTGCCAAGGGAGGAGCCAGATCACACCCACTGCTGGGGCTGGGCTGATCTGGGTAAGAAATTGGGTTAGAATATTAGAATTTTAAAAGCCTCTTATGGATCTTGTTGTCAAGTGCAGGTAGAGAGCAGGAAGGGAAAGCTGTCATTGGGAATGGCTGTTTCTCACTGTTCTTTCCATTGAAATCTGAAGCTGCTTTTGGTGTTTGGCATTTTAGGAAAGGCACAAACTCAGGTTCAGAAAGAAGTGTTTTGGAAACTCGGTGTTGACTAGGTGGGAATAAATCCATATGTAGTAAAAACTATGGAGAACATTGCAAAATTTCCAGAAGGTCAGTGGTGCCTGAAACGGCAGTGAGACATTCAGAAGAACATCTTCACCTTGCACACCCTCTGGACATGCTAAATAAAACATTTCCAGCAGACACCCTGAGCTACAGCTGCTTGTCTTCCATCCATAAAAACCTGGTCTGGTGGAAGGTGCTCCTGCCCACATCAGTGGAGTTGGAACAAGAGGATGTTTACGGTCCCTTCCAAGCCAAGCCATTCTGTAATAAAAGTCATTTTCATGGTTAACTCACATTGCACGTGGCATCTTAACACCTGGCTTGAGGAACACTGCTTCCCCGAGGCAGCAAGCAGGGAAATGAATGGTTATGTTTGTGTAACTTTGAGTTCAAGGATATTTCTGTCAGACTTGAATGCATCGGTTGATTTGTATTTATTTTTGGGATGCGGGGGAAAATGAAGTTTTCCTGTAGGCTTTATTAGAGCATGGAGTGGAATATGTAAGGCAAGATTTAAAACTAAATAGCCTATTGTTTCCTGAGGTGTTTTCAATCATGAAGCCTTGCAGTTGGTTTCCCCTCCCCTCCATCTGCAGTGCTGAACCCTGTGAAACACATCCAGCTCTCTGCTGGTACCTGACTCCCAAATCCCTGCCCTCTTATGAATTGCACCGTGTTTTCCAGCCCTGGAAAATCACACTTAGCCTGTGACAAAATTCCTCTTCGTCTATTTGTGAAGTCTCGTGCCAACCCCGTGATGAATTTGAAGCGAGGGGTGTAGCAAAGTGCAGGACAAAGTTCCTGGTGGCTGCAGGTGCTGGGCAGGAGCAGAGCCTGGCCCTCCCAGAGCTGCTCCGTGTTGGGTGTGAGTGCCCTGGAGCTGGGCTGAACACTGAGCGTTTCTAAAGCTGCTCTAAGGGGGATTTTAACACCACTAAGTCAGGCTTGTTCACAGCTGAGCCTGCCTGGGTGTCATCTGGTCAAAGAGAAGTGATTCTGACTCCAGAGAGGATTATGCAGTTGGGAGCAAAGCGGTTTTCAAAATGAGAGTTAAAAAATCCCAGAATGGTTTGGGTTGGAAGGGACCTTAAACACCATCCAGTCCCACCCCTGCCATGGGCAGGGACGCCCTCCACTATCCCAGGGTGCTCCAAGCCACATCCAGCCTTGGACTTTAACACCTCCAGGGATGAGATGTCCACAAACTCTCTGGGTAACCTGTGCCAGGGCCTCACCACCCGTATAGTAAAGAATTTCTTCACAATATCACCTCTAAATCGTTCCCCCTTCTCCTATCACTACATGTCCCAGTGAAAAGTCCCTCTCCAGAAGGCACCACTTCAAAACAAGAGAGGAATTACAACTGGGGCTGGCTTGCAGTTTTCATTTTCTGGGCTGCCAGCAGCTTTGCTGTTTCGGTGGGTTTGGTCCCTCTTCAACACCCGAGCAGGGCAGTCGGCAGCAGGATGGCAGGAGCTGGGGGCAGGACTCAGTGCCACGGGGCAGGGGAGGCTGGGCCCAGCCCTGGTGTGGGAATGGACACTGACCATGGGATTTTCTGGTCGGATGGACAGGCTGCCTCCTCCTCTCCTGCTTGCTGAGCAGTGCTGGAGGAGCTGACATCTGTGGCAGTCACTGAGATCCCTATTCCCAGTGCAGCCACCTCCCCTTACCCTGTGTACAGCACGGCATGATAAGAACCAAGGGATAAAAAAGGTCTTGATCCCAGGTCTTGCTTCACAAGGCAGGAGTGAGTTCAAAATCAGCAAGAAGTCAGGAAAAGCTGCCTTTTCTTCTGGCTCAGTAAAGGGACAGACACCAGCCAGGGTGTCCCTGCAGACCCTGCTCCTGACCTTGGCACACTCATGCACAGCGTGGCTGTGTCATCTTCCTTGTTCTGCACAATCTCTTGTCCATAGCAAGAGATTGTTTTAATCTTGAGGCATTACTGAGTGAAAAAGGGGAGAAAAAATACTATTTTATATAGAGAGAGATACTGCAGCCACCTGTCAGCTCCAAATCCTCCCCAGGTGGGAGGAGTTGCATGAGGGGTTTGGAGAGGCAGAATGGGCTGTTTTATAAAGACAGGCACATAAAACATCACTGGGAATGTAGGGGAATAATGCAATGGATTTATAGGCTTCAAATGCCTTCCCCAAACTGCTATGCAGGCTGTCACTAAAATGGAAAATAGATCTAAGGTTGTATAAGGTATCTACAAAGTAGTGTGTGATTTAACAGCAGTACTTACCATTTGCATTGAAACAGGCTGCAATTGCTGAAATCAGAGGGGAAGCTTAAAGTCCTAATGTTTGATGGTGGATACGGCTGTAGAGAGCAAAATTCTGCTCACTGGGGTTGATTAATCCTATATGACAAAAGATATAAGATAAAGTGGTCTGCACACTGGGATCAATCGCTGTGGGAAGAAATGTGAGCGTATTTTTTTTTTCCTTGACTGGCAACCTCTCAATCCTGAGACAGTCAAGTTTGCTGCCCTCAGTTTTAAGGTTATGAATACATGAAATCCTGACAGCTCTGTTATTCATCAGGCTGAAATCTTACTCATATGTACCAAATGTATGGGGAGGCTAAATGGATCTATCAGCTGTGATTTGAGCAGAATATTCTGCCTTGTTAATTTATTTATTTTAGAGGATTAAAGAGAGTCTGAGCAGCCATCCTGGGTTCCCTGAGGGTTTCAGCAGAGCAGGGCAAGAAGGGCCATCACAATGAAGTGATGAGATCTTTACGTAAATGTGTTCTTGTATCAAGCTTAGGGCCTCGTGTTTGTGCCATAATTCATTGTTCCAAAGGAACTTCTAAACGCAAAGTCAATTCATCACATCTCTTGATGGTCTATTTCACTGTTTAATTACCACATTTTTAACCATATGTACCCTTTTCTTCTACAAGGATTTTTTATCCTCTGATTTTCACCGGCACTTGCTGCAGTTTTTTATTTTAAAAAGCACAGGACAGAGCGCTTTCTTCCTCCACCATGCAAAGAAGGAGTAAAATTCACCAGACTTGTGCACTTGCCTGTTCACCACTGGGGTTTTGAAAAACCTGAGTGGATTATATTTGTTATTTTTAAAATTAATGTTCTGCTTCCTAGTTTAGTTAATACCTCTGCTCCAGTCTCTCCCTTCCCCATGAAAGTTTTATGTCCTTGTAAGAGAAGTTTTGCAGTCACAGACGATGACAGTTAGCAAAGTGTTCACATCTCCCCAGAAAATTGTGTTAAATTGGGCTCTGTGAAGGAGACAAGAACTGTGCTTATGCTCTCAATATTACAGCTACGTCTCTGGGGCTGTTACTGTAGATCAGTGATTTCAAGGAGTTAATATTCTGAGCTTTAAAATGGATAAAAAACAGAGTAAAAGATGGAACAAGAGGGGGTGTTATGGCTAATGGGGACTGCAAGTGCACTGGCATAGGTGGCTTAAATAACAACCAGGAGTGAACTTGGCTACATTTTTATGCTGGTCTTTTCTTATTATATTCTCCATAGTCTATCACAGCAATTATACATCACTGAACACCTGGAAATTAAACCTATAAAGCCTTTTCTGATAGTTTCCAGTAGACTCGTGCTTGTACATTGACCTGTTTTATGTTTAACAAAGAATTTGGACTCATGTAGCCGAATTTTGCCCAGTTGAGCAGGGATTTGAATTATCTGGGCACCTCCTGAATATATCCCTCCTGTCCAGATGAGAGAACCCCAGCTCAGCGTTCTGTCCCTCTTGGTGGGAAAATTGCTAGTTTTTATCCTTCTAAATTCCTTCACCATTTGACTTTCTCATTACTTCAAATTTACTGCTTTTGTTGCTTCAGTATGAGAGGCATTTAATTAACTCAGTTAAGGAGGTTCCAATGAAGATTTTGACATTATTAATGTGTATTTCTGTGCCTGATTTTGCTGTGTTTAGAACCACAGCAGTGTTGGCCACTAACATTTTTCTTGGGACCATTAAGTTGCCCTGGAGCTGATGTGAAAACTCTCCATTCCATATGGAAACCCTCTACAGACATTCAGATTTGCAGATGAAAGACACCTTTCCACTTAGGACAGTGCCTGGCCTGCAGAAGAGATCAGGAAGGTGTTTAAAAACCACAGAGTTTCAGTCTTGTGAGAAATTTCCTCATCCTTGTATTTGTGTCTGTCCTGCATCAGAATGCAAATAAATATTTTCAATATTTCCAATCAGAATTAAATTCTTAAATAGCTTTTTTATTTTTCTGTTTGTTTTCTGTCTATGCTTGTAAACTTTTAAATTAATAATATTGTTTCTTTGGGTTTTTTTGAGAATACAAAAGCATTAGATCGCTCAGTTTGTCATTAAAACAGATTATTTAAAAATAATTTAAAACAGCTGCTTTTGAGCGATTGAGTCATCTCATTTTTTTAGATTAGAATCTCTTGTTTGTTTTGTAATGAAATGCTTTGACACTTGGAACAAGAAATTAAGATAAATATTCAGCATACAAACCGCAAGACAGGTGTTTTTTCCAGCATCCTTCTTGTTCCAGGGAAGTGCCATATTTCTCCTCCAGACATGTTTTTGTGCTTTTATAAATTACTACAGAGCTGGAAATTTCCACGGTTTCTTGAAAATTTTTCACTCTCTGATTCCCTGCAATTTCTCTTGCTTCGGAAAATTGAGTTTAAATCAGTTAAGAAGACTGGAAACTTCTTGGTGCCTTCCTTTTGCCTTCTGTAACTTGGTGGAGGGCACATTTATACAGGAAAATGAATATATAAGTGATGTATTGATTCCTGCAGGAGAAATCTTCCGACCCAGGGCCATGGATGCCGCACAAATCCATGTGTGTGGCACTTCCCAGTTATTCCAGTGGGGAAATACCACTGACCTCAGCCCCTGGAGCTATGCCTGGAGGAACAGAGAGGAAAGAGGCCGATATGAATCCACACTCAGGGCAGCAATAATGGCTAAGAAACAGCAGGTATCTCACTTGGAAGAGAAAAATGATGGTTTTTTTCTGAGCTGGAAGAGTTGGCCTCCTTTTCCAAATGGACATTCTGCTTCCAGGGCTGCTTCCTCTGGTTCGCCCCGGCTTTGGCTGCTGAACCAGCAGCACTCAGCAATTACCGAAATCCCCAGATTTCTCAGCAGCAGAAATGTTTGGTCAGAGGAGTGAAAAGCCCTCGTTTTCTAAACGGCAGCTGGAGCCTCGGAGGAGCTCAGCTGCTGGCGGGGTGAGGAGAGCCCGTGTAGAGGTGGGAGCGCACCCAGGGGCTCTCCTGGCTGGGTCTGTGCTCACTTTCCCACCCACTCCAGGCATTCCAGCCCTCCTGGTGGGAAGCAGAGAAGAGCTCGACCCCATGAGAGCAAGAATTCTTCTCTGTATCCACGCCACGGCTCTTGTCAGCCCTTGAACATTCCTGCTCACGGGCTGGGTGAAACCGGACACATTGCACTGCCGAGTTCCTGTCACATTGCACTGCCGAGTTCCTGTTCTTGCGCTGCATCCAGGTCCTGCTCGTGGATTAAATCAAATGTTGTCTTTTGGGGACAAGGGTGCCTTCCTCTGGATGTCCTCACACCACCGCCTTTAGCAGGGTCCGTATCTGCTGGGAAGGGGCTGCTGCAGAAACTGTAACCTCAACATTTGGCTGTGCCGTAATCTCTCTGCTGGAGTTTGTATATCCTGAAAAGGGTCTTGGGAAATCTTGAATTCTGATTTTTACCCACTGAAAATACTGAAAAATACTGAAAATTTACCCCCAATGGAATATCAAACTTTGGACATTCTCTCCAGTGTTGTTTCCTCCTTCCCTGCTTCTTGTGAGCTGGCCCAGGTTGTTTTAAGGTCCCTTGTGCTCATTCTCTGCCACAGTCAACAGAAAAAGAAACACTGAGTTGGTTTCTTTATTTTTTTTAATCTGTGAGTTGTTTTTTTCTTCAGTTGTTTTATTCTTGAAAGCTTTTCTAGCTCTTTTTGCCTTAAAAGGATAGTATTTTTGACTTCTTTTAATAAGGAAAAATAACTTTTTCTGCAATGATTTTAGAACTGCTGAAGGTAGTTGAATACATTTGTTTATATGGATGGAGATCAAGGACAAGTGCATCTTGCACTTATATTTATACTGTTCTGTATAATGTGCTTGAAAATAAATACCATTGATTTTGCATAGGCCACTGCCCGACCTGGACATCCTGTGAATGAGCTGTACAGTGCCCCAGGTGTAGAAAGTTCCCTTTCTTGTTCCCCAATTCCAATTTTGCTGATTCCCCTTTGTAGTTTTATAGAATTGCTATTTCTCTAGCTCTTGATGTGCCAGTGGAGCATACAAGATTGCATTGCTTCATCCCTACATAACATTAAATTAAATGCATTTTTCTTTCTGGATTTTAGCTATGGCATGAACATCTCTTGATTTAAGTCTTTGGTGCTCACTTCAACGCCAATGGTCTTTTTACAGATTCCCTTGCCTTGAAGTTCATTGATGCAGTAAGAACTCCCAAAATATTGTCCTGTGCCATGCTGGTTCTTGATTGCCTGAAGGAAAAGCAGCGGGTGGAGAGATTTTCCTCCTGTGTTTAATTTTTTTGTTTGTTTTAAGAACCACTATCTTCAGATATCTCTCTTTCTCAGGGGTCTGGCACATAATAAAGATTTGAAACCAGGTTGTAATTCCTGGGAAAATTATCTGGTTTTCAATGAAATCACCTGCAAGCTGTCTAGTTATAATTCATTTAAGAGTTCTGCTCCTGTACTTGCTTGTTGCTGGTGTAATTCATGCCCCTTCTCTGTTTCACTGCCTAATCTTGGGTGTCAGCTCTGTCTAAATTGTTCTGCTCTGTCCAAACAACGGGATTCACACGCCCTCAGCCTCCTCTGGTGTCAGTACCATCAGTCTCAGTCTCTTATTTATCCTGCTGTTATTAAAACCTCTCTTTTTAAACGCTGGCTATTTATTTTTCCTCAAAATGCGACATTTTCCTCCTGTCATAAAGCAAGGGACTTCAAAATTTTCAAAGGCTCTTTCAGAAAAGCTGGAAATTAGATTCTTGTGGAGACCTTAATAAAAAATTGAAGACTTCATGTATTAACATACATTGATTTATTCATGGTGTTTCATTACAAATAAGTGAGGATCCCATAATATCAAAAAAGGTTAGGAGAGCAGCAGAGCACGGTACATTATATTGACAGCTCTATTGAAACTGAGCTGCCTTTGGATTGAATTTGCAACTCAGGCAAGGAATTGGCTGGTAAATAAGTCATGAGTTCTCCTTGCAAGTGTCTGTACATCACGAGGGCTGCCATGGGTGAGCAGGCTGAGCTCCAGCAGGTTCCAAGCTGTGCCTTCAGCAGCAGCTCCAGCTGTTCCCAGGACATCGCTCCAGGTCTGGAGCCCTCCTGGTGTAAAACACACATAAATCTGCACTCTGAGGCTCAGAGTGAGGAGAGGGAAAGGATGCCAGAGGTTGGTTTCCACAGAGAGAAGGGTTTTTGTCTAAAGACTTGATGAAATTTATTTCATTTAAACATATCATTTCATTTCAGCGTATTCTCTGTAGCACAGGAAAAGGCTTTTGTTGTCAGAAAAAGGCTGCCATTGTTTTCAGCTGCCTTTTGAGAAGATGATTTGCAAAAAGGAAATGTATCCATGTTTGCACCAAGGGTTTTCATAAGCTGTGGGGGCTTGGATGGGCAGTTCTCATGAAAATCCTGCCGGTCATGCTGCGTGCTCTGGTTTGGCTACAGAACTTCTGAGCTTGGGAACAAAAAGCAATTCTTTGCATCTTTTGTTGTAAATCAGCACACGCTGGGGCTTTAGCAGAGAGAGGAAATTAGTTTTTTCCCTAAGTAAAGCCTTGGAAAAAATTGTCATGTTTGTTGGACAGCATCCAAACGCAGAACTGAAATAATACCTGTCCTCGTGTTTGCAATGCTCGGCCTCGAGAGGGGACACAGCGGAGAAGGGTGGGTGCAGAAGGGCCCTGCTCACCTTCCTTTCCTTGTTCTTCACTTGCAGATCACATACAAGGCCGTTGGGTCTCTGGATCCCAGCGCTGACCTGTCCAGCCAAAGAGGGAAAGTCTTCAAGCTGAGGAACGAAACCCATCACCTGTTTGTGGGGCTGTACCCAGGCACCACCTACTCCTTCACCATCAAAGCCAGCACGGTCAAGGGCTTTGGGCCGCCCATCACCACCCGGATTGCAACCAAGATTTCAGGTACTGCTTTGGAGAAGGAGGAAAAAAAATCCCAACTTTGTTCTTTAGACTCAAAGCTGATGCATGAATTTATAAAAAAATATTCAGCTCGGTGCCTCTCCAGGTTTCATAGAGTTTTAAACCAGCCACAAACCTTTGTTTATCTGGGTTACAAATACGGGGGTTAATTTGTGGGTGTCCTGAATATCCACGGATATCTGTGGAGCATTTTAAATGAGGATCATCATTAGTTCTACAAATGAACTAGCCATATAGTAATTATTGTTAGCATTATCTGCCTGGCTGGGGAAGCTCCTTCCATAATGTGGTTTTTATTTGCAGGATGTACCAAAATGGATGTAATGAAGTAATGGAATTAATAGTGCAAAGAGACTAAAAATAAAGGAGGAAAGCTGTTTTACTTGGGGTTTTTTATGAGTGAGAGCAGAGGGAGGGCTTGAGGTAGGCAGACAAAAATATGAAAGGCACCAAAATAAAGAGGCATGGAAAAGAGAAGATGTAAAAAAAAAGAGGAAACAAGATAGTTATTAAAAAATATGGATAAAGGGACAGTAGAGATAATATTGGGCAGATATATACGGATTTTAATTTTAATATTTAGTTAATAGCACTGGAATAGGTTCTCTAACAGAGAGAAAAGCTGTCATTTTCTGAACTACTTTAACCATTCTTTCAGTAAAGCCAAAACAGACATCCAGAACACTCAGGACACTGGTAATTCTTGAAATTATGGCTGGGTGCTGTAGAAAAGAGTGCACAGTCTATTTTCTACTCCCTTATTTCAACATCAGTTAATAAAAATAAGTTGTGAGCAATAAGTGACAAGGTAAATTTTAAGGAAGCAAAATGCATCCCTTCCCTCTGCTGGGGGTTTGAACCCTTAACATTTAGCACAAAAGCCCTAAATCACTTGAAGCAAAAGCCATTAAGTGTCCAAACAGCTCCATGGGCTGTTGGAGTTTCTGCAGCCCTGCTGAGCAGGGACAGCACAGTGTGCACTCTATTCCCTTGTGACCAGAGAGATAAAAACCACAGCAGTGGCAGGACTTTCCCCTCTGATTCAATTTCTTTGCATTTTATTATTCCACGAGTGCTCAAATTGTGCTAGCAGCCTGCATGAGTACCAGCCACATGCACACTGAGCTTGGTTTATTGACTTTTTTACCCCCCATCTTCCAAATATCTGGCTCACAATAAGTGGATACAAACTCCATGCAAGCATTTGAGAAGCCTCCACCATTACATTATCTCATTGCATGGTCAAGTTTTTGATATTTGCATCTTCCAAATAATTTGAAAATCACCGTTAAACTTTCTCTAAGAGGCAGCCTTGAGGTTATTGGAAAGAAGATGGATTTTTGCGTTGACAGGACTGTCCTTGTGAGACTATATATTTTTTTTTTTTTTTAACGGAAAGGCATCAATGCTGCAGCCATGTGTGAGTGTATTTGTTTGTGTGGATGCTGCGGCACCGTCCCCTCTGGCCAGAGAAGCTGTGGCTGCCCCTGGATCCCTGGCAGTTTCCAAGGCCAGGCTGGACAGGGCTTGGAGCAGCCTGGGACAGTGGAAGGTGTCCCTGCCATGGCAGGGGTGAGACTCAATGAGCTTTAAGGTCCCTTCCAACCCAAATTATTCCATGATCTGCAGAGATCTCTGGAGTAGAAGGGCACTGGTGATGTGTCCCCTTCCAGTGAGGCATTGCTTCCCCTTGATGCAGAGCTCTTATTGCAGAGAAATCCTTCTGAAGGAGTTGACATTCATTCTGAACGCACTCCCAGCTTATTGACAGGGAAGCCAGCAGCTGAGCTGATAATAGCAGCCCCCATTCTTGACAGTTTTCAGGCATTTAGATAAAAATCCTGATTGTAAACAGGATTACAGTGAAAATCACTATGAGAGGATTAAATATGGGATCCCCCACAATGCAGCTTGCCCTTGCGAGCTACAGATGAACTATTTCTGTGAATTCTTCTGTTTGCTTTATCCTTTAAAGTTATTTCAACAAGACCTGCATCTTTGGAACAAATTTTGTGCTGCTCTGACCTCATGATCTCTCCAGTTCTTCAGCAATAAAACTCATCCCAAACCGATGCCTGCTCTTGGGGAAGGAAGAAGTAATGTAATAAGTAAAATATATTTCCTAAGGAAAGCTGTCCTATTTTCATGGCATGGTCCTAAGAGGAGATAACAAAGCAGAAGCAGAAACTCGGGTTTGGCTGAGTGGGTTTTTATTCCGTGGGTTTTTGCTTGGGGAACACATCAGAGATGGGGATGCCATGGCTGGGCACTGCCCGAGGGTGCCATTGGGATCTCTGCAGCTGCACTGGAGCACCAGGGTAACGTGTCCTGGCTTTGGGTGCAAAAATAACCTGGCTAATTTCTGCTCCTCTCTTTTCATCTTTTGTGCTTCTCAGCACACCCTCCAGCTAATCAAGGGGACACAGCTTAAGGCTGTGCATTAAGAACTCTTAAGATGTGAGAGGGCTAATCCACTGACCAGAACCGGGAAAAAGAAGCAGGATTCAGGGGTGCTTTTCTTAGCTCTGCCACTGATTCACTCATCCTAAGTGGGCTTTTTTTAGTAGTGTCTGTGCAGTTTTCTTTCCTCACCTTTAAAACTCCAGGAATGAACCCACCTCAAAGGATTACTAAACCTTAAAAATTCAAGACAGGATGTTCAAAGCCAGCTGGAAGATTTGGGTGTCCAATTCCAGTTTAATTTGAACAGAAAAACAGTGTACAAACATTTAAGCAGTTTTGATCATTCTGGTCATAATACCGGGAAGCATTTTGATATTTCAGTCGGGAAATGAGAATATAATGTCACCCAAGGCAGTATCTGGTGCATAACGACCGTGTTGTTCTGCTGCAGCACCGTCCATGCCCGAGTACGACACGGACTCTCCTCTCAACGAGACTGACACCACCATCACTGTCATGCTGAAGCCTGCTCAGTCCCGGGGAGCCCCTGTCAGGTAGGTGTTTTGTCTTTTCTTTTCTTCTCTTCTCACTCTTCCCCCTCTCCTTCTCTCGTTCTCTGATAATGGAGCTGCTGAAAGCAAGAGCTGACTGAAAGGCCAACCCAGCTGTTGATTCTGCCTTTCACATCCTTTTATGAACGCCTCAGCCTCCTCGCCTCCCGCTGCCAACCTCCAGGAGGGATTGCTGCTGGCACTGCCGGGGTTTTTGCCCTCTCAGCATCACTTCAGATGCCTCTGCAGTGCTGGAGCACATCGGGGTGTGGAGCTGGAGACTGAGCATCCCCAAGGAAGGGCGGAGGAGGCTCCAGGTCTCCATCCTGCCCTCCCTCCTGTGATGAACAAGGCCTGCCGGTAACTCTTGTAGGAATCCCTGCACCGTCTTTAATGCTTGAGGATGGGTTTGCTCAGGTTCTGGATCTAACACACACTTCTCACGTTTGTAATCCAGCTGTGCTGCTGGGAAGAAGCAATTGGGAAGAAGTAACTCAGTCCAGAAAAAAGGAATTCTGGTTTAGCGAGGCTTTGATGGTGTAGACAAGCAGGTCCTGCTGCAGAGTAGAGGATTTACAGGATCAAAACACCATTAAGGTTGGAAAAGACCCCCAAGACCATCGAGTCCAGCCTTTTACCACTCACCACCTTGTCACCCAGCCCAGAGCTTCAGTCACTTCTTGAACACCTCCAGGGATGGGGACTCCACCGCTTCTGTGGCAGCCCCTCCCAGTGCTGACCACCCTTTTGGTGAAGAAATTCTTCCTGGTGTCCATCCTGAACCTCCCCTGGCAGAGGGGTCCAGTAGGTATCCATTACCTCCCTGTGGGATTTTCGAGTTTTACTTCCAGTTTTCACAAGAGACTCTTGAAGCTTTTAAGCTTTTTCCCATGCGAAAATCCCCAGAGTTTCTTCTTTCAAAATGACTTGGGTTTCTGTGTCCTACTGACAGGTTCTTAGTGCTTTTGAAGGATGTCCTCTAAGTATTCAGGAGCAAATTGCTCCAGATGCAAACTACTGGATTTAATTAAATATCCTAGATCAGCTGGTGGTCCCCAACTGTGTGGTGGCTTGGCCCCAAACTGCATTGACAGGCTCAAGCGAAAAAAAAATATGTTTTTTAAGACTAAGCACCATCTCTTCTCTAGTTTTTCTGAGTAATGTATTTCAAAGTTTGCCTTTCAATCTCTGGTACTCCATATGACCAAATTTAGGAGCCTATTTTCTGAGTCCTTTAGGGATGTTTTTCTGCTGGAAAAGAGCAGTAAAATCACACAGCTTTGTTTTGTTTTATTTCTTTATATGGGGGAACATTCCTGTATCTCGTTTTACCACCTGCTGTCTTAGCAGTGTTGTTATTTTGTCTTTTTATTGAAAAGTCTTGTGATTTTTCTCAAAGTCAATTTACTGCACTTTAACTGCATTCAGTGAATAATGCCTTTTCCGGCAAATGCATCTGTATGTAAAATTGGTAAAGATTTTTTATAAATTTCACTCTGATTTCTTTAATTGCATCGTAGCCTATTACCCACGTTTGCAGAGAGTGCAATATTTACATGCCACATCTAAGTGATAAAATTATTTCCTATAATGAGTCCATTTCATTGACTTACAGATGTGTTTATGAAAAGCAGAAGGGCAGGGGGAATAAGGGGGAGGGAGTCTTGGGGAGAATTTTAGCTTTTTATTGACTCTGACAGGCTCAGAACGTGGGAATACCTTCCCATATATAACCATCCAGACTGTTCTTAGGCTGGCCTTAACAAATCCAGTCATTTCAAGCTGCAATTTTCCCAGCCTCTTCCCTCTTCTTTCAGTCTGTTCTGCACACTGCCCCATTTGTGAAATTCCCTCAAAATACAATTTCCAGAAGCAGGACCCGTTCCCTCAGCGGCCTCCACAGAAGGAGATCAAAAGAATAACACCACTAACATATTTTGAACTGCTTGTGGCACCCTTAACACGCAAGAACGAGGTGGTTTTTCCTCCTCAGTGTGTTTTATTGCATTCAGCTGAGATCAAATATATCCTCTTTGTTGCTGTCTGGTTTGTTGTTCTCCCTTTTGGTTGTGTGGGGTTTCTTTCTTGTAGTTGCAGTGTTTTAGGATTTTCCTTTCTCTCTCATGGAGACTATAGATAAACTGTACTTTCTTAATCTCTGTGTTTTGTGTTAGAGGTGTACAAGCCATAACCAATAGGTCTTTAGGGGTGGATTGTCTTTGGCCAATAGACAATTGTTTATTACTGTGTATAAAAAGAATTTCTTGTAAATAAAACTTTCTTCTTCGCCATCTTGAAGCCTGTCTGCCTGCCCTCTCTACCTGCTCCCACAAATCCCACGAACAACAGAAAAGCAAACCATACTTTCTCTCTTATTAATTCTCTCTGAGTGTGATGCCATCCTCTCTTCAGGTGCTGAACAAGCACAGATTAAGGCAAGCACAGATTTGAGACAAAGGCCTGAGCAATCCCCTACAGAACAGTGGCATGGTGCAGAAGATTCCATACGATCCAAATCCTGGTGGGATGCCTTCTCCTGGCCCCCCTGGTGGATGTGACCAGGATTTCCTTGATCCCTTCCCTCCTGCACGCTGACCTTCATCTCCCAGCCTGCCTCAGATGAGGCTGGAACAGTTCCTGAAAGGAGTCTGAAGTGGATTTTCCTCACACCTTCTTATAAAAGCTCTGATTTTCAGGGCTTTCACTGGGCAGGAATAGGTGGACCTGTTCTCCCCTCAACCTGACAGTTTTAGTTCTCTAATTTTTATCACAGTCCTTCCAAAATGTGAAGATGAAAAACAATTAATATCCAGCAATTATTCTAATATTTCCTCTTCTGTTCAGGGGGTGGTGAGCTGGGGAATGTGCAGGGGTGTGACTCTGAGGCAATATCTGTACTTGGTCCTGAGTTATTTCATTCTGCTGCAGCACAGAGATGGAGCATGGGCTGCAAGAGCACTTTTAGACTAATACAGAAGGATATTTAAGATAAGATTAATTGTGTTTTCATTCCTCTGAAATGCAGGTACACCAAATCCAAAGTCACTTTCAGCATTAAGACACTTCTGATGTTCCCTGGTGCTCACGATAAATAATTTAAATGTGGCTGTTTATGAAAGTAACGATCATGAACTCGGCATTGTTAACAATCTATAGATAACAATGAAGATGCTTTCATATGACCTAATAGGATTAATATAAACTTAGATATTCTTTGATCTATTTTGTCCTGTTGCCAAAGGAAAGGCAAAGCTTCAGCAAACAGAAGTATTCTCCCTTGTGGCACAGGCGTTTCATTTTTCCCTTTATTTTTCGTGGTATAACCTGCAGAGTTTGATTCCACATTGCCCTTTAAAAATAACTTTTAGGCGTTCTTATATCAATCTAAACCCTGTGAATGGTTCTGTGATTGATTTGCTGGAGGCTGACATTCATCTATAATACATTCACAAGAGGAAGGAAGAATGCAAGTGTTCTCAATCTTTACTCCTCAACCCTTTCCTGAACACCTCCAATGTGATTTTGAGGATATTTCTGCCTTTGCATCTGTTATTGTCAGGAGGGCTGAGTCAGTCCTTCATAGATTATTCACATGTGACATCTTTAGACCTCTATTTGAGAATTTATATCCCACTCACAGCTTGGAAACACCACTGTGATGGCTTTTATCTGCAGGACATGTCCACTGGGCTGGTTTTTGTGGGTTGGATATTTGAAAGTCCATCTGGTTTATTAACACACAGTTGGTTCTATCAATCTACCTTTACCACTATTAAGGAGAAAATCAAATTTCCAGAGCATGTATTAGCTCTGAGGATTTCAGAGTTTAGATAAATGCTCCCCTTAGGTGTGATTGGCTTGTCAATACCCTGCTCTGCGTGATGGAGCTGTAGGACACTGCAGAAGGACGTTTGAGAGGAGGCTGCAATTATTTTGGGGTGGGGTTCAGAAAATAGAAAACTTTTTTTGTTGGAGAAATATGGATTTAGTCTCTCTCTCTCTTCCTGCTGTTCTCAGAGTTGTGTCAGTAAACAATTTGTAATTTTTTTGGTGCTGTCAGCACATGGGTACAGACGGGTCCATTTATTAATGCACATCTTAAAGGAAATAAGTATATCTGAATAAGAGAAGAGAGTTTAAGTATTTAAAATATATTAAGAAGTACTGAGCAAAGGTGAAATAAATATTTTAATATCAACAGCCAGCCAGGAGGAGAAATTAATTTACATGAACCAAGGCCCGTGTTACATTTAAGTATTATTATTTGATTCTTGATCTTCCAAGCATGAAATAAGGGAAAATTTTGTTCTACATGATTCTAAAAATAATAAGAGAAAAAAGCTGTAGTGTTATTTAACAGAACACCTAAGAACAGTGGATTTTTTTCTGACTTTATGCTCAAGCTATTCTCCCAGGAAAAAGTCCTGTAGGATGTATCTGTGTACTTCAGTATTCCTATATGCAGTAATGAGTGAAAATTCCCTGTGAAGAAGGGCTGTGGTATTGCTTCCATTTTATCTTGGAGAACTGAGAGTAGCTAAAACTTCTCTTTCTCTCTGCAACAAACTAAAAATGCAGAAAATTTGGAGCCATAGGCTAGAAATTTAATCTTCACGTAATTCTTTCTTTTTCTGTGATTTTGGGCATTATCTGCTCATCCTGAGCTTGCCTTTCCTGCATCCCTGGCATCCTTACTCTGATTTTGCTTTTACTGCACAGTAGTTTTTTACAGCCTCACAGAGGAGTGGTTTGCAAGCCCAGTGACCTTGATTGTGTGGTGGAGAAACCATAAATTCACAATATTTGCTGGTGCTTTTGTTTTGCTTTGCCGATGGTGACTTTGGTGTGTAGATCTCCATTGCTGTGGAGGGAGCAGTGCTGTTCAGATCTCTGCTTTGCAGCTTCAGTGGCATCACATGAGCTTGCCTCAGGCATTTCTGTTGATAATTAATTCATTAACGCCAGAAAAAGATGGCAATTTCTTGTTCTTAAGACTACCACATGGCGTACCTTGTGTATGAAAATAAAGAGTGGAGTGAGGAAGCAGCAAAAACAATAAAAAGGGTGCTGAGGGTGAAATTATCATGCCCTTCGGAATTCAGAAAGTTCGATTTCCTTGATAGGTACATTCTCAGTACTTGGAAAAGAAAATTCCTGGTCTGCCTTTTCTAAGCTCATATTTAAATGCCTGCATCACATGAGTTGGTTGATTGAATACAGGGCAAGCAGTCATCACTTTAGATCTTTTAATTTTGTAGTATTTAATGAGAAATGAGATTGTCAACCTAGGCTTCTGATATTATAAGCCTAATTATCTGTATTAATTAAGATCTCCTATAATATACCTCAGGGATATTGTTCTGAAATCACTCAAGCTGAGTTTCTCCTGCCTGACACACTGCCTTCAATTCAGCTAAGAGTTTGAAGGTAAATGAACAAGTTTCTTCTTGGAGATAAACCAGATCTACATTTTCTTTAACTGTGTGTGAATGTGAGACACCAAAAAATGGGAATTTGGGTGAAAGGCATCAAGTACTTGAAATTATTCTGAATATGAGACATGCTTTGCCTATTGTATCAGGAAAAAAGCATAATGGAGATACAGAGATGTAAGGTACAACTGTAAGGATCAGGAAGAAAAATTTAGTCTTTTATGTAACATGGCAGAATTAGTTGAACAGGTTTCATGACTTTGTTTAGTTCCCCTGAAGTGTCAGGTGTTAGCCCTAAAAAGTGAGGATAAAGGGCCAATTTTGGGTCAATTTTCTCAACTGGTAGAGGAAATGAATTTTCTTACTAGATCAGCCCACTGTCCAGTTGAGAATCAGTCCCCTACAAGGTCACAAATCTGCTTTTTGCCATTTATCAGCCACCAGAACCGCAGCCATTTTCGGAGCCTGGATGACCTGCTGTGTCTTTGACCATTCCATAGAGAGCTCAGAAATGGGAGGGGAAAGCTGTAAAATTTGTGTGNCTGGATGACCTGCTGTGTCTTTGATCATTCCATAGAGAGCTCAGAAATCGGAGCTTTGTGTATATGTTAATGATAATATTTTAACAATCAAATCACACATGGAGCCAGTTCTTTTGTGTCAAGCAGCATTTTATTAGTGCTACAGGGACGCTTTTGTTAACACCTTTTAGGCCTGAGGATACTGAGTGGGGTGAAGGAAGGATTTTGCATAAATCTTTTATGCTGACTGTGTAAACTGTCAGATTTAATTCCAGCAACCAACAGGTTAATGAAGCCTGAGCTTTAAGCTGAGATTCACAAATTGATGGCCATTTCCTCACATCAACCATTTAGATGAGGGAACAGGAGAAAACAGAGTTGGTTGCCAGTTTGAGGGCTCCTTTTCCCAAGACGTTTCTTTGCTTCACAGCTCTCAGAGCCACTCTGTCCCTTCTTTGTTGTCCCAGAATGAAAGGGCAATAACAAACAATATGAAAGACTCTAAAACTCAGAAACTCAGAATTTCAGGAGGTTTAGTGCCAAGCCTGTGAGAGTTTTTGGATCAGACCCTTCAGTGGAATGAGCTGAGCTGGGCCACATCTGCTCAGGGGTGGGAAGTCCACAGGAAGGACCTTGGCTCTTTTGGAGGATCATCAAGGATGATTTACCTAATTGAAGCCGCTCCTTAAGGCACTTAAAACGAGATGGCATGAGCCTGAGCACAAGCCCCTGGCAAATGTCCACCCCTCAGGAGCAGTGGCCAGGCTTTCTCCATCCCAGGAGTGAGGGGGACGAGTTCATGGTGGGTTTTTCCCTGCTGCATGTGGCAGGAGATTTTACACAAGCAGGTGCCCCTCGATGTGTCTACAATAACAACAAAAACACAATAAAAGGGAAGACGAGCGAGATCTGCTTTGCTGTTGCAGACTAAGGCATTTCAGGGTTTAATTATACTACAGGTATATAAATTCCGGAAACATGTTAATGCTCCCGTGATTAAAATTATAGAGGGCCTAATTGAAAAAGCATAAACCGAATTGAAGAATTCCTAATTATAGTTTGCTTTGAGGTGTTAATTTCCTCCATAATGAATGCATAATTTCTTGGAACTAGAAAATGGGGTTGCTGCACCAGTGCGTGGGATGCAGATGGAATGAAGGGATTATCATAAATGCAGCCAGACAATTCTCAGGAATAAACCTCTGCAGCCATGGTGCTCTTCTGCCTCCCCATAATTCCAGCTTTCCTTGCACAGCGGTTTTCCAAAGCAAAAGGCAGAGCTAGGAACAGTGAAGGATTTGCTTGCTGTGCAAAAGGAAGGGGAAATAGCACTGGTGAAATTCAAAGCAGTCATGGTGCAAAAGAGGAAGGAGAGGAGAGAGGCAGAATGTGGAGTATTTCTAGTGGGAAAGTCAAACAGTAAAAGAGGAGGAAATGTCAAATTTCCTTGTGGCCCACCTTGACAGATCCCTAAGGAACTGCGGGAGCTGATGTTGATGCAGGTTGAGGGTTTTTCCTGCCAAAGGATACACCCTATATATGTTTTCCCTTTTGTGGAAAATACTCTTAGTTTTGAAGGGAGTTGGTGAGCTACAGGATTGTCACATACAATCTCCTAATGTTTTCATCAGCCCCATTCCCATGGCAGTGGGGGTGGGAGGTGTTTGTGGATGAATTGCTGCAGAGAAGTTTTTATCCTTGGGACTGTCCCAGTCCCCTTCCTCCATCCTCATTTTCCCTTCATTCTGGAGCAGGAGGTGTCATAATGAAGGCACCATTTCAGATCTCTCCCTGGTGCCAGAAGCATGGCAATTTTGCACTTTCTGAAAAGCAAAAAGTGTCCAGAAAAGGCGGAAAGAAGCTGGCGGACACTCCTGCAGCTTCAGGCACTGAAAACCTGTGTTAGCCTTCCCCAGGAGGGCTCATAATCCCTGCACATTGACCATGGGGCTGCGAGGAGTTATCTGGGCCTTGTCTGGAAATGAAGTTTATCAGGAGGTTGTAAACAGAGCAGCTTCCCTCTCTTTTCCTAGTGCTTTTCTCAGCCTTTTAATTTCAAAAATATCCAAACAGACATGATACCAGTGAAAATATTTTTCTGGTGATCTCTCTTAAGAAAGACAGCAGATTCTTCTGTGTGGGTTTCCCTGCATAATCTGCTAGCTGTGGTCGTGGAAAAGGCAGAGGCAGCTTTGAATTCCCAGCTAGATTATTTCAGTTCTGCATCCAAATGAACCTAATTTGATGGAAGCCATTGGAAAAACCCAAATTAATTCTGACTGAGAATATATGCAAATATCCCCATCCTCTTGTTCAAGCTGCTGCTTTTGTGAAGGACATGGCAGAAGGGGCTGGACAGTCCCAGCAAGGGTGTCCCATCCTCTCTCCTTCCCCTGCCGGTCATTCAAGAACCACTTTGGCTCTTCTTGTCCTTGAAACACCCTCCTGCTCTTAAACCAGCCCTGGCTGAGCGTGCCAGGCCCTCAGTCAGCGATGCCTGTTTAATACAAAGCGACATTAACAAAGCAGAGGTTGGGCTTGGCTTTGTTGTTTTTTGTTTGGTTGGTTTTTTGGTTGTTTTTTTGTAGATTAAACAGATGGCAGGTGGCTCAGGAGGGAAGAAACACCTCCAAAGCCACTCACATTAGCTCGTGTTGCAGCAAAAGCTGTGTCTGTCTGCACTCATTATCTTTAATCTGCCAGCACAAAATAGCATTGAGCTGGAGAGAGGGCCTGGGCCAGTTCCACTGGGGAGCAGCAGCTCTTGTGGCTAATCTGGCTCGCAAACCAGGCCAGGCTCATGGAGATGGTTGAGATAATGGAACACAGAGAGAGCTTTGAAATGCCCTCTGGGTCTTCTTTTTTTTTTTTGGTCTTTATTTATTTTTTTTTTAGTTTTTTATTTCCCAGAAGATGAAATAGGGAATTTAAAGCATTTACAAGAGTGATGCGTATGTACAAGTAAACAGATGCAGTTGGCAGCGTTCTTGTGGGCTGGGGATGGTCGTTTTGTGAGTGTGGATTGCATGGCTTTTGGGTTTTTTGGTGGTGGTCAGGTAGAGATTTTTTGTAAAAGAAGTGACAATGTAATGCCAAATGTAATGTGCCATAGTCTCCCTGGGTGGGTTTTATCCTCACAGACCCCTGAGGAAAAATACATAATTATCCCACTGTTGCAGATGTATCAACAGTGGCATGGGGAACGTGACTCTGCCTGATATCACACGATCTGTTGTATGTAGCAAATGATACAGCTGGGAAAAATGGCCCTTTAAGTACACAAATCCTTCTTTATGGTCAGGAAATCCTGACTGAATATAGCTGACTTTTTGACAATTCCTTAGGTTTTGTGAATGTTACCAGGTTTTTGTGTGCTGTGGATTGGTGCTGCAGTGATGGTCAGACTTGCTTAGGGCTATATGGGAATATTTGGATTTTTGGATACCTTTCTGTAGCTTTCGTGGCCTCTTCAGTCAGAGAAGTGTCATGGCAGGTGGAACACTGTGACATTGGAAACACTGATTTAAATTGATGTATTTATGTGTAGATACACACATAGGTGCACGCAGAGATGTTTAGATGTGCACATATAGAATCTTAGAATGATTTGGGTTGAAGGGACCTTAAAGCTCACATCATTCCAACCCCCTGCCATGGGCAGGAACATCTTCCACTAAACCAGGCTGCTCAGAGCTCCATTTTTTAAGCCATCATTATTGGCACAACATGGTTACAGGGGTTCATGGCTCTGTTGCACCTTTGGTGTGGTTCAATTTTAAGAAAGAGCTGTAGTTGCACTATTTTAGGATCATCCTTTCTTTCTCATGGAGAATACAGATAAACTGTACTCCTTGTACTTTCTTAATCTCTGTGTTTTGTGTTAGATGTTGTATAAGCCGTGACCAATGGTCTTAGGGGATGGATTCCCTCCTGACCAATAGTTGCTAGTTTATTAGTGCATATAAAAAGAAGTTTTTGTAAATAAATCTCTCCTCTTCGCCATCTTGGGTCCTGTCTGCCTGACTTCCCTGCCAGCTTCCACAAATCCCACGAATAACAAATCCAGCCAACAAAGAGCCAGTCTCCAAATCCCTCTTTTCCAGCACTGTCTGCTCCTCCCTCATCCCTGCAGGTCACATCTCTAGTGATGCCCAGACATCATATTTTTCTCCTTTTTTATCCTATTGGAGAGATTTTGTAGGAGTAGCATGTGTTCAGCCTGGATACTCCAGACTCCATCAGACAGGACATATTGGCTGGTGGGTGGGTGGAGGAACTTTGGGCAAGAAAGCGTGGATTTGTTTACAAACAACAGATCGTGTGATATCAGGCAGAGTCACATTCCCCATGCCACTGTTTATACATCTGCAACAGTGGGATAATTATGTATTGTTCCTCAGGGGTCTGTCAGGATAAAACCCACCCAGGGAGGCCATGGGACGTTACATTTGGCATTACATTGTCACTTCTTTTACAAAAAACCCTACCTAACCACCACCAAAAAACCCAAAACCCCAAGCAACTCACAAAAAAAGAAACACAACCTCCCCAACCCATACACCTTCCAACAGAGTTTTCATTTTTTCAGTCAGCTTTGGGAGATGTATGTGAGACCGCAAAGGAATTTCAGAGTATCCTGACCGAAGACGGCGTTTGTTATAGTGACACTGGCAGGAAGCTTTTCTGCAAATACAAACATTTTGTTTGGGTTTGCTGCTTTTTCAGGCTTGGCACCGTGCACAGTTCCTGAAATAGATGCCACTGCCTGTCCCACAGGCAGCTCATCACAGTTACTGCTGCTGGCTGGGGACAGCACAGGCCCATCTTTCTCCTCTCTACAGGGACCATGCAGGCATTAAACTTCCTCACTTTTTCTGGAGCCCATTTCAATCACCAGAGAAATTTAACAAAGCTTGAAATGTTAGCGATAAAATATTGTCTGTGTGAAAGCTCTGACTCCAAATAGTTTTATCCAAGTGTGAAATCGCTACCTTTTGTTTGGTGAATTGCAGGGTCTGACGTGCCCTGGTAGTAAATCTGGAGCACTGAGCTGCATATGAGAGTGGAAGAAAATGTGAAGAGACTCTCTTTCCAGCCTTCTTGATTATTAAATAGATTTCATTATTATTGGCTCTATCTCAGCAGGTTTTTTTTTCACAGCAATGGCAGTAATTACCATCTCTTCTTCCTATGCCATTTTTTATAAATTTGGCTGAATTTGATTTTTTTTTTTTTTTTGGTATTCTTCAACTTCAGTGAATGTAGTAGAAGAGTTGTTTAATTTAAATGACTGTTAAAAGAACACGCAAAAATAACTTCAAAATGAAGGCTCTGGTGTGAATAACTTTGCAATATGAGAGACTATTTCCTCAAGTAGCATCACTATTATCAGCTTTATTTTTGTGAATGCCTTGCAGATGCGAGCAAGCTGACTGATGACAGTGCAGCCCAATATTCATATTGGGCTACTTTCTGAATTTTTGAAATAGCCAAGCATATTCCAGGAGATGACACTGTAGAACAATCTCTTTTTTTTTTCTAATTTTCTGCATGAAACTGTTTATTGAAAGCAAACCTTAACTTCAGCATATTGTATTCTGCACGGAGCTGTTCCACAGTGCAATGGAAACAGTAGCAACCTTTAATTGATTTTAATGTGTTTCAAATCAGTTCTTAAACAGACAGAAAATTGCAGAACAGAGCACTGGGTCCTGTCAGTGCGTCCTAGGTGGCTGTGAAACGCAGTTCATTATGTTTTGTAGATTAGTTTCAGAGCTTCTGATTAAAACTGCCATTGGAGGTACCGAGGGTGACATTTTCGGGTATGTGAAGGCAGTAACTCGATTCTCAGGAATATATCAGCACCGGTTTGCACTCAGAAAACTGGATGGACTTGGAAACTGTCTGTGGGGTCAGCTCCTGGGTGCCTGAATGTTTGATTCTGGAGGTGCCTGGTCAGGAAACGTTCGCCCTTGGAGCCCAAGGAAAGCAGCGCTGCAGGGTGTGCTCAGAGCAGTTTCAGATCGGCCTTTACGGCAGTTATCCCTTTCCTTCTTGGGCATTTTAGGAGAATGTATGTTACAGAAAGCTTTTTTGGGTTGACTTTTTTACAAAATCCCCTATATGCCGGTTCGTGGTTGGGTTAGAGGCATATTGTGAGATGGATCTCGTTTACTGTTTAATATCACCATTTCTTAGGATAAACAAAAAATTTTTAGGGTATGTGGAGTACCTCTCTTCGAATTCCCCATTATTTTATATCTTATTGTCTCTGTGGCAGAATTCAGGCTTTTATCTTGATATCTTTCAGAGGATGAAATAAAGACTTTGACTCTACTCTTCCATCTCGGTTTGCATCACTGAAGGCAGCTTGGCCATAAAACAAGCACATGAACATCCAGTGGCTAATCTGAATTCTAAATGTGGGTGTCAGGCAACACATCAAACCCTCTCCCATTGCAGTATCCTGGGAGATGGCTCCATCCTGTCAGAATAAATGTGATGAACCTTCATGGATATATACAGATATGTTTACATTGGCTCATGCAAATTTAACAGGATCATAAGTTAAATGGAAAACCAAATGATAAAAAAGCTGGTGCTCAGTATCTGTAGCCTGGATTCTTGGGTGGTCCATAAGGGAAAGAAGCTGAATTGGTTGTTGGTCCCCTCTTTATTGGACCTTATCCCTGTTCATTTGAGCCTTTTCTTTACCTCTGTGCAACGCTGACCCTTGTGGGTTGATCAGCCAGGATTTGGGGTTTATTTTCACGGGTTTGGGTAGCCTTTTCAGAGGAGCTGGATCTGTTCATCCGTGGAATATGTGCAGGAGTGGGAATTCGATGTCCAGCTCCATGTCAGCTCCTACATCCCATATGGGGAGGTGAAAATCTTTTCTATCCTTCCTTCATTTTCTCCTTTCTGTCCTTCATTCTTTGAATTAAAATAACCACTAACAAGGAAACCTTTACTCTCTTATTTCCTGCAGCCTATCAAAGTTATTCTGAAAGTAATGTGTTCATTTGAGCTGGAAGTGGGAAGTTCCTGTTTCTCGGTAGGATGAGCAACAAAACTTGCTCACAGTAGTCTGCTTTAAAAAATGCACTACAAGATCAAGCTGTACTAATTGCCACTTATTTTTTGGTCCCTGGGAGAAAATATTATCGGAAATAATATATGGCTGATAATAAATTTATGTGTTAAATCAAAATATATTAAATCTTTATATGATGTGAAGGAAACTTTAATAACGAGATTGGTCCAGAGGGAGTACTCAGCTGCTGAAACATTGTTTCTTTTAAGCATTAATAATTCAGGTGAGTGGATCACTGTAAGGTTACAAAGAAATGATATTGCATTTCCTACCCCATCATTATCGAGGGTATCATGGAGGTTTCACCTTGTTGATGTGTCAGGATACCAAAGTGCACAGGCCAGATGTTGGATGCTTCATGGAGAGCTCTGACTCAGCTTTTCCTCCCCACACTCCTGCACATCCTACATTCAGGATCTGAGACTGGTATAAATACTTAATTTGTGGACAAGTGTTGTCTCAGGCCATCCTCAAAGAGAAATCAAGAGCAGAGAAAGGAGAAGCCTAAGGCAAAGAGATCTCCATCACAGAAATGGGCTGTTACTTGGAGCGTTGATTTTTTTTTTCACCCTGAATAGGGAACTCATAATTTAAAAAATTACCTTGTAGATGGTGATAAGGGCACCTTTCATTCCTCTGCAGACAACACTTGTGCTTTGGCCCATTATGGTGGGTGCTTTTATCAGTGATTTACAGCCAAGCTGTCAAAAACTTTAAAAAGCTTCTATTAAATTGATGTGGATTTATCTACCTAAGACCTTTGAAATGCATAAAGGAACCCAGTTTTGGCCTCCTTTTCTAATCAGAATGTGCAGCTGCACACAGGGCAGGCAGCTCCCCAGCCTTCTAGGAGGTCAGGCATTTGTTTTGTGGTCCAGATTTGAGAATCTCTCGAGAGCTCTCTGGAGAGCTGAGCTTGTGGACGTTTGGAAAGCAGTCCCCTGGTGTTTTTTATGGGACAGCAGCATTATCTGGCTGCACCAAGGTGGGCTGGCACTGGGAGCACAAAACCCCTGTTACTACTGCCCTGCAGCACATCCATGTGTGGGTTTGATTGCGGCGTTTCCAAACGTGTCCTGACACTAAAAACCAGCATGCAGGAGTTACTGTGGCTGTATCATCTTTCATTTCACTGGCACTGAAGTTGTTATCCAGTGTAGGAGTTTTAACGCTCTGTTTTTGTTGTCTCTTTTAATGTCATTTCCATGTATGACACTGAAGCTTGTCTCCAGCTGGGTGTTCGCAGCCGAGGTATTGATTCCTGCCAGGAAAGCCACGTTGGCTGATGCTGGCTGGAAGCAGCAGCTTTGAAGCCTGAGATGGGGAGAGCCCCAGGAGATCCATGTTACTGCCTACTTGCTAGATGGAATAAGAGCTACTAGAATAGTTTGGATATCTCCTCCTTATTTCCATTGCCCACTCGCTTTTTTAATCCTTCCCTCTAGCACCACTTTTTGGAAAACTGCTCCTCCTTTCCCTTGGCTGTAATTACACTGCTGGTACAAAATTCTCAGGGGTAGCAAGTTGCAAATGGTAGACCCTGCTCAGATGTGATTGCAGCTGAAGGGCTCTTTCAGGGCAGAAGGGCAGATCCTACTCACCAGGTTAATCCTGAGTGAGTGCCCAGCCACAGTCTTGGGGATTGTGGTGTATCCCATCAGTTCCCATCTTCTGAGCAAAGTCGGATTAGTTTTACTTTTTTGAGAAGTGTTGTAACAATGCAGATGGTTTGGATAAACTTTAGGGTGGGTAATTGGACATTTGCTACTCAGAATACCCGCAGCAATTGCATTTGGATCTAGGACTGGTGGGTTTTTGCTCCAAGTTACAAGAGCACCTCCAAGCAGGTGTGGAAGCACTTGCTGTGCTTTGCAGCACTTCACTGGTTAATGCAGAGAAGTTGATCTCTGAAAATGCCCCTAAAAGCAGGCAGGGAAATTCTGCTCCTAGGTAAAACAGAACAGGAATAAAGAGCATAACACAGAAAAAGGCAATGAGAGGAAAAGAAAAAGAGTCTGTACTGGTCTGTGTAGTAGCTGGGGTGAACTGGGAATCCTGCCCTTCTGGAGGGTCTAAATAGGTCAAAATACTAGGACCAAAGCATCAGAAAATGAGACCCAGGGTAACCATTTGATAAGGGAAGCTGTGCTCAGGGTGATCATCTTCAGCCCAAAGTAAGTTTGAATTCTGACACTCATGGCTGCTTGGCCACTTCCTTTGAGAGTGGCCTCTTGACCACTACCAGACCCCGATAAAAGTGAGGCTGGAGGATGATGGCCCCCAAGCCAAGCAGGCAAAGCAAACAGACAGGGGTGTGCTGTGTCAGTCACTGTGAGCTGGGGTATCCGGGAGAAAAGTGCCATGGAAGCAGTCAGTCACCCATCCTGAGTGTCAGCAGAGGAGGGTTTTTTAGCCAGAGGGAGCAGTGACAGCAGTGCTAGCTCAGATGCCTGTTCCATGGAAAAGGAGGTGGTTTTTGAGCAGGAGATCAATGGGATTTTAACTTGAACACAGATGGGATAAATGTTATACCCCAGCTGAATGTGCATGAACACACCATTGTGCTTCCAGAGGAACATGGATTCATTTCAAAAGAAAAAACATTAAAAGTAAAATTTCAGGTCGCTACGAGAGTGAGTTATCCCTGTGAAAGAATGAAGTGTGTTAATGGCTAAGTGGGAAAGAGAAAATGTGAAAGAAGAGAGGCAAAAAAGTATCTGTGACTGGGTTCAGTTTCAAAAGTGTCTGTGACTGGGTTCTGTATGTGGCAAAACTCTTGCTCATGAGAGAAAAAAGTGTCTGTAGTGCTGTAGTGATTAGGGAAAGGGTTCAGTTACCTGGCAGTTCATGTCCCTGGGAGCTTCCCCTTCTCCAAAGGCAGACAGCACACGAGTTCATGGCTTGCAGGTGGCATAACCAAGAGAATGAGTGTCACCCTTAGGGCTGGGAAGAGAGGATGAGGGAATTCTTGGTCACTATGCAGACTGAAAGGAGATTAATATATGTCTATATGTGTATATTTGTGTAAATGCCTAAAGGAAACATCTTCTACGACCAGAAAATGCAAGTGTTTAGGATTGGATGAAGCAGAAACCAAGCGTTTTTAGGTTAGAAGGCATGTGGCAAATGTCCACAAAAGTGTCAGCTGCAATTTTGCACATGGCTGACAAAAAAAATGACAAACTTTCCCAGCACTCTAGATCATTATTGCCGGAGAGAAGGGTCAGAATAAGAATGACCACTCTCAGTAAACAGTGTCTACAACAGCAACCTAAGATTAGGTTGTTCTTGCTGAGCTGAGGAGAGGATTTGTATTGAACAGGCTTCTGTTTATAGCTCCCTCTACATCCTCCATGATGATAACCAAAGTGTTGCTTGGAAACCTGTTTTTGTCCTTTTAAAATTGTACAATAAATATCAGAGGAGGTCTGAAATATTTTATTAAAGGCTCTGATGAACTGTAGGATGAGGACAGCTTTCCAAAGTGCTGATGGGACACCATTAAAGGCTGCAGCCCATGCAGCTGGTGCTCCTGCTCCATTAGCAAATACCAGTGTGAGGACAGCTTCAGCCCTGAGTAATTCATAAATTGCTCGTGCTCGTGCAGATTAGCTGGGTTTGTGTCTAGCAGTGGGAGCCAAATGGTTTCCAGGAGCTTCCCTGCCCACCCCGCTGCCAGCACAGCATGACCCAGATCCCCACGGAACCGAGGAACCGGGAATTGAAAAGCCAGAGCTGGGGCTTTTCCACTCCTGCGTGCTGGAGCTGCCAGAACTCCCTTCCCACAGAAGCAGTGATGAGCTATTGCCATGCTAGAAATTTCCCAGACCAATCTTGCTGCAACAATGAGCCCGTGAAAGCCGGGACAATGATACACTGCGGGCTGGTCCCAATCTTTTAATCGATCTCCCCTGTCTGCCTGAACAAAGGCCCAGCCTGACACAGACAGGTGAGGGCAGCGCATCTGAATAGCCTGACACAAAGTAAAATGACTGCAGCCCTATCTCTCTTTGTCGAGTGTGTGAGTGGTGTTAAACAGACAGTAAACCTGCCTGGGCTGTAGCAGCACTGAACTCCAGGGCTTTGTTAGCTGCCTGGGGTGGGGGGGAAAAAAAAAAGCAGACTTCATTTGAATGCCTTGAAGGCTCTTTGAGCCTGGAATAGTAAGCTAGAAATAACAAGATTTCTATTATATATCATAATGGCCGAAAGCTTAGCAGGAATCAAAAAGGATTACAATTTCATAGAGTTGGGAAGAATGTGTGGAGTTGTTACTGTTGTTTCTTGAAAGAAAAGTGGATTGAGAGAGCTATAAAGCCACCTGCTCAGTATATAAACAGCCCTCTGAGGGTGAAAGGCAGAAGGAGAGTCACCACTGGGAATTAGAGATCTTTACATGGCAGGATATCCCAAAAAGAGAACAGAGAAGCCCAGAACGGTTTGGGTTGGAAGGAAGGTTAAAGCCTGTCCAGTTCTCACCCCTACCATGGGCAGGGACACCTTGGCTGCCTCAAATCCTGACCAGCCTGGCCTTGGACACTGCCAGTGATCCAGGGGCAGCCACAGCTTCTCTGGACACCCTGTGCCAGGGCCTGCCCACCCAGATACGGAGGAGGGTCCTTACATAGACATGAAGATATGAGGGAGGGCCAAAAAAAGTGATGTTCTTAGAAGATTCTTTTTGACCTAAACTGATTTTTGCACCCTGAACCTGTTTCCAAAGGCAGCTGGCACCGTTGCCGCCTGCCAGTGCTCTCCTCCACTGCAGTCAGCGTGTGGCCCCAGCAAACAGTTCATGTTTCAGTTTTGCAGATGAAGAAGCAATCCTGTGCTTTCCAACATCCAGCCCATCAAAATTTCATCCTAGACTGGATATTTTATTAGTTACTCCTCTTCCTAAAGAATGTCATGACTGAAATCTACTCTTTCACCAAGGTTTATCTTGATTAACCAAACCAACAGAGCACAGTGACTTTTGGTGGCCACTGCTGCTGGGGTGCCAAGAGCCGTGCTGGCTGGGAAACCTCATTGTGTGTCTCTAACTTTGCTTCACTCCTTTCCTTCCATTGCTGGAACCATTCCTGACATTCAAGGCTCTGGGGTCTCTAACCTCACCTTTCTCTCTCCCTCCCAGTGTGTACCAGCTCGTTGTGAAGGAGGAGAAGCTGCAGAAAGCCCGGCGAGCGGCAGACATCATTGAGTGCTTCTCTGTGCCTGTGAGCTACAAGAACGCCTCCAGCCTGGACTCCCCACACTACTTTGCCGCCGAGCTGAAGCCCATCAACCTCCCTGTCACACAGCCCTTCACCGTGGGCGACAACAAGACCTACAATGGCTACTGGAATGCGCCCCTTTCCCCCCTGAAAAGCTACAGCATATACTTCCAGGCTCTTAGCAAGGCCAACGGAGTAAGTGCAGGGAAAATTGAGCTGGATCTGTGCGTGTGACTGCCTCTCTCTGTCCTCCTCATCATCCTCCTTCCTTCTCGATTGGATGCCGGTTTAACTTCTTCTTATTACCCTCTTACAGAAATCTGATGAAAATCAAGCATGCCATTACTTGTCCTTCACTCAAATCTCTCTCTGATGCTCAGATCCAATGAGAAATCTGTTGAGGACCCTGATTCTGTAAAGGCACATGTTGCCATGGGATTTACTAAATGAGCTGCTTAGAATTTAGATACTTTTTTTTTTTTTATCCTTCCATAAGCACGAATGTCAGAGTAGGGGCCATTGTGCTTTTAAAAGACATAATTGCAGTTTCTTGATAGCTCGCAGAGCTTGTGATTTTGGAGGAGATGTTATGAATGTGGATTACCTTGGAAGCTTGCACTTGGCCATATCATAATGCAGCACTTGTGGTTGGGAGTTTCAGCTTGAGTAAGTCAAGCTCTGCAGCAGGGACTGTCTGCATGTCTGTCTTACCCCTTTGGAATGCTGTTTTATATATCCCTACTCTGTGATATTGGCTTTAACATGCAGACTGCACAGGAAACATAGTCTGCCCTACCCTCAGCTCAAATGACACACACAGAATGCCACAACTGACCCCAGCCCACCGCAGGACAACAGGAGGCCTCTCTTCCCTCTTCTGTTGCACTTGAGGATGGTTTGTGACCCTTTATCTCTCCTGTTTCAGGTCAGCTCAGCCGTGTTCAGGCCAGATCCCGCCTCAGTGGATCACCTTCCTCCCCTTTGGCTCCCCAGGTGTTTTCCATGAATACATAACACAAGAGAATTTGACACTCTGGCCTCGTGGAGAGTCTTAGAGCATTAACAATGCATCACGAATTTGGGTAGCAGAGTCTGCTATTAGCATGTTTGCTGGTACTTTCAGGAAACTCATTTTAACGTAGATAAATTCTCCACGATATCACCCCTGAGAGAGCAAAATTACAAAAATCACTCAGAGGTGAATGGTGCAGGCTTTAGTGGCTTTTATACCTAAAATGCAGCCACCCATTGCAGAGGACTGTGATGGTTTCACGGGCTGGCAGTGCCAACGGGGGTTCACAACACATCTGAGTGCTTTACACCCTTCATTTATCACCATTTTCCTGCAGAGCTTCAGCTGTGTGCCTGACAAGTCCAAAATCTCTTCTACACTGTGCTGGTTTTCACCTTGCTTTCCTTTCTAGTCAATACAGTTTCCTTCCAGCACTGCTCAATTAATTCAGCTTTGGATTTGCCTTTTTAAAGGAAATTGTGAAATATGTATACATCTCTCTGTTTCTAGTTAGTTCCCCCATGTGTGATAGTTAATTGCTAGTGAATGGATCCCCAGGGAAGAAAGAAACTTTATTTGCTTAAGTAGAATATAATATTCCATAAATGGGTTGTGTGAATGGAAATGTAGGCTTCCCTTGGCATTCTGGATCCAGACAGAACTGGTGTTCTTGCTTTTCCTGCATCTCTGGAGCTGCCAGGTTGCAGCTCACCCTCCATTCCAGGTGTTAAGGACTTTAAAAAGGATGATTTGCCTGGGCTGTTCTTACAAGAACAAGATTGTAAAGGGCTTTTTAGGCATCAGTTAATCAAAAGGGTCTTTATGCAACAACGCACAGTTTATGACAGGATGAGAAGTATCCAGCCAGACATAGTAAATTCCTATTTGAGAAAGCAATTTCCTCTTCTATTAATAATTTATATTTCCACAGTATGCACTTATATATCCTCAAAGTGTAGTGCTGTGGGTAAAAGTACAGAGGAGATGTCCAAGAGTGGAATGTGGATCTTCAGAGGAGTAGCTGGAATCCTCTCTGTTTCTTGGTAAAATCACGAAACCCCACATTTCAAACATTAGGGTCAATTTGCATCCAGCCTTTTGCAGCCGCAAATAGCAAGTTTTTGTCCCATTCCTAGAATTATTTGCAGGTATCATTTGTATTTATGAGTTCTGGGGTTTTCCTTGTCTTTAAGCTGAGCAGCTTTGGCTGGTCCTCAAAAAATCCTACTAATAATTACAGCTGCAACATGGCATTTTCATCCCTGGAAGTGTCCAAGGCCAAGTTGGACAGGGCTTGGAGCAACCTGAGATAGTGGAAGGTCCCTGCCCATGACAGGGGGTTGGAACTGGAAGGTCTTTGAGATCCCTTCCAACCCAAAACATTCCATGATTTTTGATAATTCACGTCTGCAAAAAACCTGAAACAATAACAGCTTAGCACAGTTGAAGTAGAGCCTTATGTTCCCTTACACATGAAAAAAACTTCACAGAACATTGCCACTCATTTTTTAATTAGGATATTCCATAGTTTCATTAATCACTGGCAGTGGTGGAATGATGAAATTTCTTTCCGCACCTGGAACCTGACACAAGAAGCCTTCATGCAGTGAACCAGAACATCTTCCTTTGGAAACATGGGGCTCTGGGGAGAGCTTAATTTGAAGAAACAGCCTGGATTTGGTCAAAGAGCTTGATTAGGAGGAGGTTAGGAGTGTTGGAGGAGTTCTGCATTGTTTGAGCGCCGCTGTACACGGAGGGCTGTGCTCATTTGGTGTTCCCGTCTGCTCTGCAGCCATTAGCTCTGATTGTTACAGTGAAAGGAACATAATTAACAGCTGGATGCAAAACAAGTGTGGCAAATTGCTGCAGAAGCAGATCACGAGCTTCTCTGCCTTCTCTTGTGCACCGTTGTACTCGCCTCAGTGTCTGACGAAATAGCTGGATTCATTTTCGGACTGTTGGGTGCACTTTGGTCACTGGTGCTGCCTCCAGACAGGAGTCTAAGGAGACTGAGTGGTTTTCAGCTTTGTTAGACAAAATCCTTCCAAATTGCATGAACTTCACTCCTAGGGGCGGTTGACAGCCAGAGGCTGAGCTGAAATGTGGCAGAGTTTGAAGTGAGAGAGGGGACAAAGAGGAAAGGGGCACAGAAAGTCTGGGTTTTGTGGCCGTGGGAGTGAGGAGCACCATTAGTTACTGCTCAGTTGATAGAAGAATCAGCACAAAAGGAGAGGGGACACTTGGCTCTGCTCTGGCAGGACCTCCACATGTTTTCCCAGCCATCCAGGTGGGGATCTGAGGTTTGCTGTTTGTCCTGGTGCCACCAGTCACAGATGGCTAATGCCGAGGGTTGAGGAGGGGTGGAAGAAGCCTCTGCATTTACCCAAAGTGTCTCTATGGCTTTGAGAGATCACTGCAGCCAGCACTGCTCTGGTGCTGTACAGAAAGGCTTTTCTCACAGCCGAGCCGGTGTCAGGCACAGTTCTCACTCACCCAGTGAGCCCGATAGCCCTGGCATTCCCAGAGACAAAGAATCCAGAGTTCCTCTCTCCTGGAAGTTCCAGACGTTTATTTCTGAAGGGGTCCAAGGCAGAAAGAGGGCAAGATGGCCCCGAGAGCCCCCAGTTCTAGGGACGATCTGGGGCCAGATAACAGGAGGCGGGGAGAAACCCCCTTAACCAACGGGGAGTAGGGAAGGGTAGGATTTAGGGGTAGGTTACAACCAGAGGGGATTACACAGTTTTGGGGAGAGACCATTGTGTTTTCCAGGGGGTGCTCAGATCAGGAGGTATGGTCCACTGCCACAAATGGCTGCCTGACAGAGCGTGAAGATTCCTCAGCTGAAAACCCTCCCTGAGCTCAGCCCCCTTCAAACTCCAGCCCCACCAGTGTTTATCCCTCTGAAAGGTGAGGCCATGTCAACAATCCTGAGTTACCCCTCATCCTCCCTTGTCCTTCTCCTGGCACAATAATCACAGTGAGGTGTTGCAGGTTTGATTGTCCCCAGGTTCTTTATCCAGCTCGCTGCAGATCTCTGGTTGCTGATCCAGCTCCATGCTCCTATGGGGAGAATTTTTCGGCTGCTGTGTGAAACCTGCCTGGATTTTTGAGCAGCTCAGAAACCAGAGTTCCTTAAAAAAGTCTTTTCTGGAGTCGCATTTTACCTCATTGAGTTAAAATGAAATCCGTAGCGGCACAGTTGCAATCAATAATTCTTGGCCATTTTTCCTCTAAATGGGAGATGAGCAGGAGCCTGTGTAACACAGCTGGGAATGAGGTGAGGGATGCTGCCAGCTGCTCCACCAGCCTGGTGGTCCAACAGGTGACTGATGTCTTCAACCCAGAATTGTGAAAAGTAGCACTGCAGGAATCAATGAGAATATTATTTTTTTGAGGGAATGATAGACTCTACTGAGATTCCTATTGATTTTTTGCCTCTCTAATGACTTGTACTACATGCACAATCGGGCAGCTCATTATTATCAGGGGACTTGAGGCTGGATTTCTTGATGCTGACAGGTCTGCTCGCAGCACAGAGCATTATTCTTCTGCGACATTTTGGGGATTTGGATGGAGCTGCCAGCAGAGAGGTGCCATTCATCCCTGTGGAGATGGCCACGAAAAAACCAGGGAGGTGTTTCAGCTCAGCACGAGCCGTGCTCTGAAGGATGAAATGGCACCAGGGCTGCCTGCATTGGTTCTGTGAGCTGCTAACCAGCTTTGGGGAGCTCTGTGTTCAGCAGGACTTTGGGTGTACCCTTTATCCACTTACATTCACTCCTTAATCTCATCATGGAGCTGCTGGTGTGGAAATAAAGTGGCTGTGGCAACACTGCACTCTTTGTAAGCCCCCATTTCCACATCTGGCTGACCAAAGGATGTGGGCCTGAGCGTTTTCTGCATAATAAATAAAATCGTCCTCCTGCCTGTCTCAAATCTGAGAGGTTGAGAGGAGTGGGTATCCAGTCATTAACTGCAGATCATTGAAATAATGTCCTATTGTAAATAACAAAAGCCCTAACCACTTTGTTAAACCTCTCTTCTCCAAATGACACAGATACTAAAAAAAGCTGACAATTGGAAAGACAATAATAGGTTTGGCTCAGTCTCTGGAAGGAAATAGCAGTTTCCTGAAGCTGGCAATAAAAATTACAGGGGAGTCCATTGACCCTGCACAGACATATTTTAAGAGAGCAAACCACTGGCTGCAATGGGATAAAAAAGAAACACACAACATAGAGCTCTCCTGAACTTGGGAGAAATTCGTTGAGGACCAAAAAATAATTCCTTAAGACTGGACAAACCCGTGATTTCTACCCTGTGTGAAGCAGCTTGCCAACAAGCTCCACGTGGTAATTCCTTGTTGGGTCTGTGCAGCAGCAGCAGATAAAATTGCCTGTTCCCAGTTTGTGCTCCTAATGAAACTGCACCAGTTTTTGGGCAGCCCCAATGGCACAGCTGGGGACAGCAGCCCCTCTGGGGCTGGCAGGTGGCTCTTCAGGCAAGGCAAGCACTGTTTAGCTGAGGTAAAGTCATAATCATAGTAAAGGGAAGGGAAAATGGTGGGTGTGAAAACAGATGGATGGGAAAGCTTTGCTGCTTTCATTGTTGTTCATAGTCTGTAAACAGCAAGCTGTCAGTTTAAAAGAAAAGGGAAAAAAAAAGATCATGTGGCCTTTTAAGTTGTGAAGATGCAGCTGTCACATAAACATATGTCCTGCTGCCCTCGAAACCCTTTCCTGCAGAAAATTGTTCCCATCCAAACACTGAAGAGACAGAGGCAGAACTTGTCTTGTTATCATCCATTTCACTTGACTGAAATGTGCATTTAGGAACCTCAGAAATTAGTAGACAGCAGCAGCTCCTTTGCTTCTAAAATGGAAGAAAAGAAAGCTATATTAAAAGGAAGTTTTTAAAAGCCCTGGAAATTCAGGGGGATGCTAAAGCAGCTCCTGGTGCGCAGTTTCCAGGCTGGGGGAAGGAATTGTGTGGGCAGAGAGGGCTTGCCCAGGTCCCCAGGCTGTGCTGATGGCAGGGCCAGGTCTTCCTCCAGAACCAGGCTGCCAGCACCCTAAAACACAGTCCTCATACGTGTCCATGGGGTGTGGACTTCAAAATACAGCCAGGGTTCAGCCTGGAGTGAGAGCACACCATAATCTTGTTTTATTCATAGGTAAATAAGTTCCAGAAACCAAATTTCCATAAATCTGTTGAGGCAAACCCGTGGATGGGCTTGTTCTGCAGGAGGTTTTCTGGATATGGAGCATGTTGGAAAAGGAAGGTTGGATCAAGAGCTGTGGGATGTAGTCATGGAGTGTTTTCCAATTCCAGGATCTCAGTTGAAAAGTGCCTGCATTGTTCTTTTACTGTCTGGCTGTAAAATGTCTGCCTTAACCTGGCAGTGATGAAGCAGCACTGGCATCTTAATTCAATTTATTCCTGTGAGTTCACCCATAATGAAACAGATATGCAGAATATGTAGGCTCTAGGGTCATCATTAATATTAATGTAGATATAAAAGACCTTGTAAAACTTCTGTGATATCATAAAATGGGAATTAAGTATCACAGCATTTGAAAGAATGTTCAGAAACAACACAAAGACTGACATTTTGGCAATTATTTTGGTTCTTTTTTCTTTTTTTTTCCCCTAAAACTTCTATTATTAATTATTTTTCTTGTCATTGCTTTAAGCAATCTGGATGGATCATTGGTAAATACCTACATTGTTTATTCCTGTTTCATTGGTGGCTAAAGAGAAGCACCTTGCAGTGATAGGACAAGAAGAAATGTGTACCAGTTGAAAGAGGGGAAATTTAGGTTGGGGGAAAAAAAAAGAAAGCAAAGCTTTGTGCCTGCTGATGGCACTTTAAGGTCCATTCCAAGCCCTTAACATTCTATGATCTTTACTGTGTACAGGAAAGCAACTTGTCTGAAGCAAAAGTAATATTTTTCGGAAAACAAACATGATTGTGGGAAAGTGGTTTTATTGTTTTTTTGGGTTTGGTTGGGGTTTTTTTTTTTGTTTTTTTTTTGGGGGGGGAGGTGTATTTATTTATTCTGTTTCTTGGTAGAAAAGTTCATGCAAATTTACAATTCTCAGTGTCAAGTAAAGAAAAACAGAGGAGATTCAAAAGGATCCCTATGAGACACCAAAGAGATGAGCAGTGGGGTGATCAATGGAAAGCAATGGAATAATCAGCCCTAATCCAGAATAAGGACTAGGTTCAATTCTTTAAACTTCAACACCCCTGGGAGCTGGGAGCCCACTGTCTGTGCAGGCTCTTTTATGTTTTCCTCCCCAGAAGATGCAATTTGAAATGGAATTCTGAAGTCCACAAGCTTTATTCCTTCAGCCCTTAGTTTTGGCAGTGCCAGGTGTCCTGGTAAGCGTGGTTGTCTGTGCTGAATGCGGCAATTGGTGGATGTAGGTGCAGACAGAACAAATTCCATCTCCTCAAATCACCCCGTGGGAAGGTCTCGTGCAGGAATACGCACATGTTCCAATGAGATCACTCTTGACTCTTTTTCCAGCATTGGCTAATTTCTCCAGCTTTCTGTCACACTCCAAAGCCTGCAAAAAGCAGCAAATGCACAAGAAAATTTTCCTCAACAGAATGCGAGCAAGTGCCCACCTACTTGTAGATGGCAAAAATCCTCTCTTGTTATTTTTGATTTTATTCTTCATTGCTGATTTTCCAGGTCACCTTGCTATAGACCAGAAACCGCATCAGGATCTCTCTGTCTGCTGGTTCCCAGCATTATGTGCAAAGACAGCTCTGAAAACAAAGCTGTGTTTTTCCTGCTTCATCCATCACAAGCAGCAATAAAAACTTTGGATTTCCAGAATAACTGGCAATTCAAACTGATAATCCATGGGGCCGAGGGGACAGGGGAGCTCTGGGTGCAGGTGTGGTGGTTTTGCTGTGACAGTGGTTGTGTAGGGGAGCAGATTTTTGAGGGAGAAAGGGGTGTAACCAAAGAGAGATGGCTCTGGTTTACTGGGATCAACACTGCTTCAATCCCACCCTGAGCCTGCATGGCTGGGAAATGGACATGGCTTTTCTTTGGGGATCCAGGAATTCCTGAAGAGTGTTTGAAGGCAAGATCAAAGGGAGGGTTTGTCCTTCTGAATATCTCGTTGTTTTTAGACTGCACACAGGGTGGGTTATATGCAGAGTGTGAGTGGCTGGGATGTTGAGGCATCACAGAAAGGGATCAGAGGGAATTGTTCCTGTGATTCCCAGTGTTTCCCAGCATGGATCCCTCAATAATCCCCCTCCTGTGTGTAACAAAAGTGTGAGGAGAAAGGCACAGTGGGGCTGCGAGGATTTGTCACAGATGGAACAATTTTCTCCACGAGTAAATTCAGCTTTCCACAAGGTTTGTCCAGTGGTTTGAGGACGGAAGGAGCTGCTCAGCAGTGCTTTGCTGGGCTGCTGTTTCCAGAGCACAGACAGCATCCATATTAATGGGGCATTGTTAACACAGTAATTTATGCTGTGTTCATTACACCTGAGACGTGTAGAGGCATAAAGAGCTCTGCAAACCCTGCAGCAGATGAGTGCCTGACAGAGGCAGCTCTTTAACCAGGCAGCACATTCCCATTTGGATGGCAATGGCACGCTGGACAGCAGCAACCCCTGCCAGGAAGGGCTGTGCAATGAGGAACCGGGGATTCCACCAAGGTTGTGTTTGCAGTGGAGGAGGCCTGAGAAAGCTGCCCAGTTGGAGCTGTTCGTGAAGCCAAATCCAATATTTGGGTCCAAATGCTGCTTGTGCAGCTCCTCAGGCTCCAGGGTGGATTGGACACAGAGCGCTGGGTTTGATCCCAGCTCTGCAGTGAGGAGCTGCAGTGTGAGGCTTGTCAGAACAGCTCGTTTGGCAGAGGCAGCAGCACAGAATGTGGGTCTGCTCCACATCCATCAGAGAGCTAAAATATTCAAATTACTTCTCCAGTGTCTGTTTGCCATGTGTTTAAATAAATACCCAATTTGCAAAATTTGCAGTAATGGTGCATGAAAATGAGATGTACAGTGGCGTGTACTTTTGACCCAAGGCTTGTCAGTCTATTACAGAGCAGGTCATTTAACTGGTAAATTCTATTAGCTAATCAGGCACTTACGTGGGACCCATCACTCACACATGGAGCGTGGAGAAATGTGTTGTCATCCCAACTTTTCACTACTTAGGAGAACCAACTGCAGGCAAGTCCAGTAGTGCGGAGTGTTTTATGCAACAAAAACTGTTGGTGGCATTTTCAAAGATGAAGTGCAAGAAAGAAAAATATTTATCTTTTCAGTACCTTTTTAAAGTAATGTATGTTTGTTGTAGATGGGCAAATGACACACTGTGATGTTTTCCTATATATTTTTCTTGTGTTTTTTATTTTGCAGGAAACAAAAATCAACTGTGTCCGCCTGGCAACAAAAGGTATGTGGTTCTCTCTTTCCTGAAAAACACAATGCCAGAAATGTAAAAACTGCAGTGGTGGCACAACTTGATTACAGTTCCTAGCCAAAGAACCAGCCACTTTATTTCCTCTTTTATTTCATTTTTTAAAAGGAAGATTGCAAAGGCAGAACAACAATTTCCAGGACTACTCCACTGTATTTGTGGCCTCTGTTATTTTTTTAACGCAGGCTATCATTCTCCACAGTTCCTCCTTCCCCTCATTCTGTTGACAGATTTTTTGTCCTGAGGACTGTTCTTGCTGTTGGCAGAACATCACTGAAAAAGTGACTTTAACTTCCTACTCAATTTGTTCTCTCCACAACTGTACAAAATAGATAAGAGGAGATCTCGTGTAAGCCTAACCTTGCACACAGCGGGGCACAATTCTTACATCACGCCATTTTCATGGCCTAATTCTACAAACGAGCAGAGAGCATTCCTGATTTTCCTTGTGGGGAGCTCAGAGCAGGCCAAGCTGACAGGTCACACTGTGAGCAAACCCAAGACAAACAGCCCCAGGTTGGATCTCAAGGTGTAGCTCTTGAGGCACTGACAGTGACAATGTCTGAGCTCCTCTTTAGACTTTACAGCTGCTTTTAACAACTCTTCTAAAGATTTCAAAATCACCCCAGGTGCTAATTCTCCTGAAAAGTTGTCAGACACCAATTTGTCTGTAACACAGAGGAGTAGCTGTAAAAATATTTCCCCAATAAGTGTTGTGGTCTCCAAAGCAGCTGTAGGGAAATTCTGGGGTAATTGCCATGGGCTGTGCTACAGAGGACTCTCTGTTTTTGGCTCAGCTTTGCCAGCTTGCACTCCTGCTGCTTTGCTGCCATGTGAAATACCTGCCTGGCTGCCCGTGGAGGCTTTGGAGAGTTCACCAAAACCGGCAGGAACCCAGGAAATATTTGAGGCACCATCCCTTTTTTTTCCATTCTTTTTACTCCTTTCTGACTTGTGGCAGAAGTTAAAGACTTCAAGGTCTTTTCTCGTGATCCCTTCTGCATCTGCACTTGCAGAGGATTTGGGAGGGCTCAAAGAAGCCCCATTAGTCATTGGAGAGCAGAACAGAATTTTTCCATCTCCCTGGCGTGGGGTGAGGTCTGTTTTCCCTGCTCAGACCTGCTGGGGCTGTAAGCAGTTGTGTCACCACTGAAAGCCAGGGAGGACGAGCCACTTCTCCCCTTTTTCCTTCTCATCTGTGGCTCTGGTGCTCCCCACATCCTCCTGTTCCTTTCATGTCTAAAAGATCCTTGTAAAAGCTTTATTTAATTCATTCTCTGGGTTACAAACATTCTGTGTGTCTCAGTCTATGTGTCTCCTTCCTCTCAGTTCTCCCAGCTGGTAGTGATGTGACCATTTCAAATACCTGATTTTGGCTTTCTGGTGGTAGAGCAAGAGCAGGACTGGGTGAAATGAGTCTCCACAAGCTTTTCTAACAGCATGGTCTCTTCATGAGATCAGAGATACTGGAGTAATTAATTTTTGGAAACCTGCAGTTCCTTCCATTTCAGTTGTTCATTTCTCTGGAGCTGGTGGAAGAATGTTGTCGTGTTACCAGGAAAGATATTTGCTCTGGGATTATTCAAAAGAAAATAACTTATACAGCTTGAAAAATCCCACTCTGGCATGACATTTTGTTTGCACTGTCTGTTTTGGGTACCTCAGAAAAGCATCCCATAAGTGTTTGACCTTCAGTTGACTTCTGTAAACTGAGATAATTTCCATTAACCTTGTTAGGTCACCAGGAAGAACCACTGAGCCACCCTCATTCTGTTGCTTCTGAATGTCATCTCTTTATAAAAAGAATCTCCAGCTAGGATTAATTTAATAAGAGACATTAAAGAGATGGGCAGAGCCTGAGGATGTCTAGAGCCACTGCTTTGTGGTGATCTTATTCTTTAGGTTTTTCTTTATTGACTTGAATGGAAAAGGACAAGAAATGATGGCAGTTCTAGTGTTTATTCTCGCTGTCTCAATTCATATCACTTTTGATTTATACCACTTTTGATTCATATCACTTTTGATTTATAGGCAGATATCTTATTCCTCTGTGCAGAATGCACAAATTCTTTCCCTCTTACCCTCACTCTGGATTGCCATGCTGTAATTCCCGGTGCCTGGCTGTTAGCACGGACCCAGAACAGCCCAGCTGAGGCTGCTCTTATGCAATTTTAGCTCTCCAAGGGAGCAGGGCTGGGAGCAGCTCCCAGGAAAGGCAGTGCCACAAGCTGGGCTGTTGATAATGTCACAGCAGCTGAACAAAGGGAGTTTTCCCATAGTTTCACATTTCCATATCCTGCATTCCCGCCCCACATTAAATCCATAGGGATAGGAGGGGTGCTGTACCTGCCCTCCCTCTGCACTGTGGCAGTGCACAGAGGCACAAATCTGGAATTGCACCGTGTCCTGAGAGAAGGCTGAGAGCTGGGATGTTCTGGATGACCTGCTGTGTCTGTGCTGGCTTCTGGCTGCTCATTATATTGATTGTCCTTAATGGCACCGCTCTGCTTTCCCCTTTATTTGCATCGGTGTTTTTCTGAGGATAGAATGAGCAAACCTGCAGTGTGCCTCGAACAAAATCAACAGAGCTGCCAGTGAGGATGGCACTGTGGTGTCTTTGGTAGGAATCAGAATTTTAAAACCCCTTTTTTGGCGTCAGGATTAATCTCAGCATTAAAAGCTCCACTTTGAGTTGGCACCAGAGGGGAAAAAAACCCAAACATTTTTTGTTTTGAGGCAAGAAAATAAATACATACTACTGGTGCCAGACTAAATGTTCATTTTGGAATAGAGGCCTGATTTTCCATTCCTAGACATTTGACACTGCAGCAGCTCCATTAACACCAGTGAAATGAGTTCTGATTTACACCAGTGACAGACAGGAAGATTAGGATTGAGGCGTGTTTAAGCAAGGCAAGGATTCTCTCGAAGTACTGGATTAACAAGGGCACTAAACGTGAGTGTGGGAGTAATTAGGCAGTGAAATGTGTTAGGCATGTGTTACTGGGGGATTGTAACACATCCTGGGTGTTGCTGCAAGGCACCTGCTCAGAAGCTGAGTCGCTGTAATTACTTGACAGACACGCAGGGCTGCTCCAGTGCCTCCTCCAGCCGGCTGAGGGAATGTGCTTGTTGTGTCCCGCTGCCTCGACACCAAGGAAAGGAAAGCAGAGAACTCCTTAAAAAGTGGTTTAGTCCACTTAAAAAAAAAGTTTTGATGGTTTCCAAGTTTTCTTCCCTCCTATTTAGCAAGAAATAGGCTCTTCACATCAGCCTTGGTGCTCTCTCTGCGTGGTTCCCTGTGTGCTGCTCCCTCTGAGGTGACCTCGATTCTCGCTGTGGCAAGAAAAAGCTGCCAAATCTTTTTGTACTGGGTTAGTAAATGTTGGGAGGAGGCATCAGCATTTCAGAGCACCCAAGCAGAGCCAGCAGATCCCTGGAGCTCATTTCCCTCCATCCAGTGCCTCCATGCAGGAGTTGGGTGGGAAGGGGCAGTGGCAGGGACTCGCCGCCAGCCTTTGCTGCGGTGACATTCGGGATCCATCAGAAAGCTCCCCGCTGTGTCCAGTCCGTGTGGCCACCCCACGCTCGGCCAGCATGCTTGAACTCCACAAACATTATTAACCTTTTGTATCTACGTATGTATTTATCTTCAGATTCATTGGTCTCAGGTTTCTTGCCACTTCCTTCCTCACGTGGGCTACTCCTCTTTTATTTTATTTTTTTTTGTTTTTAATTACTGGACTAATGTCATCTTTCACAGCATTAGGCACCTGGATGCATCTCATTAACATAAAGCACTCTTTAAAAATGTTTATAATTAAACCTCAATTTACCAGCTCTCTGCCATACAATTTTCATTCAGACGGGTTATTTATAGGTTTTGCCATTTGGTTTCCTTGACAGCATTTGTTTTTATATGTCCCATTCTTTCTGAATTAACTGACTTGTTCTCCCTGTCTTAAAGCAACATATTTATATCGACACTTTATTAGTGAAAATTGCAACCTCTTACCAAGAGCGAGCGATTACCTCTTGTATTCCTAAAGTGCATTAAATGAATTTCACAGTGTAATTGAAACCAAGGCAGAGGGCTCATTAATGGTTCCTTATCTCCCGATACTAATTTCTTCTTTCCTTAAATTGTGAGTTCTTGCAAATGAAAGAATGGAACTATAATAACCATGATGAGGTACATTTTTATTTTTTTTCCTTTTTTTTTTTTTTTTCTCGTGCATGCTGCCTGGGAACCATTTTGCTTGTTCTTAGCAGTGATAGGTAGACAAGAGGTGACCACGCGAAACCCGCCCAGCCTCTTGAGCACAGGTGATTATCAGTTCAGGAAAAGGAGAACTGGTCAAACTTCCAGAGGTCTGAGCAGCTTCGTGACTGCTTGTTTGATATTTGTTTTGCATGAGAAATTATTTTTACAATTACTCCAACTACAGCGTAAAGGGGGACAGGGCTTTTGTGGTGCTCCTTCAGTGCCAAGGTGGAGATCTGCCTGTGCTGAGGGTCAGCTGGGGGGCTCAACACCTCTCAAATATTCCCAGGAACACTGGAGTGTGATGGAAGAGCCCCACAGATCCCCCTCTGCACAGGATGAGGGCTGCATTTCCAATTAAAGGAGCTGTGGCATTTCCTGGGGCTGATTATTTCACTTAGCTGAGTCCCACTGTTGGAGAAATGATGGCAAGAAAAGAAAAACGTGATTCTATAAGCCCTCCATGGAAGGAAAGAGAAACTATAGAAACTGTAGTTTCTATAGAAACTTCAGCTGGAGTCAGAGATGTTGCAGAGTTGAGCCTCAGCTGCACCAAGTCACAGTGGGGAGGCTCAGAAGCTCTCAAGGGTTTTGCAGCTTCCATCAGAATGAACTTGGAGGTCTGTGTGCCATGAAATTGCCCCATCATATCTAACACTGGGACCAGGATCATCATTAACTCCAGAAAATTTAAATGTAGAGAGGAGATCCCATCAGCTTGTGGAAATAGGTTCTTCTGCTTCAGCCTGATGTGCACAGAATGAGTGACTGGGATGTGATTAATGGGAAAGGAGGGTTGGTTTTCAGTTTTTGGCTGGATTACATTTCTGCAGGAATATTCCTTTCCCTGTGCTGCATGGTTATTCCTATCCAGCTATGGCTTCCTGACCAACAATTACTTCAACTACACATCAGGACAGCTGTGATGATACAGGGGCAAAATGGTGCTGGGATTACTGCAAAGTTTAAACACTTTAAAGAGGGGAAAAAAGTCCTGCATCAGCACTGGAAGAAGGAAACTTCCTGGGAGAATGCTGAGGTCTCAGTAAAGAACCTGGGTCTGAAAAGAACCCTTGGGGTGGGGGGCAGACTGCAAAAAATCAGTGGAAAATGAGGAGGGGAAAAGTTCCTGCTGTTCAGACACAGTTCTGCATATGAAAACTCTTCATTTAATAACTCCTGCTCCCTCAAATTCATTGAAATGCCTTTTTTTTTTTTTTTCTGAAATACATTCTAGTTTTGTAGACAGATAATGTATTTTTTAAACAGATCTAATCCGACTTCAAATCTGTTTGTTGCTGCATTTTGTCTTCTAATACACTGGAATATTATTCCTTTGACAGGTTTATTCTGTTTTGCGCTATTTATTTCGGAGGAGTTTATCACACTTTTTAAGTTGGATGCGTGAAAATGTTTGGTTGCTTTTTTTCTCCTGAACAAATCTCTGCTTTCTAAAAATTATTTTTTAGCACAAATTTTGTGCATCACAATCCCTTTAGGGGCTTCTTTATCCCAGGGGGGTAATGGAACAATTTTGAATTAATGCAGAACCTGGTGCAGAACGGGATGAGGCCATGAGCGGTGAGTTTGGTAACTCCAGCCCAGTGTCCAGTGGTCATTGTCTGCTCCAGGGCTCTGCTGCATTGCCTGACCCTAATCTCAGGCTCCCCAATTAAAATAGGCAGCTGGAGGGAAGGGGAAAAGAGGCAGAGTGCTTAAGGTAAAATTTGGGATTGTTTAGCAACAGGAGACTGTGACAACATCACCTTTGTAGTTCAAAGCATCCACTGCTCGGTCATACTGAGTAGCTTCAGAAGAGAAATGTCTTTAGAAAAACCAAAATAAATGTATTATAGCAGTGTGAGCCAAGTCCTCCTGGAATCAAAGCAGGGAGGATTTACCTGGAGGTTCTTGTGGCTTTCTGAGACCCACGTGGTGGGAAAGGATGCTCTTGGCCACATGTTGTGGCTGTCCCTGATCCACTGTACATTCATCTTTGTTTGCAGATAAATTGGTAGCCAGATAAAGGAGTGAAAATTACAGAAAAGTCAGTAGTTGGACATTAAAGCCACAAGTGAAGGTCAAATTAAGGAAATATTTCCTTTGGTTTTGTTCTACTTAGTTTGAATGCAGGGAGCAAAGATGGTTCCTCACTCATGAAATTTAGGGGTTTGTTTTTCATCTCTTCTGGTTGAAAGTTTGCAGGAAGAGCTCTTGGAATGTCCCTTGAAGGCTCCTCTGCACAGGGGCTGAGAGATGGCGCAGAAGANGTTTGTTGCTGCATTTTGTCTTCTAATACACTGGAATATTATTCCTTTGACAGGTTTATTCTGTTTGGCGCTATTTATTTCGGAGGAGTTTATCACACTTTTTAAGTTGGATGCGTGAAAATGTTTGGTTGCTTTTTTTCTCCTGAACAAATCTCTGCTTTCTAAAAATTATTTTTTAGCACAAATTTTGTGCATCACAATCCCTTTAGGGGCTTCTTTATCCCAGGGGGGTAATGGAACAATTTTGAATTAATGCAGAACCTGGTGCAGAACGGGATGAGGCCACGAGCGGTCTGAGTTTGGTAACTCCAGCCCAGTGTCCAGAGATCATTGTCTGCTCCAGGGCTCTGCTGCATTGCCTGACCCTAATCTCAGGCTCCCCAATTAAAATAGGCAGCTGGAGGGAAGGGGAGAAGAGGCAGAGTGCTTAAGGTAAAATTTGGGATTGTTTAGCGACAGGAGACTGTGACAACATCACCTTTGTAGTTCAAAGCATCCACTGCTCGGTCATACTGAGTAGCTTCAGAAGAGAAATGTCTTTAGAAAAACCAAAATAAATGTATTATAGCAGTGTGAGCCAAGTCCTCCTGGAATCAAAGCAGGGAGGATTTACCTGGAGGTTCTTGTGGCTTTCTGAGACCCACCTGGTGGGAAAGGATGCTCTTGGCTGTGTGTTGTGGCAGTCCCTGATCCACTGTACATTCATCTTTGTTTGCAGATAAATTGGTAGCCAGATAAAGGAGTGAAAATTACAGAAAAGTCAGTAGTTGGACATTAAAGCCACAAGTGAAGGTCAAATTAAGGAAATATTTCCTTTGGTTTTGTTCTACTTAGTTTGAATGCAGGGAGCAAAGATGGTTCCTCACTCATGAAATTTAGGGGTTTGTTTTTCATCTCTTCTGGTTGAAAGTTTGCAGGAAGAGCTCTTGGAATGTCCCTTGAAGGCTCCTCTGCACAGGGGCTGAGAGATGGCGCAGAAGAGGGGGCAGACAGGGGGGATCATGTTCTAGAGGACAGCAGTGTTTCGTGTTCCTGATCATTTGGGGGATGAGGGTTTTGTCTCCATTTCCTGATATCTGCAGATCCTTTCTGAGGTGTGTCAGCCACTGGGCAGGTACCATGGATCACTCAAAATGGTTTTCATAAATAGATTATCAATGCCAGTGTCCTTTAACAACAATTCCACAGGCATGATAGACCCAAGGCTGTTACAAATCCATAATGCCTGTTTCCTCAAATAGATTTTCTGATCAGCCAGTATTCAGAAACAGGGTTGACATTAATGAGCTTCTGAGCTTCTTCCAGGAGCCAGACATTTAAAAACTTTATGGTTGCACTAGGAGATGTGATAAAACCACAAGGTAGGTGTGAAAGAGGCTGTTTTGTAGTGGAGGAAAAGAAAAATCTTCATTCCAGACGTGCCTGAAAGTGCTGCTTCACCTCGGCAGAGAGCAGGAAGTCTCCTGGTGTTCCATGCAGCACACGCAGAGTGTGTGCACAGACCCCCTGACCCTGTCCAGCTGACTCCTTTTTGCTGGAAAAGGGCTTTTCCTGTACGAGAGAGTCCTGCTTTCCCTGCTGCTCAGCCAGCTCGGGGTGCAGCCCCCCAGGACAGGTTTTTGTAGGTCACCCTGGTGCTCTGAAGCACCTTCGTCCATTTGGGCTCGAAAGGTGACTTTGTTTCAGTGTCACTTCCCACCCATCCCTGGGCTTTGCTCGCTGGTTTTGCAGCGGGTGTCGGTGTGGGTTTTTTCATTATAATCATGATTAGAGCAGGGTAACTGCCTAGAGGGGAGTGACTGGGCAGAAGTTAATAATTGGGAGGAATCTGTTATTTATCTATACTGTTGTCAGGCACTGAGAAGTTTTTGCCTGTAGCAGTCAAAAGATTGATCTTCTTGTGCCAAAGACCACACAAAAATTAAGTCCTATCTGTAAATTTGAACTTGCGACAATGGGAATTGTACTTCTTTTCCATTTTTATATTTTTGAGCTGGTTTTTAATAACTCTGCTGAAGTGAAGAGTTAAAATGGAAACATGCTCTCACCCTCTGAACTATCCCATCACTTGTTGGCATCACAGCAGCTTCTCTTTAGCTGAGCTCTCCTTTCAGGGAAAGCTGATAAGCTTCCTCATTCTTGGGGACCATATATCTGCCTTCAGCACAAATTAAGTGCTTCTCTTCTGAAGAGAGAGGAAGAAAAACAGGAGGAGAAAAGAAAAGCCTTTGTGGTGGATTTGCCTGGAATTTCCAGAATCAATTACCCACTTACAGCTATTTTTTAATTCTCATTCAGTTTAGCAATGCTGGTCTTGATTCCTCAGTGTGTTTGTTCTCATCCTCCTACAGATTCCACCTGTAAGCCTGAAAATCCCTCCTAGAAATTCTGCTCTGTCTTTCTCTCCAGGACTGCTTTGTTTTGCTGCTCTCTCCTCTCAGAATATGGTTGATAGCTTTTGGCTCTCATCATTCTGTCTATTCCTTCTGAGCTTTGTTAAAGAAATGAGTGTGTCTCATTATAGTCTTAAGCCTGAGCTGTTTGCAGTCTTCGATAACTGGAGGTGGAAAATTGGTGTGGTGACGTGTGTGGTGATCCTCTTTGTGATACTCATTTTTTAATTAATTACACCACAGAAACAGCCAAAGTGGAATCTGGCTTTCAGATGTGATGGGCTGCTCCACTCTGTTGGCTCATGATACGTGGAGGCACCAGCATCATGCATAGATTTATTTTTATTTTAGTGCTAATACACTGCTGGAGGGTGTGGTCAGCTGCCACCCGGGGCTGGTGCTGGGTGTTCCAAATCAGGATGTAAAAAGCTGCCTTTCCACCTTTATTTCAGCATTTTTACTCCTGGAGGTACCTGTCTGCCCTTGTGTTTGCATGTCAGACTGTGTTTTTCAGATATGGATATTATCAGGAACTGAAAACATGAGGGAAAACATTTCTGCATGCAGAGCTGCTTTAATAATTTGTAGGCCGCTCACATAGAAAGCACCATAAAAAAATAAATAAAGGGAATCATGTTTACAAGTGATTTGAGAATAGCTGTCTTTTGAATACAAGCCTCTAGGTCTATTAGGAGATTTTACATTCAGCCCACTGCCTGGCCATTATGTGCTGCAAAGAAATTATTCTGATTGTGCAGATCATTTCAAAGCGTAATGACTGGGAGCCCAATATTTTTCATTAATTTTTCTGGGTTAAATAATGCTCTGAAGTAATTCTTCTGATTGTTTTTTGTTCCAAGAGTGGATTTATCTCTAAAGAAGCTGTGCTCTAAGGTGTTACAATTTTGAAACCAATCCTCATCCTTGCCAGACTTGTCCCCTTGCTGGGTCTTTCCTGTCACCTGGTGGTGGCTCAACCTCCCATTTCTTGTGTTGCTTCTCTCACTTTGTCCCTCCCTCTCTCCCTCCCATTTGCATTGCCCTTTCCTTGACCCAGAATATTTGAGCCAGTTGTCCTTAGAACCATTTTATTTGCTTTCTCTTCTCCTCCTGTTAAGCTTTGGGATGTTTCTCTTTCCCACACTGTGTCGCTGGTGACTGTGGTACCACTTCCATTGCAGGACTTTGTTATCTGTGCCTCACCTGGAAATCTCACTTAAATACCTGACTTTTCCTCCTGCTTATGGCTCTCTTGAATTCTTTTTTCTGACAGTGTTGTTTTTTACAAATGCAATATTGCAATTGCTGCCTAGAGTAAAGAATGTTTCAAATTGCAGTTTGTGAAATAGGTTTTATGGAAGAAACTTGTATTATCAGCCCTGCTTAGCTACATCCACTCAGTAAATCATTCTTTCCCGGATGTTTTTCAGAGTGCCATCTCCACAGAGGAGGTTGCTTTATATCTGGTGGCTTATTTTCAAATAATGGACCTGTGCAGAAATTGCTGGGAGGGAGATTGCCAGGGTGTTTTTCCTTTAGATGCCACTGCTGCTTTTCCCCCAGGGGCACTGCCCAGGCTCCCCAGGAATGGACACAGCATCCCAGAGCTCCAGGAGCGTTTGGACAATGTTCCCAGGGATGCACAGGGTGGGATTGTGGGGGTGTCTGTGCAGGGCCGGGGGTGGAACTGGATGATCCTGATGGGTCCCTTCCAACTCAGAACATTCTGTGATTCTGTGAACCAACAGCAGCATGGCCAGATTAGACCTTAATTAAAACCTTAATTAAACCATCAGTGTGTGATGATCCAGAAACCTGACTTCTCCAGGGCTGATGAGCTGGACAGCTCTGGGAAAGTGGCCATTTGCCCATCTCTTTGCATCTCTGCAGGATCCCCAGAACTGAATCTCCCATGAATGTGCTTCCTCCCATTAATGTCTCCTGTCTCACTGCAAGGTGTTGGATCTGGGGATTTCGAATGGGACTGAAGAAAAGCAAAGTCAACGGGGTTGCAAGGAAAGGACTAAGATGTTGGAATAGCTCTGAGTCACCAGTGCAGTGCTGGGTGAATGTCAGAGCCTGTGACAGTCAGTCAGGCCACTCTCTGGCCCCTGGGATGGTGCATTTTGTGCAGCACATAAATGAATATCTCTGAGAGCAGGAGCCTGGTGCAGTAGATAAGGCACAGATAGGGAGTCAGGGGACCTACAGTCTTCACTCCTGTGGCACTGCCTTCTATCATTTGCCTTCCTTATTAAGAAAGCAAGCTCAGGGCAGAAAATTGTCCTACTTTGTGTTAGTGCAGAGTAATGGGGTCCTGACCTTCGTGGGGGCTCTGGGTGCCTCTGAAACACACACACTAATAACAGTGGTGACCTGCTCTGTGTCTCATTATTCCAGCATCCAGCTTCTCATACAAGGAACAATTCAGCCAGGAAATGTGGTGGACGTAGCCACTAGAAAATGCAGTTATAGTTTGTTTTCTTTCCTTTTTAACGCCAGCAATATATAAACATGGTTTTTCAGAAAGAAGAGGGTGGCCCCTCAAGTACAGGAGTGCAGAGCTTTGCGAGTGTGTTTAAAGATGTTTGTATGAAGAGGCCATCTGAGCAGTTTTTATGGGCTGCTGTGCTCAGAGGATTTCAGATCCTGCATCTCTATAAAGGAGAGAAGTAAAATTGAATTCTAAAACAGTGTTTGTGTCAGGAGCTCCAGAAATCATCTTGTGCAAGGACAGGAACTGCTCACAGACCGCCTCCTGCCAGGATAGGAATGTTCTCACCTACAGCTGGTGGTGGGGCACGTGGGGAACCAGAGCAACCAGAGGAGATTGAGGCATTTGCATGGAAAATATGCCAGAACATCAGGAAAACAAAGGACTTCAGCGATAAAGTTTCACTGCAAGACTTCAAGAATCCCAGAGCCAGGAATTTGCTGACACTGCCATATTCTCCCTTCCTAGGCACAATTAACTCAGACAATTTACAAAGGGTTGGGCTGGCAGCCTAAAGGAATTGTTGGCCTTTGCCAAGAGAGAAGGAGTTGCCCAGATGGGAGTGAATCCTCACAGCAGTGTGGAGGTGTCAGGATGGATAAGGAGCCTTTCTTCTCCTCCTGGAGCTGCAGGAGCCCACAGTGGGGTGGGAAATTCCAGATAAAAACACTCTGACCATACATTGCCTGGAGGAACGAGCAGCAGCCTGGCAAAATCAAACCAGTCTGGGGGGTTAGGAGATGGAGTTGACAGCACATTCTTATTTCTTTTAACACAGCTCACACTTCATGAGGGTATTCAGATGGTACAAAAATGAGGGGCGTCTGACTGTGCTGTTTATAGTAGAAAACCATTCTCCAACACCTATTATTTAGGGTCATAGGAGTAACTGCAGCTCAGCTAAAGGATAATTTGGAGTACTTCTGACTTTCACTTCAAATGAATAGAGTTTTAGCCATTTTCAGGGAGAAATTGTACCTTTCTCGTTGCCTTTGTTGTGTGACAGTGTCAGGATTGCCTGTCTGATGGTGTGCAGCCCACCTCTGGGACACATTTACTGCAGGATTGGAGGAGAGGTTGTCAAATCAAGATGGAAAATGCAACTGATACGTTATTTTATTTTCATGCTCAGGAGCCCCATTAATGCATTTCAGGCATGTGAGCACAGAAGTTATCGGTGAACTCTTAACTGAATGGGCAAATTGGTGAATGCAGCAGAATAGCAGAGTTGTCAGGGGCAAAAGCTGAAAATTATACATTTGATTCCAAGAGCCATCTCTTTCTGCTTGGTAAATATTGTGTTTTGCTCTGGCCAAACTAGATTAACAGTTTAGCTGCAGGAGAAGTGAAATCATGCTTTTATCACTGCATCATCTCTTAAAGCATATGCAGTTTAAGGTGTGGCAAAGAGGCAAAACAATACCCCAGTGACAATAACACTGCTGTCTCACCAGCACATGGACTTGACTCAATATTATATCCCTGAGCAAACGGCTTCATGAGCAGAAATTATTCAGATTTCCTGAAGGTCAGCAGCACAGAGTTGTTAAAAGAGCAAAACATTGTGGTCCTCTGATGTCAGCCCTCTGTGTCCACCTTCGATTCCCTTTCCCTACTGCATTAAAGCTGGGGAAGAAGACCTGGCTGACTCCAGCAGCAAAGCTGAAGCCCAAGACAAGAGTGTGATCTCGTGTAACATGAATTCATTTGACTCAGTGAACTGCCGTGGTGATATTTTTAGGAGTAGTTAAGTGTAACAGGAATATAATGAAGATAGGCTTATTTAGTCTTTAGAGTGGCCATGACTCAAATCTTGTGGGGCTTTCTAAATCAAGCTCAGTGGCTTAAGCTATATCTGGAAAAATTCTATGCAGCAAGCGGTGAAGTCAGCAGAGCTAAGGTCTCTAATGAGCGCTGCTGAAATTGTCTCAGCCATCGGGGAGAGGGCAGATTCCTCCAAGGTGCTCAGGTAGCCCAGGGAGAAAAGAGAAGAGATGCTCTGCAAATAGTGGTCCTAAATATGTTTTATTTTCAGGTGTGTAGATTTCACTTGTGCGGGGAAAAACAAAACCAAAAAAACAATTTTAAAAATTTCAAATAGAAATGATGCTCTCTTGTTTGGGCTGAAGAAGAAATCATGCCTGGAGTACATCAGGGGATGTGAGGGTGGGCAGGCCCTGGCACAGGGTGCCCAGAGCAGCTGGGGCTGCCCCTGGATCCCTGGCAGTGCCCAAGGCCAGGCTGGATGGAGCTCAGAGCAGCCTGGGACAGTGGGAGGTGTCCCTGCCATGGCAGGGGTGGGATGGGATGGGCTTTAAGGTCCCTTCCAACCCAAACCATTGGGATCAGATGGGCTTTAAGGTCCCTTCCAACCCAAATCATTGGGATCAGATGGGCTTTAAGGTCCCTTCCAACCCAAACCATTCCAGGATTCCATGGGGAGGGTGCTTTGTGTGTTGGATTATCCTGGTTACATGAATAATTGTAATGGGATATTTTAAAAAGCCAGGCCTCCAGGTCGCTGAGAAACACAAATGTGAGCTGATTTTAGAGGGAAAAAAGTTTCTGCCAAAAGTATTATTATTACGTGTTCCTGTGTTCACTGTTTCAGTGAGTAGGGATTACAAGTCCATTTAAACTATTTGAGGTGAAAATTGGAACTGTTCTCCCGTTTCTGGGTGCATGCTGAGTGCTTCAGAAGAGTAAATTCCCCATGACAGTATAACTTAGTAAAATATTAGAGTCATTTGCGCTACACTGGGATTTTACACCCTATTACTGCTCTGAATTATCTGTCATTAGCCCTCATTAAAGGCAGATTTGGTTAGATGGACAATTGTCTATTGCAATTTGATTGCAAATATGTTGCTAGGCTTTCAAATGAATATTTAAAGTGGATCATTGCACAGTTTCCCTACAAATTCTCTTTTTTTTATCTTGTCCTTCCTCTCTCTCCATCTTTTAAGGAGCTTCCACCCAGAATTCCAATGCAGTGGAACCAGAAAAGCAAGTGGACAGCACGGTGAAAATGGCTGGAGTTATAGCTGGTCTCCTGATGTTTGTTATTATCCTCTTGGGAGCAATGCTGACTATCAAGAGAAGGTAAGTTTCTGCTTTGCTTCCATCTTGGACCTCCTGGCTTCTTCCAAAAGAAGAATAAATAAAGATGAAACATTAGTTTTTGTGTGACAGATGGCAGCAGTTAATGCTTGTTTAGAGAGCACTGACACTAAGGGTTGTAGTCCCAGAGGAAATAAACACCTGTCCTGGGAGATCCAGCAACAAAAGAATGGTTGTTACTGCAAAGAGATAATTAAATTATAATTAATGTATAATTAATGCGGAGGGATAAGTCACGGAGTAGCATGGAGAAATGCAAAGGGATAAAAGGAGCATCTCTCCTAATAGGAAAAGCTGAGAGAACTGGGATTGTTCATCCTGGGGAAGAGAAGCTTTGGGGTGAGCCAGTTGTGACCTTGTAGTGCCTGAAGGGAGCCCACAAGAAAGATGAAGAGAGATTCTTTACAAAGGCATGGAGTGCCAGGACAAGGGGAGATGGCTTCAGGATGACAGAGAGGAGGTTTATATCAGATATTAGGAGGAAATTGTTCCCTGGGAGGGCAGTGAGGCCCTGGCACAGGTTGCCCAGAGAAGTTGTGGCTGCCTCACCCCAGCCATTTTTCCAACATCTGGTTGTTCCGATGTTTTGGCTGTCATGACTTCTAAAGCACCAGCTGCTGTCTCACAGACAACACACACAAACCAAAAATACAACACAAAATACACACAATGCAGCTCTGGAGGGGCACCCTGAGGCCCCGGGTGCTCCATGGAGAAGTTCCCAAGCTCCTGCTGCCCTGAGCTGGCGCGTCAGAGAGCACACAGGGCCTTCAGTGGAACCTGCCTGATCCCAAAACAGCAATGTTTGGTGAATTTGGGTGCCATGTCCCATGGACAGAATTTTGCTACATCTGCTTTTGCCATAGGCTCGGTAAACCTGGGCGATTTTCTTCAAAGTTAACATTTGAAAGGAGGCGAGTGGGAGTATTAGAAATCTAAATTCTCCCTTTTTTCCCCTGGAGCTGGAAAATTACGTTTTCCTCTGTGTTGTTTCCACAGCCCCTCCCAGGGCAGACAGGCAAAATCCCTGCAGTTTGTATTTCTTGTGTGTTTGCTGCAATTTGCGAGGATACCCCCTGGAAGACGCACTGAAATAAGGAATAAACTGGCTCATTGAGTTAAAATCTTTTCCTATTTAGAAGCTGAGTGCAGGAGGAGGCTGGGGAGGCTGCAGCACACGTCCAACACCTCCAGAGCTGCTGATCACATCAGCTCTGGGCTCCCTTGGATGGGCACCACCAGCCACGTCCAACTGGGGCTGGGAGCTACATATGGACAAGTGTTCCCTGAAGATGGATTTCAGCCTGTCAGGCTCATTTCATTTGTAAACTAATGTGGGTTGGGACCAGCTTTTATAAAAGGAGAAGCCGATTTGGACCAGAAATTGATTGGAACTTCTGGAGGAGCAGGGCTGAAAGCTTGAGCTCTTCTGAGAGAGCAGTTTTGCAAACAAAGTTCTCTTTCTGTTTTGCAAACAGAAGCATTTGGAGCTTAAGCCCCTCCACTCCGTGTTTGCATTAATCTCCTTTTAAAAAGAGTTCTCTTCTCAGTGCACCAAGGCCTCCGTGTAGCTTTGCAAGGCAATTCAGAAAAATAATTTTCTGAGATGCATTTGAGACCTTATCTTCAAATGGAGCTGGAAAATATCCCGGTGAATTTTGTGCATTGTCCAGGGCATTGCAGCTCAGCGCTAACAGGCACAGCGGTGGATTTCCTGGACAAAGCACTTCGTCAGCCAGTAAAAAGAGAAAAGGAAGGAGAGGGATTGGAAGAGAAGGAGGACATTGGTTGGAGATGAGCACTGAGATGATCAGGAGGCTCTTTTTGCTCCTGTGAGGCACAGCAGGACAGCAGCACGCTGCTCAGAACCTTCCAGACACGGGGCAGGAGCAGGTGGTGCCCAGGTGCTCACAGTTCCAGCAGAACAAACAGCAAAAATTCCAGGAACTCAAAAAAGTTCTGGGGGTTGACAGAGTTGTAGAGGGCTTAGTCAGATATGTACAGCTAAATTAAGCAAATCAGGGTATTTATGCAGTGGAAAATTTGGGTTTGACTTTATGTTTGTTGTCCGAAAGTTTTAGTTGGAACTTGGGGTTGTTAACATCTGCTAAAGTTTCCATATGTGTATATCTATGTGGAAAATGTGTCTTGAAATACCTCATTTTTATTGTGTGAAAATATTTCTAATTCTCTAAGGAGCTTGGCTTTTTGTCCTTAGTATTAATTAAACCAATTTGTGTTATAGACAATACAGAGTCAATTAGTAAAAACAAGCTGAAACAAGAAAAAACAAGACATTTTTTCAGGAGAAAATACCCTTTGTCTTTGCTCCTCCCCAAAGGATTTGATTTTGGTCTGTTCTGATTTCATCTGGGCAGCTTTAATTCTGGTGTAATCGTGATTTGTATTTCCCTGGAGTGAAGAATGCGACACCTCTCAGGCTTGTGTGTTTGAGCAGACAAAGCCTCCACTGACCCCTTTAAATATGAGACAGAATAAATAGGATCAGACAGCCTGTCATGGGTGCACTGTAAATAAGTTCTTTAAACTGCTGTCGGTAGCAAAAAAGGACATTTAGGGCTATGTAAGGTCTAGGATTATTTCCTCCTATGAAAATTCAGCTCTTTATTCTGGATGAGGATTTAGCTTGTTACCTTCAACTAATTAAATAAAACCCCAAAGCCTCTTGGGAAGAACATACTCAGGCTATAGGATAGAATTAGGAAAAGGGATATTTGCACATTTGATAACCAACGTCCCTCCTGTTTCCCTGTTTAAGACAGGTGGGGTTTTGGGTTGCATTTTACATTCTAGGACCAGCTCGTATTTTTACTGAACCATAACTGAGAATAGTTTTCACAGTAAGCCTTGAAATATTCCTTAGTAAGTCCTTATTTCAGGCTGCATGTTTGGGGAGGATTTGATCCAAAATGGACTGTCCAATTCCAAAACATAATCCTATTTTTGTTTGTCTTCCTTTATTTTCTGTCCCTATGGAGCAAATCTTTCTGAGCTTCTGGAGGGATGTGCAACTTTTTAATGAGGGCCACGAGTCTGGTGGGATCCCAGATGTCTGTGCTCAGACAGGAAAGCAACAGAAAGTCCAGTGAGATGTTCAAGGGAACAGTTACAGTCGGTAGTGCTGTGTGAACCCCGCTCCTGGCTCTCAGAGGAGTTGGTTTAATGGAATAATTTTGGGGATTTAGGGGGTTCAGCTGTGTGGGCTCTGATTTTCCACATCCTGGTCATTTTTCCCTTTGTTTAGAGGCTCAGCAAAACTCGGATTTTTAAAAGTGGCAATCGCTGCACCTTAACTCCTGCATTGCTAGGGCCTGTAGAATTTCTGGCTGTCAGGAGAGAATAACATTTAGCTAAAATACATCCGGGTGTGTCTTGGAATCTGTGCCATTCAAATAACCTGGCATATCTCAGGAATCTGGCCAGAATATCAGGTTTATACAACGGCCACCACCAGGAAAACCATATCACTTCAGTTTAATCCTCTTGAAGAGTCTTTTACCCCCTGTGTGCACATTAAAGAGGTGATTGTGCACAGTGACTGAGCTGAACCTGCTGTCCTGGAGTGCTTATGGAAGTTGTGTTCAGATCAACCATAAAAGTGAGCACCTGAACTCTGAATTTCTATTTCTAAGCGATTCCTATTCTTCCTAGCATCTTTAGGGACGGGATTTTAAAGCTGTGCAATAGGTTGAAGTTTGTGTTCCAGTGTTTTTCTCTCTCTGGACCACTGCTGCTCCTTGTGTGGCTTCTTGTGGTAAATCTCTAACACCCTGGGCTAGGTCTGTTGGGAGCCAGTCTTTTCAGAGGAGCCCCTCTCCAGTTCTAAAAGTGAAAACATCACCTTTGAAGCTGTAACTGATTGCCAAGGCTCAGTTTGTGGTGCTGCTCAAAATGTAGTGCAATGAATTGCTGAGAAACTGTGGTAGAAAATGCTTAATCACAGCAATGCAAAAAGCTAATGCATACCCCCAGTGCTCAGCTATAAATACAGAGTGATGCTTGAATTGTTAATGAACTATTTGCATTTTAGAGTTTGATGAAGCTTGATTTGTCATTAGACAATTTGCTCATTGTCTAAATATTCCAAAATTGTGGCGTTCTTACATTGTCACTTCCCTATTTATTGTTATTTATATTAATAGCTCTGACATCTTTCTCTCCATTTCAAAAATATCAAAGCACTTGAGAGGCAAAATTAAGTCTCATTGCCCATGTTACTGACACAACAAAGTGAGGGAACTAAAGGTGAGGGGATTTATTCATGGTGGCAGAAGTGGAAACACAACCTCTCTCCAGTTCAGTATTTATTTATTCCTCACCAACATACAGCTCCTGAAAGAAGTGTAGCTCAGTACAGAAAACAGCACAAATACTTTGGATATTGAAAAAGAATCCTAGAGTACATCTAAATCTAATTATGTGCTTTTCTCTTTTTCTCCTTTTGGATATTTTGTTCATCTGACTGGCCATCGATGTTTAGAAGAAATGCATATTCCTACTCCTATTACTTGTAAGTACTTGGCTGGGAATGAGGTTTTTTGAGCATGCTTACCCTGTGGTAATTTTGTGCTTTGTTGTATTCTTTTCTAATTTTTTTATTTTTTTTCACCATTCCATTTCTCCTTGTCTTTCCAGCAGCTTGTGTTTTATTTCCCTAGTTGCACACCGTTATGTTTTCTCCGTTTTACCACTGCACCTGTAGCTGTGCCTGCAAACACATGAATGTCCACAGATATGTCAGTTATGTTTTATAGCTCTTCAAACTGGATATCAAGAAACATTTCTTCACCAAAAGGGCTGTCCAGCACGAGAGCAGGTGGCCCAGGGAAGTGGTGGAGCCACCATCCCTGGAGGCATTTAAAAATTGTGTAGGTGTGGGGATATGGGCTAGAGATGGACATGGCAGTGCTGGGGGAATTCTTGGACTTGGTGATCTTAGAAATCTTTTCCAGCATAAATGATTCTATGATTCTGTAAGTGCTAATGGACAGATGCAGAGTGTCCCAAGTGCATCTATTTAATTGTCCATCACTCACAGACACACTTCAGGGAAATTCACACCTGAAAGTTATTGTTGGGATTTTCTCAGCCATGGATAAAAGTTTTTTAAAAAATTTAGGGTTTCTGACCACTAGGACCTGACATTATCCCAGCAAACACCCCTGTTCCTGGAGCTGCCAGGTTCTGAGTGTTGGTTTAGATCCTTGGATCTAAAGGGATTCAGATCTTCAGATCCTCAGATCTAAATCACCTGTCCAGTCCTAATGACAATGCTGCATAATTAAGGCAGTTGTTAAGGCACATGAAAATGCTTCACACATGGGTGCTTGCAGAGCCATCTGTTGCCTAAAGACTGAGGGGCTGGAAAGCAATCAGGGCCAGGCTGTTTCTGCCATAATAGTGGTCTGAGGATCAGGAGGAGGAGAGGGCTGGATCAATGATGTGAGGAAAGAGCCCTGGAGAGGTGAGCTGGATGTCTGCTGCCGGGGGTGGGAGGGATGGAGCAGGCAGCTGCTGCTGCTGATGGACGGCTCTGCCACTCTGTGCCACTGACATCAGCCTTTCCCCAGAGCCTGCCAGACTCCTCAGGGCTCTGAACCCCACCAAGATGTCCAAAGGGCCACATCAGCCCCGACAGCCCCTCCTGGCCTGCTCCTCCAGGAGCTGCCTCCTTTGCCCCTTCCCACGGTTCCTGTCTCATCTTGGCTCTTTGTTCTGGAAGGCGTTCCCGGTCAGCAAAACGAGTGTGTTCATGGGCTGCCGTTTGGAGGGAAGCTGATTTCTTTTCTGTAGGAGTTGCTTTTCATCCAAAGAACAGGGCAAAGGAGAACCCCTACACACCGCTTCTTGAAGGGATTTTGCTTCTCACTGACCTGAGACCTTTCCCTCTTTCCAAGCATGTGAGGAGCCTCAGGGACAGCATCACAAGTCTTGACTTTGCCCAGTGATGTAACTGTAAATGCAGAGTAACTCCATTTCCTCTAGACTTCACTCTGGTTCACCAAGAATGGAATTTAACCCCAGTCAGATTAAAGAGAAGGACAACTAAGTGTAAAGTAGGGGTGGTTCTAACCCACAGGTGCCATGAGCTAGGTGAAGTTATTGATAGAACCTTTCCTCTTCTGCACATTTCTCTTGTTTTACTGTTCTGGTTTCCTTACAACCAGTAACACCGTTGCCTGAGAAATTCAGGTTTTCCATTAGAATTCTGTCTTCTTCCAGCAGGCTCTATGTGGTCACCGTGTTCCCAGCTCTATTTTATTTTGAGATTTGTGTGTTTTAAAAGATGAATCAACATCAGAGCCCTATGTGACCCATTTTACAGCTGCACAGCGTTGCTTTAAGCAGTCAGCTGAGGATTGCTCTGCCAGAGCAAGCACAGGGGTCCTTAAGGGGTCCGTTTGCTGTGGATCAATTTGCTGGACCCTTTTTCCTCAGGGAGCAGTGCTGTGACCCAGGAAAAGTGAAGGGAGAAAGCTCTGGAGGTCACCCAAGCCTGGGGTTGCACTGAGCTCCAGCAGAGGCCGAAGCAAAGGCTTTAATAAGATTTAAGGAGGCAGATGCCCACCCTGCAGCACATCACACCAGGGAAAAGCCAGAGGTGTCATCACGCAAGCTCAGTGTTCACAGGATCTAGATTTGAGCTCAGGAAATCACAGAGCTTTACCTCCCCAGTACCACACCCCAAATTCTCTGCAAAGAGCTCACTCCTAGTGAGGGAAGGAAGCAGGAGAGTCCATGAAGGAGCATATGATGAAGTTCTACTGAGTTTCAAGTTTCACATGAAATAGGGCATTGCATTAAAATTGCAGATGAAAACCCAAAATTGCTAAGGATTGCACAGTTCTTAGCCAAACTTGATTGAAGTTGCTACAGACTCCTATGAGCAGAGAGGTTGGATTTCAGTTTATTTGAAATGTTGTGGAAATAACAGCAGTGATATGGATACATACAGGTTTTTTTAAATAGAATTGGTTCCCATGCTATGACCTTGTATAAATGATTTAGTCCTGAAGCAAAATTCAGCTGAATGAGTTACCAGTATTGAAAAGCAGGTTCTCAAATAGATCTGCTGGCAGATTTTTAAATGTGACCATATGGACTATATCACTTCATGTTTGGTTTCAGTTTCTGGACTTCTAAGCAATTTCAGTTTCTTAGAGCAATTCTTGTCTGCTTTCAGATAATTCCTCCCAGCCATTTGTCATCTGCTGTACAGACATTTCTTCTTGTTAGGGGCCAAAATCCCCAGCCCTAACTCTTCCAAACAGTTCTGAATGATAATTCTATTAAAGTCACAGAGACTTACAGCATGAGCACCTGGTTTTTACAGAAACAGGGCACAGTGCTGTGGTCATCCCTAGACTGGAGTTCTTCAGCCAATCTTATGTTCTTCTGCAATCCAGGACTGGAAAATCTGATTCTGTGAGGTGGTTGAGTACCCACAGCTCTGGTGAAACCAGTCAAAAATACTCATTTATAGGAGCAGCTCTTTCAGGTATTTTGGGCATACATAGTTAGAGGTAAATAATTACAGGATTCTTGCATGGCAACACTTGATTGAAGACTTCCTACAACAAATAGGAAAGGATGAAAGAGAAAGCCATAAAGATCTTTAAGTGGAAATAAAACCCAGGAGGCCTTGATTCCTAACTTGTAAGTCATTGTGCAGGATCAATGTAATACAGTGTATCCAGCTCACCCATCAGCAAAGGCTAATTGCTTTTGAGTTGAGATCTCGGGTAGAGAGAGACGGAATTAGGAGTTCTCTGCATTTACACCAACACAAATGATGCCTAAGGTTGGGACAGAATTGCTGCTGTCTCTCTGCACTTAAGTTGAATGGGCAGTGCAAGATATCCACCCAGCCAGGTCTGGAAAATGTTTTGTTTTTTTTCTCCCAGCTGAAGCTGTAAAATACAGACAGCACTTCATCCAGTTTACAGGATGGTTTACATTTAGGGACAGACACCTCTTTTGCAGCAGTGTTTTCAACTGCAGCAATCCATATAATGATTTTATTATTTCCTCACCAGGAAAAAAAAATGGAAATGTTTTCTGTGTGTGGGTTGTTTGTTTTGGTTTGTTTCTTTCTCCTGGGCTGGGTAATGGCTGTAGAATGAAATTTAATCAAGAGCAATATGAGACCAGGGAAGTATTTCTGGAAATACAGAGATTCATGTATGTGTTACAAGCACTCAGTTTAATGTTATTTATAAGATGAGGGCACTCAATGGCCTAGATGTTGTTTTCCCCTGAAGTGGCCAGAGCTCCAGGGACGTTGCTGCAATATAAGAAGCCACTTCAAATCCCACAGGAATTTCACACCGATTTTAATTGTTGGGTGGTTTCAGCTGGGAGTTTCTTTTCATGGGAGAGATTGTCAAAGGTTATTAAGCTAAATTTATACTTGCATTTTTTGAAATAAGAGAGTTTGTGCTGAACTTATTTCCACCATCTGTGGGACATTTGAAAAGAAAAACATCCACTCTATTTTATTTATAAGCATACCTCTGTAGAACCACATTCATACCTAAATATCTCCATATACTTCCATGGATGGTGGGATCTGCCTGCACAGGTCAGCTTGCTAAATCAGGATTTTAAGAAAAAACATTCTCACTAGGTGGTTTTCTCATTAGATGATGGAAAAACAGAACCATTAATCAGTGGCTATGCCAGTTTAATGAAAGGAAATTTAAAAAAAAATCAGAACGCAGAAAGTAGATGAGATTTTATTTAGAACGTGTCTGTGTGGTGATTGCAAACCTAAACTTTTCAGAGGGCAGGATTTGTGGCTGCCTGTACCAGCACAGACTTATATTGCCTGGCTCCTTCATGTACCTGTCTTATCTAAAGTTTTCCTGATTGTGAATAAAATAGAAAAAATAAATATAACTAAAAATCAATCCTCCACAAATAGTGGTTAATTTGATCAAGTGAAGCTTCGGTCATATTCTCAAGAGCCTGTGCTTGTACACCCACAGTGCAAAACACTCAGGGCACCTTCTGACTTTCCTTCTCTTTCTCCTGTCCTGTGATGTTTGCTCCATGGCTGTGACCCTTGCTCTTTACTACTTTTTACTGACCTTTTAATAACCTTTTACTTCCTCTGCTCCTGCCATAACCTGCTCTGAGTTTGGCCTCACCAGAGCAGGGTTAAAAGCAGAATTCAAGCTGTCAGTGCAGGAGCTGTGGCTGGGGATCTGCTCTGCCCTAAGAAAGCTGCCCAGGCGCTCAGGCCAGAGCTGCTCCCCAGCCCTGCCGAGGCTGGAATCGGCTCAAGAGCAGCAGGTGAGGAAGCACAGATTTGATCTGGACCGTGGGAGCCGGAGCAGGTCCCGTTCCCCAGCCCCTGCAGACAGGGAGAACAGCTCCCCTGTGGTGTCTTTTATGTTTGAAGATCTATCAGCCCTATTTGATTTCCTTTTCTCGAGATTAAAGATCCCTCTGCTTGTAGATCATGTTTTCCAGCTTTACTTTTCGTGTCCCTCTGGCACTTGTCTGATTTGAAGTGTTGCAGCAGAGCCCTCTCCCATCCTCACTCAGAGCAAAAGGATCACCCACATTACAGTGCCATGCCTTTATTTTTAAACCAGTATTAAACTGTTCTTCCAAACTGGATTTGTCATTTAGTGCAGGTTTAGGGGATGGAGATCCCGTCCAACAGATCTGCTGGTTAACCAGTGCTCCCTGGTATTTGCATGGCTCATCACTGCCTGCCTTAAATTGGTGCAGATTCTATCATAAATTATATGTGTACTCCTAGGAGTTTGCTATGCACAATTCTCTAAAAGGAATTTTATTTTTTTGGCTTTCTCATATTTTGGCTTTCTCAAATGAGGGCAACAGGCAATTCATGTCTGTGGGAGGAAATTTCACATTTAACTTACGTGATCTATACCTAATGTCTAAATTACCTGTGCATGCATATCTACACCACAGTGTACATAATCCGTCCTGGTGAAACATCTAAAATTAAATCTGTCAACGTACACGCACGAGAGTTCTCGAGGAGTGGCAGTTACAGATTTAATATTCATGCATGTAGAATTGGTAGAAAAAGTTAGAGAAGGGTTTGAAGCTGTTTTTAAAAAATAATGCCTGACAGTCATCCAAACCTCTGCAAAAGAGGAATCTGATCCTGCAGGTACTTCTAACAGAAAATATTGCTGGAACTTTCTGATTAATGTCCATGGCAGTAAATGGTTTGTGCTTGATACCAAGTTTGCATTCCTTGACTGTTTAGGTGGAACTCCCACAATTTCAATATAGTGCTTCAGATTTTATGTCTAGTCTCTGATAGGAATAGAAGTTTCAAAAATAACCAAATCAAATCTCCATCCTTTATTCCCCCCAAATTCACACTTAATTGTGCTCACTGCCAATAGCTTTTCTCCTTGCTTTAGTGGGGTCAGCATCAACTGCCTGATTATACAGCTGCTTGCATTTTTTCACTCAACTTTGAGCATCTTTCTGTCTCATCCCTCCTCTGTGTGTGTGGTGCTTGCAAACATCATCTCTTCATTCCCAAACCCCCCTGAACTGAAAAGGACAACCCAGTAAACTCCATCCACACACCCCTGTTTCCTTCTTGGCCCATTTCCCTCACCCTTGAATGTAAACCAGCATTGAGATCATTCCATCCACACCCTGGTGTTCTGTGTCCATCGTCTCAGACTCTCCTTCCCAATATCCACCTGGTCCTTTATTTCCTCCCTTTTCCAGCTGCATAATGCATGAGTGGGGAAGTGTCTGCTCCGTGCGGGGTGCAGGCTGTGCTGGGGACACGCCGCCAGCCCGTGATTGACACTAATGCTCTGATAGCAGCTTTGTTGGGGCGTTGCAGTGGCTCTGAGCAGGGCAGGCTGGTCAGTGGGGACAGCAGGAGCCTTGTCACCGGCGTGGCTTGTCAGTGATTCACAGAGATCTCTTGGAGCGCCCTATTTTTGGAAACAGCATTTCCAGATAAACGCTTTTCCAGTTCCAAAAGGCATTTTGACGTGCTGGGAAATAAACCTCTACCTAGCTGTGGGTTTTAAGTCACATCCCTAACATTCTGGAAAGTGCTAGTCATTTGATTTTCTAATCTTTTCTATGAATTATAATGATGGTAAGGACCAAATAGGCTTAGTCCTGTGCTGCCACTCTCCAGACACGGAACGGCAGCAGAAAAGGCACGTTTAGAAACTGAGAGCCCCTTGATGTGTCTGGCAAGCTTAGCTCTGAAATCCTCAAAAGAGATCTGTCTTCCTTTTCCCTCTAAATTTAGATGAAGAATTTTTACATTCTTGCAACAGAGAGGGAGAAAGGTGGAAACTGATAAGACGCTGTTGAAAGAAAATTGTGGCGTTTTCAGATGCAGACCTGGGTTGTGTGTGCGAGGTAGATTGAGAATTTTAAACTCATGTCACCTTTTCTTTTTAGGCATTCAAGCCAATGTTTTAGGGGCCTCTCTGTCTTCTACAGGACCAGGTAGAACTCCTTTGCATAGGGCTTTTGTAAGCAGGCCTTTGGGGACTGAGGGGCTTGGGTTTGGGGTTATTTTTTTCCTGCCTAGGACATGCAGAAATGTTGTTGCTCATTCACTCAAAGAGAAAACAAGTTTGCCAATTCCAGCTCTTTGTAGCCTGTTGGCATTTCTAAAAAGATACCAGGCAATGGGACTTACAGATAATTATTGCCACAAATAATTTAATTTGGATTGAATCAGGAAGTTGCCCCTTTTGACTCACCATTTTCAACCGTCAGGAGTGGTCGTCTGTAGTGGCTCACCCCAGCAGTCCAGAGTGCTTGTGATTAAGGACTTCTGCATTTTGGATTAGTGTTTCCCACCGAGTGATTTTAATTCCTGTTGCCAAAGAATTCACGCTGGCGTGTGCGATCAGCCAATCATCAGGATTAAAAGAACCACACAGCAGGGCTAACACACTTCAAGACCATTGTAGTCACCTCAGGTACCATGGCACAAAAAAATAGGGGCTCCCATGTCTGCAGCTCATGGCTCCTAAATCTGGCTGTGCCAACGCTGCTGAACACTGGAAGCAAAGCTTTTAACATCATTCAACACCAGCTTTTTGTTTCATCCCTCGAGGACTGCTCCCCTCTTTGCATCTTCATCTGCACAAGTGGAGACTCCACGGGGGTTTGGGGAGATCTGAGGAAGTCCCTGTGGTGATGAACCCAATTTGAACAGCTCTGGGCTTGGATTGGAAGCACTGATTGTAAATGGCTGGACCCCAACTGGCTGAGCAGATGAAACAGATGTGTTTTTTCAAAAGTTTGCAGAAACATCCGAGTTTTCTCCAGAAATCTGTGCTCTCCTGATCTGGATTATCTTGCTTTAAAATAGGCTTTTCCCACAGACACAGGCAAAGGATTTAGCTCTCTTTGACCCTTCTTTGCAAACAAGTATAAGTGGCCAAGCTGCCCATCTCCTGAAGGCTGGGGCTCAGCTGTGTGCTTGAACTCGCCTGCAAATGCCACTCTGACATGTTCTGTGGATAAATAAAGCCTGTTAGACTATGTTGCAAGGAGTACCTTTTTTTTAGACTCTAATTAAGTTTAAAAAATGGGTAGTACTTACCATAAGTATGTTGTTTTAGAGAAGAAAAACCTCTTTGCAAAATGATTTAGTTGTTAGGATTTTTGGTTTTTTTTTTGCTTTGAGTCAGAGGAAAGAAAGAAAACTAAAGCTCCTTCTTACAGTAATCTGTTTTTCTCCCTTTTGTTTTGTTTTATTTTCTTATCTAGGGAAGTCGTGTAAGCAAAGTTCTTTGCTGGTGCTAGGGATTTGTGTGATATTTTTTCAAGGTGTGGATTGTAGAATGTCACACATTCATTTTTAAAGGGTTTTGCTCTCTGATACGAACGAAGCACAGGGCAGTCAAATGTCAGTGGAAGCTTAGCAGCTCACTTTTCCCGCTTCTCTCCATTTTATTATTCCCTGTGTTTGCAAAAGAGGAGCCTCTTATGTTCTCAGCTTTGTTAGTGTTTTCAGAGCAGGCAGCCTTGCTGCTTTTGACAAAGTTTTTGATGTCTCCTCAAAACAAGGAAAGCCCCATTTTCCCAGAATCAGGACATGTTTGGATATTGCTAAAACAACTTCAACCCTTAACGTGCCCCACCCTTCCCTGGCTGGGGATCCCCAGTGCCGTTTGGGGAACGTTCCAGCATTCAGGAGGGTTGGGGACAGGACAGAACCCTGCTCCAGCCCTCAGGTCGCACAGAGCCAGGTCCCACACTCCCCTGGAGCACTCAGAGAGCATCCCACGGCACGGACACGGGTGTCCTGGTCCCGGTCCCTCCGAGTGAGCCGCGCTCCCCTCCCGAGCCCTCCGCTCCTCCTGGGGCGCCCGCTCCGGGGGCTGCAGCTCTTCCACCCTCCCCGAGGCTGAGGTAGCGCTCCCACTGCTGGGGTGATGCAGGTTGGTGCCAGGTGAGTGGCTGGGAGGGCCAGCCAAGCTCACAGACTGGTATCCCCGTATTTATCGCGCTCCACAAGTCACAGTCAAAAGCCGTGGGGTTTCCTCGCGTGCGGTTTGGCACGTGCCCTGCATGTCTGACCAGGTGGGATGTTTTTGTCGGAATGTTTTACCGCTGCTTTGCTTTTCACGAGGGCAAACTGACCTTGCTTTCTCCCCTCTCCAAACCACCCCAAAGGAAGCTAGCCAAGAAGCAGAAGGAGACTCAGACCAGCACGCAGAGGGAGATGGGTCCCGTGGCTACTTCTGACAAGACCTCCACCAAACTCAGTGCTGTTCACAATGAAGAAGCTTTTTCTTCCAGCTGCCAAGATGTTAATGGATTCAGTAAGTTTAACTTGCTTGCAATGGATATGACCCCCTTGGAGAGCTCTGGGTTCTTAAAAGGACCTATTCCTTTGGGCACAATGTTGAGGAGTTAGCAATGGCAGTGATAGAGATCATTGCAAAAGCTCCATAGAAATTTGGAAGGTCTCTGACACTGCCCCTGGTTTCACTGCCAGACAGGTGGAGAGCATTCCTTTGGGTCCAAATCTACTGAGAATAATTTATAAAGTCCGTTCTAATCACTGCATCAGAAAAAGAGGCACGTGTTTATTTGTTGTTTTGAAATAACTTTTCCTTTGTGAGTAGAAGAGTCAAATCACTTAGCTGACTTGTAGGATGAAGTTACATTTTCTGTATGAAATTGTTATGAAAGAAGGCCTGGTCTCCTGGCTAGAGAACCAGAATGGAAAGACAGCATTTTTTTCTTTGTCTATGTCCTCGGTTTATTCTTCACACGGGTTCAGTAAAACTGATCTTAGTTAACACTTGTAAATCACTCCAACCTCGGTAGCTAAAAGAGTTTTGTGGATAATGCAGCACCAAGTCCTACTTTAGCCTCACAAGATGCAGGTTGAGTGCATGGTGGATTGCATGGTGGATTTGTAAACCTTTTTCGTATTAAATAAATTTAAACTTAGACTCAATGGGCATGTCACTCCTTCTTTTGACACTCAGCCTGTTAGTTTGGACAGGGAACAACTCTGAAACTCAAGTGTCTACTAAAAGTCTTGTCTTTATTAAGCATCTTTAGTGAAAAGGTTTTCCCCCAAATTGCTGAAATGGAAGCGCTCATGGTATAAAATGTGGTTTATCATTGAAACCTCCCCTTGTAATCTCAAATCGAGTGGGACAGGTTGAGTGAATTCTTCCTTTCCCCCCCTCTGCAGGTCATGTCAAATTCCATCTGCATGTGCTGCTACTGCCACTTTGTGTGGATGGAAAAATAGGTGTTTGGGACAGCCAGGGCTGGCAGGGAGCACTTTCTCTGATATTAAATTGACTTCAGTCAAGATCTAATTTTCTCAGGTGCTGAGTAGCTCTGTCTCCAAAAGAGGCAGCAGGAGTTGTCTGGGGTTCATGTCTGTGAAAGCCAGGAGAGCATCAGACAGCTTTGTATCATCCATCCCAGAAACAGCAGAGGCAGCTTGGCCGCAGTGTGTGGGCAAAATCAAGTCTTTAACACTCCCCTCAGAATCTGGATTTCTAGAAGTTTGGGGATTTTTTTTCCAAGCAGAAAATTAGAAAAGAGACAAGCTTGAAATGTGACCTCATTTTGCCCCTCCTTGGTATTTTGACAGACTAATTAAAACAGCTGAGTCATTTTCTTGAAATGGCAACTATAGAAAATATGGTGCACCAAGTTTTGTAAAGAAACATCACTCCAGGTTTTCAATTTTTTTAATCAGTTAGACCTTTACTTGTCTGACATCTCTGCTGATTTTATCACTGCCTCCCTCTATAATCTGCATCAGTCATGGATGGATTCTTTGAGGTTTTTTCCTCTTTATGTCCATGAGAAAGCATTATCAATAAACCTTCATGATTTCTCCAAATTTTTTACTGCCAAGTCCAGGATGCTGAGGTGCTGGAGGTAAGTTCTGTGCAATAGTGTGCACATGCTGATGCAGGAATTTTATGGATAGAAGAATTTATTTTTTAAAAAAAATTGCCTTAATGGAGTTTAATACTTGTGGGTTCTATACAGACCTACTTTGGAATAACATAATAGGATTATTACTTAACCTTCCTGCTAACTAATAGAGTTTTACAGAGTTTATCCACCAGAGCTGTTGAAATCAACTGTCTTAAGCAGCAGCCAGATTCCTTCTTAAATTGTTTTTCTGCCTGCCAACAGTAAACAGCATTTACAGCATCTCATGATGGGCTGTCACCCTCTCCCTCCTGCCCCTCAGCTGTGGGACCTGAGCTGGCTCTAGCAGGGACATGGAAATGCCCCTCTCCTTTTGGAAGAAGAGCCCACCAAGAGAAGCAAAGTGTTTTCAGCGCCAGGATCCCCTTGCCAGCTCACAAAAACAATCAAACAGAGCAAGACAATTTGCTAAGTAGGATCCCTCAGTTTTTTAATGTCTTGCAGACAGGTTTACCTGCAGAATAGTGTCCTTGCAGGCCTTGTGTCCTTGCCTCCAGTTTTGACTTTCTGTCACACAAATTTTGACAACTTTTCAGACTGAACAAATTCAATGAGTCCCTGTAGAAGCTTTTCTCTTCCCATAATCTCTCCAGTTGGCCACTGGGCTGCTCCTAGGAGGGATCTGTCCATCCTCCTGCTGCTGCTTACCCCATCTCCCTGCCCTTTCACCACAGAGGACTGCTTTTCAAAATCAGATTTAAAAATCCCACTCTCAAGGGTGCTGCCTGATCATCTGCATCATGAAGGAGATAATAAATGAGCAGCTGCCCTCCTGCTTCTCAGCCCCTCGTTTTCTGTTGGGACATCAAGACCTCAGGTCCTGCTGGAAAATGGAAGGCAACTGGGCATTTATCTTTTCCTGGCCCAAAGCAAAGCCCTTCATCCCTCGTTCCATCTCACAGTGTTAGTTGTTATCCTGGCAGGATTCTCACTGATACGTACAGGTGTGGAAATTGAGGAGTTTTTTTGACTTGGCCTCTGTCTCCCACACTCTACAGAATCAGAGAAAATGTTTGCTGAAACAAAGATTAGTCCATGGCTGTTCCAGCTTGTCTGCTTTTACTCAGGGATTATGAACAGCCATAGGTGTTCATTTTCTCAAATATCTTGGGTTTTAAAGGACAAAAATATATCCCAACTCCATGAAAGTGCAGTGATTCCCTGGCGTGTAGGAACGTTGGGAAGCAGCACAGTCACACGTGGACATTGGCTCAAGGCAGGGGTAAAGGAGATGGGAAATGGGAGACAAAGTGGATTTAATTTCGCCCCACGGGGTGTGCCCTGTCCAGAAAGGTGTGCAGGGGGTGTCAGCAGGCAGAAGTCGTGCGGGGTTTGGCAGGGATGGGAGAAGCAGCCGTGGGTCAGCTCAGCAGGGATGCACTGACCACGTGCACACCGCTCCTCTGGCCTTGCCGGGCTCCAACGCCATGGACCCGGCTTGGCCAGGAGAATTCCCTGTCCCCAGCAGAGCCATCCTGACATCCCTGCAGGGCTTCTGGCAGGAGATATTTGATTCTGAGGATTTAAACCGCTTAAATTTCAGCCAGTTTTGCTGGAGACGGATTTATTAAGGTGTGTTTAACCCTTGAGACATCTCAGTTTGCGGGGACACAGCTCTGCAGACAGCCTTGAGGAGGGACACTGATACAGATTAAGTCAGTGGCTTTAATTACAGGCAGGGAGCATTTTGGAAATGGGGGAACTGAGTTTTACAGTAGTAACCACTACTGTAAGTTACCAAGTCAGTGGGATTTTACTTACCAGAGACCAAAAACACGAGAGGGGGATGTAGGCAAGTGGCACTCAGGGTTTAAAGGATCCCTTTGAACCAAGAAACATGAAATTCCCACCTTTCCTGCATGTTTTTGTGATGCAAAGGTCTTTAGATTTGCTCTAAGCCACAAAAGACAAGTACAGCAAGAAGTAGTTCTCACTCTTGCCCTGTGGATAATTTTCCCTTGTAGTAGGTTCCCTGCTAAACGCAAAAATAAAAAATCCTGATTTCAAAATAAAAGACAAACCCACATTTTATCAAAGGCATAAAAGGAAAATATACTAAATTCCATTTTACTGGCTTTCATGGGATCCTTATGGGGTTTGCTAGTTTAGAAAATACTGTAAAAATTAATGAATAATTTTCAAAATAGGAAGGAGCCTTCGCCACTCTGCATGACTGGAGGGATCTGTGTGGCCTCACGTGCCACTCCAGGGAGCACAAAGAGAATTTTTAATGAAGTCTTAATCTCTACCCTGATGTGAAATCCTCTCTGGACGTGTTTCCTTTGATTGCAGACCCGAGTGCTTGTAAGAAATGCTAGTTAAGAAGCAGCCCTGTGTACACATCTCATTATACAGCCCCTACCTGACTGATTTCAGGAATAAGTTCTCCAAAGTTTTAAGAAACTTAAAACTGTATTTTGTGTTTGTGGGGTGGGGTTTTTTGGTAGTTATTTTGTTTTGTTTTATTGGTTTTTGGGGGGTTTTCTGTTGTTTTTTGTTTTGTTTTTTTCTTGTTTTGTTTTGGTTTGTTTGTTTTCTGGGGTTTTTTTGTTTTGGTTTGGTTTTGTTTTGTTGGGTTTTTTGTTTGTTTTTGGTTGGGGTTTTTTTGTGATTTGTTTTTTTTTTTTTGTTTGTTTTTCATTTGTTTTGGTTTAGGTTTCAGTTTTTCCTTGGTTTTGGTTTGGATTGGTTTGGGTTTTCCCCTCCTTTTTAATCTGAATCTAGAAGTCTTCTCTGTATCCCAAACACAGCCCATTTAATAAACCTCAGTTGGTAACATTTTTAACCAAACTCAACGAGCAGAGGTATTTACCTGGGGTAATTAAACCTCAGCAGCTCTGGAAGGGCAGCATGGCCCTATGAGTTCTTTTATACTCCCAAATTCCAGAGAACTGAGTCCTGCTGCAAACCCTGAGTTCTGACTGTGACACTGGACAAACCAATTGCTCTGTTTAGATCTGATTTTACGTCTCTGCAAACGTGGCCACGTTCTAAGTGTGGTAAGAGAAGGGTCTGATTTAGGCTGACAAACAGCAGGGCAGTGTAAGAGGCCCCAAAGCAAAAGAATTTTGTGACTGAAGGCAGCTGGGGCAGAGCTCCAGCAGACCAAACTGTGAGGAATTTGATTGTTTTAAAGTCATGTAATCTGAAAATATGGTGGGAGAATGCAGAATGAGAGTGAGTTCATTTACCAGGTGATGATAAACTGCTCAGGAGGTAATGCTGACTTTATTAAACTCCCTAGACCAGTGAGTTCTTTGGTTTTCCCCATAGAATAAATCAAAATTTTTAAGCGGTGTTTGCTCCAGAGATACAAAAAATTGCTTCTGAAATTACTTTGATGTACATTGAGTTTTATCTACTTCCATTGGGCTGTGGAATAGCTTTTCCTGTGTTATCTGTTGTCATCTTTCTGATGTACTGAGATTTGTATTAGCTTGTTTCCCAACATTCTGAGGAGGAGATAAATAAATGCCTGTAACTCTGAGAGTGAATGCAGAGTGATAACAAAAGAATATGCCTTCAAAAATGATGGATTACCATAAGAATGTACATGTTTGCTATTGTAGGTGTAAACCAGCCTCATACATTTACTATCAAGACAAGAATCTACCTCGATGATGTTGAGCGACACCTTCTTTCAAAAAAAAGAAAAATTATTAATATGGAAATACTTGATTTGATTAATATGGAAATTTGTGGATTCTTGTCCAGAGACATTTAATGCTGTAATGGGAGAAGGCAAGGATGCTTATCCTGCTGAAAGACCCCAGTTCACAGGGGAAAGGATTATAGGGCTGAAGTCCTGGGCTGGAGAAAAAGTCCTGAGCTGAAGAAAAAGTCCCTTGTAATCTTGTAATGTTTTCAGCAAAAAGTCGCTACCCCACCTGTGTATTTTTGTGATACATTGTGTTTGAGTAGGTTTATTTTGCTGTCAATACTGATTCTCCGTAGTTTGTATTTTGGGGGTCATTTTTGAGGAATTTTCTCCTAGAGACAAAACCCTGAGTTTGCTCTTTTGTTTAAAAAAGAACATTTAGAATATAGACCTATGAATGTAGCTCTGTGTGTATCCTGTTTAGGAACACATTGATTTACAGTAACTATAATACTATATTTGGGGTCTGGAGTGCTTATATTAAAGAAAATCCATCATGATGACAATGTAATAAATGTAATATGCATGTTGAAATGAAAAATATAATTCATTTTGATAAGCCTTATATATCCCATATTACTGTGTTCTTTGAGGAACATTCTCCCTGTTCTCTTTCTCTCTCTTAATATATGTCTAAAGTCTTTTCCTTATGTCTTTCCTACCTAGCATCACCCTCTCCTTGTTCATTTTCTGTCCAAAGCAAAACCCTTCAGAGCAAATCTATGTTGAATTCCTACTACTCAGGTACTAGTGCCAGACTTTTCTTTCATTCCTAAATTTCCTTTGCTGTTGTACGTTTCCCAATATGACCTATAGACTGAGCCTTCTGAGTGTGAGACACAGCTAACCTTGTTTTCATCTTCTGTAACTTTTCTTTTCCTGTTGACCCCCTGTTGATTTCCATTGATCCGTGTCGTGTGGGTGAACGGAATTCCATCTCAAAGTATCATCAGACACCGTCCCATCGACCACGCTGTTAGGTAAGAAGACAGGTATGGTGTACTGGACCTGACTGGAGAGCAAACACACTCTCTGTGTCATGAAAATAACCTGGAGAGAGCACTGTGTAGTGTTTGGCTTCCAAAAAATCAGAATTAATCCTGTAGTCATGTGTTAAACGGAAAGCTTTTGTTTCACTCCTGTTTTGTTATTGCTATTAGATGGTTTTATAATTTTTTTTTTTTTTAAAGGAAAGAAAAATTCAAAAATTAGGGTTAAGCTATTCTTTCAGATGTTTGTTTTTGTGGCTGAGGTTTGGGGTTCTGGGCCACATTCCCACACGCTGCCTTGCCCTCGGCTCAGCTCTGGCTCGTGCAGGTGTCTGTGCAGCTGACAGGGAACCACACAATGGTTTGGGCTGGAAGGGACCTTTAAAGACCACCCAGGCCAATCCCCTGCCATGGGCAGGGACACTTTCCAGCAGCCCAGCTTGCTCAGAGCCCCATCCAACCGACCTGGAAAGTTTCCAGGGATGGGGCATCTTCCACCCGTCTGTCCAACCTGTGCCAGCACCTCACCACCCTTTTTGTAGAAAGTTTCTTCTTTATATCTAATCTCAATTGCCTTTTTTTGTTTAAAACCAGCTTCCCCCATGTGCTGTGTGTGAGGCTCAGCTGTACCTGCCTCAGTCTTGCAAATTTAAGCGAGGATTTGCATGTCTGAAGCAGGTGGGAGCCTACACTTTTGGGTGAAATTCAATGTATGAAGGTTATTTGGAGAAATTCCTGGCTGGGTTTTGGGAAGCTGCTCCACTTGGTTCTGTGTGTGCCGAGAGTTAAACACTGAAACTTTCAGGCAGTCAGGTATGGATTTGGGAGGATAAAAAAAAGGCAGGTCCTGAGAGGCAGAGGCTGGTCTGTGGTTGTATTGGGGATCAGAAATTCTCCTCTGTGAGGGTGGGCAGGCCCTGGCACAGGGTGCCCAGAGAAGCTGTGGCTGCCCCTGGATCCTTGGAAGTGTCCAAGGCCAGGTTGGAGCAGCCTGGGACAGTGGGAGATGTCCCTGTCCAAGGCAGGGGACTAGAGCAAGATGGTCTTTAAGTTCCTTTTCCATCTAAACCATTCTGATTCCATGAATTCCTCCACCGTGAAGTAGAAAGATGTTGTGTGGCTGATCAGAATCCGGCCGGTGGGATTTATCATTTTGGATTATCCACAGTAAACGCTCCTTCTAGACACAGCAACCTACCGTGACTGCTTTAAACGTCACTGAGAGCAGGTGCGAGGGCCCCAGCTAGAGCAGGGAGAAATGACAGCCGGCAGCTGTTCCTTGGTTTTTACAGCCTGGGCACAGAGGCTTGGAGGGGCTGCCACAGCACACACATCCATCCTGCCATCTGCCAGGTGCTGATGGCACAGAATGAGACCTCTCCATGGGGTGGGGAAGGAAAGGAGTCCATTTTCCAGGAGGTTTGTTCTCATTTCCCAGAGACTCGGTGCTGTCAACAGAGAAGCCTCAAGGCAGGTTTCTCTTGTGGCTGCACTTCAGAAACGAAGCCCTGACGAGCAGTTTGGTGGGAGATGTCAGACTCCTCTCACTCTGGTATTTGGCATCTGGGAAACCCTGGCCATCATTTGGGGGAGTTGTTTTCCCCACCCTGCCCTGATGGAATCAAGGTGTGAACTGCACACTTGGTACCATGAATCTCAAGGGGCAATGAACAGCTTCGCTCTGTGCTTCTCATGGCAAAGCAAAAGCCAAAAAAAAGCCCCCAAACCTTTTAAAATCCCAAATTTTACAGAGGAAAAAGAGGAAATAGGAATCTAACTAGCCTTATGCTTATATGTTCAAAATTATTTCAAATTTCTACTAAGCACTATATATGAGTAAGGATTGATATTCCTGTTTTACACATGGGAAGTTAAGTACGGAGCACTTTGAAGACATGAATTACACAGACTGCTCACCACCCCAGTTCCACCTGAATTTAACAGCCTGTGAAACAGCCCCTGACGCTGGAGGAATTTCTGTCTTGTAACTTGAAGACAAATTAAAACCTTGGCGTTCTGGTTTCTCAGGCAAATTCATCAGACGCTGGATGTTGCTGTAGGAGCAAAATAACTTTAATTTTTGATGTTTATTAATATTAATTCCCCGGGAAGAAAAACATATCTTAAAAAGAGCATCAGTCATTCCACTACCAATATCTGTCTTTGAGCACTACCTGCAATTCAGTACTATTTGTTCCCATCTATTATGCTTTCTGCTAATAAATGTTCTATAACTGCAGTATTGCATGGCTCCCTGGGCTTGGCTGTGACATGATTTGTTGATAGTAAGGTACAGGGCATTTGGGATTTGCCTTTATCCCATTCCTGATTAACACTTTTTTATGTAATGCATGTTTTTAGTGAAGCCATTTTCTCTTCCAGTTGTGGACAACTCTGGATTTTAAATGTTTTGCACAAACATCTTCACTAGAGAAGTGAATATCTAACACTAAAAAATTAATGAGGTAGATTTCCACTTGAAGGTGAGGTAGAACAACCTTAGGAATTATTTTGGGGGAAAATATTCACATCCAGTGTCTCTTGAAGTTGTTCAGATCTCATCAGGGCCCTCCAGAGAGGATGGGGACTGCAGCGCCTTGCAGCTCCTTGCAAATGGGCAGAACAAGCAGAGAGAGCTCTGTGTCACAAAGTCTCACACAAAATCTGCCTGTGCTTAGAAAGACACAGAAACTTTCCTTGGTTTCACTCTTCTGTAGCTTTTTTGCCCATCCCTAATCAGTCTGCTGTGAGTAAATCCCCAGCCTGGTTTGAATAACTCAAAGATGTTAAGAAGCCTGTATTGCTGCTTTAGCAAATGCCACCATCACCGACTTCTTAAATTGTGGGATGAGTTATTTTTATGCGATGGAAGCCCAAAAATCAATGTCTTGACCTGTTCAGTTGTATCAAAAGCCTCCCAGGCCATGCCAGCCTCTAATAAGGAGCTGTGGGAGAGGTTTCCCAGCACTGCAGTGTGCTGAGGTTGGCCGGGAGCAGAAAGAGCACCGGAGGTGCAGACCTTTGCAGGATGAATTTCCCTGACATTTCTTCCTGCCTGCAGAACTGGAAAATTCCCAGTCTTTAGTGGCTTGTGCTGTTTTGAAGTTTCTGGTAGTTTTTCAGTTTAACTGAATTGCTCTGAAAGGTGGATCAATCCTCTTTTCACCGAGCAGGTGAAGAGAGATTCGACTTGGTGAGGTCCACACATCTGAAGAGCTGCATTGTTAGATTTGTACCAAACAGTCCCAAATCATTGCCCACCTCACCAAAGCATTTTCAACAGGATTTTCCTCTGTGCTAACTGATGAAAAAAAATGTATGTAATAGTTTTTAAAATATTAGAATACTCTTATATAAGAATACCCTTACATTTATAGTATTAGAATAATATTCTTATTAGAATACTCTTATGAGATTAGAATACTCTTATGTTTGGTGTTAACCAAACAGTTCTTACAAAATTCTAGAATCTACAGAAAATTACTTACTTTTTATAAACAATTATGGACATGGGGCTAGGCTTTGAAATGAAACTACTCCCTGCCAATCCTGCTGTCAAAAGGCTTTGTTAAGGACTGTGCCCTTTCAGAGCTCAGCTGGTATCATTAGATAAATGATGTTTTGCTTTTGGTTTGCCATACTACTGTTGGTATTATAGACAGAATATCAGAGCTCAATATTTATTATATAATAAAGCCTTGACACACACAAAAAAGCAAATTATTTTTCATCTTGGACCATATCCCTGGTGTAAGGGGAAGAGGTATTAGCCATGCTCTCGTCATCCTCCAAAGATGTCAAAGAATAGACAACCCTTACTCCAGTGTGGAGAGGCTGGCTCTGTGTGTAATTAAATCCATCACAAACACCACTCAAAACATAATTTATTTTGTGCAAAGGGTGTCGTATCGCATCTTATCACTTGCCAAGGCTAAGAGAATAAAAATATAAGCAGATATGATAGGCCTGTCATTTCAGACTCAGGAGGAATTTGTGGATGTTACAGCAAAGGTTTTGAGAGAAGCTTCTCCACATGTAGAAGATGACACAGCAGTGCAGCTTTGCTTTTAGTCGTCAGAGGCATGGGTGAGTTTTCTGGTCAGGAGACAATATCATGTTCTGTGTCCGGATATCCATTGCTCAGACTAATTATGTTTACAAAACAAATGATCTCTGTAAAAACATCTAAAGCTTTGATCCCCAAGGGTGCTCTGGATGAGCAGACTGCTCCCAGCAGCTTTATTGGGATGTTGCACAGGGCTCTGATCATTCAGAGCTACTTCCAGGCTGGCAATCTAATTTCTCAGCTTCTCTTCATCTTATCTGTGACATTTATGGAGAAGTTCATCAGTTTTTCTCTGGAGGAAAATGTATTTATTTTACTTGTCTGAGTAGCGCAAAAGTATAGAACACAAGGTGGTGCAGCAGCAGGCAAGCGATAATAACTCACTGTCAGGGCTGCTCGTCAAATGGGGAAAATTCCACCAAAGTGACCTCTGCTCCAGCTCCTCTCTGCGTGCTGGACTCTGTTATTTCTTGGCACAATGAGACCTCAGAGCTGACTTCAGCCAGTTCATGGTTATTTCTCCATCAAAGAGAGTCATAAAAACCATTTCATATTTCATATGCAGGGAGAATTTGCGAATACGTGAAGCCAACATGGTTGAATTTGCTTATCTGCAGTTACACACTAAACACGTGAGCTGAGACACCTGAAGAGTTTCCCAATCAGCCAAGTTATGTGGGAGCCAGGGAGTCATTAATTTACTGTCTTGTACAAAATTTCAGGGTATTCTGTGAACTCTCATGCTGATCACAGAATGGTTTGGGTTGGAAGGGACCTTAAAGCTCATCCAGTTCCACCCCTGCCCTGGTCAGGGACACCTCCCACTGTCCCAGGCTGCTCCAAACCCCATCCAGCCTGGCCTTGGATGCTGCCAGGGATGGGGGCTCATGAAATGGCAGCTTCCAGAAATCAAAACATCTGAGCTGCCAAGGACATCTCAGTACAAGGAGGAAGTGCTGCACTGAAAAGGGTTAACAAACAAAGTGACAGCACACTTTGCTGCCACAAGCTGCTGATATGAGAAACAATCCTGTCATAAACAGCATGGTCCCAGCAACATGCAGAATACCTGCCTTATTTACAGCTGCACAAAAAGAGCTGTGGAAAATTGGAAATTGCTCTAGGAAGGAGCCGGAGCCCTGAGCAGCCTGCCCTAATGAGACTTCAGAAGCTCTCAATTGATTTACTTTATCAAAGAGAAACTGAAGAAGTGATTTGATCAGTGCCTGCATGGGTCAGGATTTCAAATGCTCAGAGGGCTCTTTAATCTAACAGAAGGTATAATAAGATTCAGTGCCTGCGATCGAAGCTAAGCAAAATCAAATTGCAATTAAGAAATGTTTAGACAGCAAGGGTAATTAACCATTGCCACAATTTTGGGGGTCAGAATGGAATCACCACCTCTTGAAATGCTTTAATTTGAATTATTTCTTGGAATGGTATTCCACCTTTGGGATACAGTGAAATACAGTGGTGTGGGCTCCTCAAAAAGGCAAGGACATATGACTAGAATAAGATGTGAATATGAAATATAATCAAAAAAGCCCTGCTGCATGATCCTGTATGTTAATTAGTTTCTGAGTATTAGAGTGAATTATTTAATGCAACGTCTCCATTAAAAAAAAGCTATTTCCTCCTTTTGCTTTTCTCCCTGAAAACTCACCAAAGGCACATGTGTTTTATAGGCACTGCCAAAAATTTAGTGAAAAGGCTTGGTCACAGTCATCCTCATTTGCAAGGGGCTGGGGACATGTTTGTGAGAAGCAGACAGAGAAAAGGATCTGTGGAAAATTCCTTTGACTTGCCTTTAATGCAACAGTTGAAGGAGCAGCCTGACTTTGCTGGAATCCTTGTTGCCTTTCCCAGTAATAATGGTACCAAAAGGAGTGAGATGTGGGTAATAGCTGCAAACAGAAGGAAAAGCAAAACCTGTTTGCGAGCCCTCCAGAGACTCTTTTGGTTGACTGTCCTAGTGAGAGATCAGTTTGCTGCCACCTCCCCTCCCAGCTGCATTTTGAATTGCTCACGAAATTGCTGTGAACACATCCTGGTGCCTTGGGTGAGCGCCTCATTAGCCGTGCTTATCTGCACGCTCGTGGGGGGATCAGAGGGAGAGGGAGCACGGTGTTACCTGCAGCAGGCTTTATTAGCAGAACATGGACACCCTCAGCTCCCCTCACACACAGCAATTTGTCTCCAGAAAAGCCCCTCTGCATTTTCCTTGTCCCAGATAAAATGCTGGTGGGAGCAACTGGCAGTCCAGTGCAGCTGCTGCTGCTGCTGCTGCTGCTCTTGGCATTTTTTCCAGGTAGCACGGGTGCCGTGCATGGTGCGTTTGTCAGGGAGGACTGGAGGAGGTGATGGTGTGAACATTTCAGCTGTGTGTGCCAGGGCTGAGAGCAGGGTGACCCACATTGTGTGATGCTTGAAGCAGAAACACCTGCCTGGGTGGGGCACATAAAAGGTGCTGCTACAAATCACACTTTCCGTTCTTCCTTAAGAAGGTGGGGAGGTCTTGGCATAGGGTGCCCAGAGAAGCTGTGGCTGCCCCTGGAAGTGTCCAAGGCCAGGTTGGACAGGGCTTGGAGCACCCTGGGACAGTGGGAGGTGTCCCTGCCATGGCAGGGGTGGGACTGGGGGGACTTTAAGGTCCCTTCCAACCCAAACCATTTAGTTATTATTAGTTATTTAGAGCTGTTCCTACCATTGATGGTATTTGCACCATTTTTATCTCATTGATCAAAGAGATCAGTTGTCACCATGGACTCAAAGGCTGGAGACAGACCCCTCTTTGCTGCTGAGCACCTTCTTCCAGTCCCAGCTCCACACCATAAATGCCTCCCTTGAGGGAAGTTATTCTGGAAAGGAGGGGCTTTTCATCACTTTCCTGGCTCTCACCTCTCCCTGTGACACATCTCTTTGAGAAGACAGCCAAGTACACCAGAATTAAAGGAACTGATCAAGAGAGAAATTAGTAATTGCCTGCAAAGGAGTTGGCTGATCTGAGCTCCATTTTACAAGTTGCCTGTGCTCTGCGTGTGCCCTGCCCGAATTAGCACCAGAACCACATATTAGTTTTAAGACTCCCTCTCGGATTGGGATCTCGTAATGTTTTTTAATTGGGGCTGATAAAAGTGTGGCATTACTTGCAGGTTCCTCAGAGAAGCCAGTTGTGAAATTGGGTTTGTATTAAACCTAATGATGGAAAATTAAGCGTAGTACGTCTGTCGGAAATGGTCCGCGATAAAAATCTTCTCCTTTTCATTACAGGAGGTTAATAGGGAATAGGGGAGGAAAGATGCACTGGGAAAGTGAATCCAACTAGGGGAATTAATAAGCCTTGAAATTCCCTCTGTTCAGAGTTCTCACACTGTCATTAGTCGGAGCATTAGGGATGATTATACAAATGCTTTGGATGTTACTCTTCCTTAAATCCCAAATTTATTCACATTTTGCATGTGAGGCTTGCTTTGCTTGAGCCATAGTTCTGTAAATCTCTGAGTGTCCTGGGAGTGTGACTGTGTTTGTGAGAACCTGGGACTCAGAAACCCTGAAATTCAGGAGTCTAATCTTCAAAGCAGATGATCACTCTGTTAATTTATTTCAGAGGAGCAGGCTGTGTTCAGCATCTCCGCTAATTCACCCAGCAGCCGTTTTATGTCACACTGGTGATCAGCTTGCCCTGCAGCGCTGTCCGTTCCTGGCTCCTCATGGTCCTGCAGCTACCAAACAGAGCATATCCCTGCCTTCACATCTTCCCTAATCTAGCAACAAACCAGCTAAAGTGCTATTTATTTGCCATGTCTGTGCTTTGCCAGCTGCTGAGGATGCAGCAGGATCCCTCAGCTCTCTGCTCCTGCCCATCTTTGCAGAGGGGGCATGGGGAGCCCCTGCCCAAATTCCACCTCGAGCAAAGCAATGTTTACAAGAGCATTCCAAGCCTATTTCTGCCTCACAAAAATCACCCTGAAGTCGCAGTTTAATTTATTTATTCTTTGAGTCTTTAAAACCGTGGCCATAGTGTTGCTCTCAAGGGGGGGTGTTTCTGCTCTTTGCTGGTGAACTTTCTCTAAGAAACAAGTCCTGTGTGTGTGGAAGCTCGAGGGGGTTTGTGAACAGTCTGAGGGAGGTACATTTTCTGTTTGCCCATACCTTGGTTTGGGTAAGGCCAGAAAGAACTGATGCAGGTTGGATGTGTGAAAGGACCTGAGCATCTCAGATCCCTGCAATCACAGGAAAAAACAATGGTCTCTTTGGCCAACTGCTTAAATTTGGTCAGCTCTGCTAGATAAGACTGAATTTTTCATTTAGCCTGAGATCCATTGTTAACAATTGTTACAGTCAATTGTTTGGTTATTAAAGTTACTGTTTATTTTCTGTTAGTTCACTGGGAATATTTTGCTGTGTATATAGTTTTGCTGGGGATATGAGGTTGCAATTCCATCTGCATAGTGATAGATTTATTTAAATCCATTTCTTTAAAAAAAAAACCCCACTTTCTATTAAGTTTACACATCTGAAATTTAAATTTCTGCATGCAAGATAAATATACTTTTGCGCTGGTTCGTTTTTTTTCCTGATGATACTACATCTTTGTCACTGACATACAAAATTTTAGGCCTGAACTAACAGAGCAGTCGAATTTGCCACAACATCCTGACTTATTTGAAATGCTAATCATTTGCTTGCTGTTCACTTGGGTCCCTCTCAGTTATCTCCTGCTGTACACCCCAAATCCTGCCTGAATCTCTCGCTCATCTGTATGTATCTCTGAGCCTGTGCTTTGCAGGTTTGGGAAGTCAGCTCTGTAGCTCTGTTGGAGTTGCTGTGGGGAGCTCACCCTTGATGTGCCATATCCTTATTAGCCTCACTGGCTGTTCACTCTCTTCCCGTCTTTTTGGGCTCATCTGCTTGACACAAAAAAATATTCAAGTAGGGGGCTTGATGCTCTCAAAGGTCTTTTCCGGTCTAGTTCATTCTGTGATTCTGTGATTTATTCTTTCTAGGCATTTTAGATAAACATGTATTTTCTATTCATTCCTTTACTTCCTTCTGCCTGCACCGACCTGTGGGGTGCTGTTAAATAAACAGGATGAGACTGCAAACCCCATCGAGCTGAAATCTCATTTTTCCTCCCTGCCTTTCCAACAGACAGCAGCCACGGCGAGATGCCCCAGCCAACGCTGACCATCCAGACGCACCCGTACCGCAGCTGCGAGCCCGTGGAGATGTCCTACCCCCGGGGGCAGTTCCAGCCGGCCATCCGGGTGGCAGACCTGCTGCAGCACATCACCCAGATGAAGAGAGGCCAGGGCTATGGCTTTAAGGAGGAGTATGAGGTGAGAGGAGCTTTTCTTCACGGGACTGAGTAGGGAAGTTGCGCTCGCGAGGGATGGAAGCTTGGGAGGGGAGGATAACTGGTTTTGAGAGTTTCTTTTCATTAATTCACCCTGTTAATCCTTTCCTTTCTTACTTTGGTTTTGAGGGCAGGATTTTATAGCATTGTCAGGCTTTGGAGGCCACTCTGCTCCAAAGAGAAGGTGTTTTACTCCAGCAGTAAGAAGGTGACTCTGTGCTCATCCCTCTGTCCCATAAAGAGCAGACAGTAAATATTTAAAAGGTGCTGAACCCAATTCAGGATGTGGAGTCCATAGTCCCTTCCCTATCCATGTGTTTTCCTAGAGTAGTGTGAGCCAGGCTGTGAGAAAAGGAAGGGGTTTTTGTCTGAGCTTTTTGGGAGCTCCAAATGCTCTCTCATAATTGATCAAATTAAATCACAGTGCAATGACCTGAATGCAGAATTGTCAAGTCAAAGGCAAGTATTTGTGTAGCTTAAATGAAGGAGAAATTTTACATTAGGATCAAACCTCTGGCTCAGAATAGACCTGACTGATGTCTTCTTCCGACCCCATGTGAGGAGAGGAGTGAAGGGTAAGCTGGAAAAATGAACACAGCCCTCTTCCCCCTCACCTCTTCCCCCCACAAGCTGGAATGACCCGGAATATGATTCAAGTGACCAGAAAACATGATGTTGGGGATGATTTGGAAAAGGAAAACACATTTAGAGCAGAGCAAACAGAAGAGGGAAACAGCATCAAACATATGTGAGACTCAGCCCTAGCAAGCGATAATTATAATGAATGTAGTAAGCTTGTGGGAAGGCAATAAGCAATTAATATGCCTAGTCGTATTAAAACTATTTAAAAATAATGTAACAGCTGTAAAAATAAGTTACTTAATGAAAACAGCTCATTTTTCCACCGTGCTGGTGAGAGTCCATGGGGTTTGTGTCCCCAGTGCTGGGCTTTGCTGGAATTGAGAGCCTGGCTTTTCCTGCTCCTCACCAGGGAGCATTTTTTAATCAGATGGCATCAAAGACTGTCATAGCAAATGTTTCTGGAAACTGTGTTAACCAGGTCTAGGCACTCTTACCCCACAATCAAGAGTGCTAATTAAACTATCAATATAAGGAGCTCTGTTTAATATTGAAAAAGGGTAATAATTCTCTGAGGAGATTTACTTAGCCCCCCTTGGCCTCCATTTCCATCAGCAGTACCCAAAACTGCATTGAGCTCAATTACAGATGCCCTAAGACCCAGTTCTTGATGTTCAAGAAGAAAACAGGTGCTGGCATATATGTAATTTTCTGGCGCTGGCATGGGTAATTATCAAAATAGCACATTAGCATGAAAAATGTCAATGCAACTTTCAGCTCCACGAGTTCTGCCTTTCCCAGAAAGTGCTGTCTACAGTCAGTATATAATGATGATGATGACATTATATAGATTTGCATAATTCCTTTCTTTGCAAGGAATGGCCTGGAGAATGGCACAAGCTCACAAATCCCCTGCACCCTTCCACCCTTCCATCAGCAATAATTGCAGGCGTTTTCCACGGTGGGATTTGGGGTTGGAGCACGGGATGCAGGCAGCACTCCAGCTCCAAATAGCAGTGGGGAGGATGTCAGGGAGCGTGAGAGCTCCTGGAAGGTGGGAGGTTTGAGCTGGCTGAGAGTGGGGGCTCAGCCTGGGATCTGCAGGAGCACAAAGCTGCAAAATTGGCTTTGCAAGGCGCTTTGCACAGCAGCTGATAAAATCTCAAATAAGAATTTGATGTCTCTTTCAAAATGTGTTTTCAGACACTAATATCAGTGTCACCTCCAAATATGCTCCTTTTTTTCTACTAAGGAGCTGATTTTCTACTTACTTTGCAAATTGATAGCATAAATTGCAGCCTGTTTAGTGACATGTTACCAAATAATTTTACTCTCATGAAAAATCACTTTGAACGGAGCATATCAGTCACACATGACAATCTCTTATCTCTGCGCGTTCCCATCTCCGCTGAGTAACCTGGAAATTGCATTCCATATTTGTTTAAAGGATGCCTGCACCTACACAGGCAGCATGTTTTGCTGAGGGCATCCAGAAAAATATTCCCGGTAGCTGCACGGGGAGCTGAGAAGCAGAATGTGATTGTGTAAGGGGTGTCAGTGCTGGTGTGAAATGGATGATAACTGGGTGTGAATAACGGGGGATTCTGTCAGCACTCCCCTTTCTGGGTTATTTTGGGGCTGCCTGCTCCACCTGAGGGCAAAGTGTGACTTTGGGCCTTTTTGGCTGCTGCTTCTGTTCAGTGATAAAACAAATGGAACAGAAGAGAAAAATCTGTCAGTGGTGCTGGGTGTCGATGGCACTGCTTGGGATTAGGAATAGCCATAAACATTTAAACGGGATGCATTTAAATGTCACCGGTTCCTTTCCCAGAACATATCAGCTCTGATTTGTTGGGAGCTGCGGGACCAGTCCCACAGACTTATTGCAAGCAGCGATTACTGGCTAAGGAGATAATAAGCGTAATTATCCAAACTCATTTTCCATTATGATTTAGGATGGCACTAATGCACATTCTCCTGCTGCATTGCTGAGACCATTTAGTTATTTTAGATTCTGTGGCTCCTCCCTCAAGTACCTTAGTAGTGAGAGCCTTCAGCTTGTGGAAGTCACCTCTGGATTTTAACCCTTCAATTTCTGCCTACATATTTTCATGTGGTCAAACGAATAGGTTTGATGGTCTGGGCTGTGATGGGACACTGCAAAATGAATGGCTGAAATACCTTTTTTCAGATTATGGTTTTTTTAGCCAGGGTAACTTTTAATTCTGGCTCCCAGCAGAGTTCTGGGAACAGTTTTTTCCACCACTGTTGAGAAGAGAATGACTTCATGGCGAGGGCCAGGACTCTGGTGCGCTTTGGGATGAACAGGAACGCTTTGAATTGATGTCATTGCCTTTGCCAGCAAAACTGCAGCATTGAGGTGGATCAGTGCAAATGAAGGATTCCCGTTTCCGTATTTAAATTAAAAGCAAACAGCAAACTAACTAAAGGCATCCATTCTAAATTTAAATTGTCTTGTGGTGAGCTTCAGTTTAATGGGAACACTTCAGTTATGTCTGGGCTGTGGTGCTTAGGAAGCTTGATTGAAATGGAGCTGACTTTGAGAGATCTATCCTTGTCATTTCAGCTAAAATTTAGATCAATTTAGCTTAAAAAGCTTCACTGTAACCTAAATTTCACTAGTGGGAAGATATTTCAGTATACATTTCACCAAAGTTCTCTAAAAGAAGTTTAGAGAGTTCTAGAAGTAGAAAAAGCCTAAAAATCAAGTATAGTTTTTTTGAACACTAAAATTCTGCTGTTACCAAGTCAAAGGAAGAAGGGGGAGCGTTTCCTGTGAAATATGGATTGAACACCAGTGCCTGAGTGATCCATCCTGATTTCACATTGCTGATAATGCAGATAGAAACAGGATTCTTTTTACAATTATGGAGATACTTACTGTACAGAAAAAAGCCCCGGAGGAACAAAGCATTAGCTGTGCTCCTCATTTTCTGGATGCAGCCCAATTATAATCCATATTCTTGCCTTTATTTCTAACATGGTTTCCATTCTCAGCACTGCATTTGTAGTGATTTCAGGGTCAGATTCTTTGGGCTGTACATGGAATTACTTCAGTTTGTTCAGCTGATGTTTGTAAAAGCAGGGATGTAAAGGGTAGGTTTGTGTTTCTCACCAGGCAGAGTTGTGCTCCCTCCCTCCAGAGCTGGACAGTTCTGAGGAAAGCAGGGATTTCTGTGGTATTGAATGAGATGAAAAATCCTGGGCTCTTAAATCTTTGGAGGCTCTATCAGCAAATATAAAAACATCAATTTCAGTGGAGAATTGCATGTTCAAATCAAATGAAAGGATACGGTTTGTTGAAAAGGGATTTATTGGACCTGAATATATTTTCTCTGGCCAAGATAGTTTCTCCCATGTGGAAGTCGTGAGAAAGGATTTTCTTTTATTTCTTTCTCTTTTCAGATGGCTCTGATTAGGTGCCTAATGACTGTTGCCATTCTTCGGTCAATCTGCTGTAATTTGATATTAGTGGAAAAATAAGGCACCTTTTTCCTCCGTCTTTGAAGATGAAAATGAGCCTTTTTCACCTCTTTTCTTTCACTCGGGGACTTTTTTTGTTGTGTGTGGGTTCGTTGGTTGGGTGTTTTTCCTCAGAAGATGAGCTGCTCTTTGGAAACAACAGCCTGCAAAGGAAATAAATGTGTGATCAAAGCCCTCACCAATTACAGGGTTATTACTCTTTCTCCTGGGCTTTTGAATAGCAACTTGGTGTCCCTGTCTCTGTCAGCAGAGCTCAAGGCAGTGCTGCAGTGCCTGACATTTTCTGTCCTGGAACCCTTTGGGGGAAATCACAATGATCTTCTCTGCCGGGGGTTTGCTCATATTAAGTTTAATTGTAACGTCAGTGCTGTAAATCCTAATTGTGTCTCTCTGCTATTGCATTCAGACACATAATAGACCTGGGTAGCTTGTGAAGATGAATATAAATTCATTTTCCAGCACAGCTGTGTCAAACTACCCACTGCTGGCTGAGGCAGATGTGATCCACAATGACTCCGTAATTCCCCAGGGACCAGGAATAATAAAATTTAGAATGTTGTTTTTAGTGGTGCAGGATCATGGTAAGGGGTGCATCATGGAGGAAGTAGATCTGTTAAAGTGGTTCAGGAGCTGTTCTTCTCATTTTTTTCCAAAGAATGACCATCCTCCAGCCTTGTCCTTTGCCTGCTGCTTCTTTCCAGGCTCTGCCTGGAAAATCCTTCCTGGATGTGTCTCTAGAATAGAGTGGTTCATTCGAGGGTGTCCAGAATAGTTGTAGGGTGGCACTGTGTGCTGCCAGTCCCCTTTCCTCATCCTTCCTCAACTCAAAAAGCAGATTTTAGGAAAATGGCTATTTATTTTCATTCTTCATGAGTATGCTTTACCTCATTTTTCCTCATTCTTACACGCAATCTAAAAACCTGAGCTGCTTTATCTTTCCCCAGAGAAAACCAGCCAATGGCCTGTATTGCACCACCCATTACTAACACAGAAATAGGTGAAACCACTTGAATTTCAGCTTAAATATGAAAGGCTGGGTTTCAACCATCTGGGTTTTCCTAGAGGTATAGTTGAATGTCATCTCCCCAAACCTTGTTCTGCAGGGGAAATGAGCTTAACCTGTGACTGTGCAGCCAGAAACAAATTCCCCTGATCTTTTTGAATGAGAAGCAGCAGGAGGAAAACTATTCTTGGCTGGCAGAAGCCAAGAGATGCAAATGGTCTGCACCAAATGGTCTGCACCAAATGGTCTGCACCAAATGGTCTGCAAAGAGCTCTGCTTTTCACATCTGTGGAGATGCCCTTTCCTCACCAACAGCCATTTCCTTGGGCCTTTATTTTTGCCCTGCTCAGTCTTCTTCCCCTGCCCGAAGCCATTGGCTGGACATTTATAACCCCCCCATTATTGTTTATTTTGCAGGCACTCCCCGAGGGGCAGACGGCGTCCTGGGATACGGCCAAGGAAGATGAAAACCGCAACAAGAACAGATATGGAAACATAATCTCCTGTAGGTGTAAATTCACATTAAACGGAGCTTCCCGTGAGACCTTGCATGTGTGCTGTGGAGAAGGGTGTGTTTGAGGAGCTCCCCAGGAGCTGGTTAACATTGCTGAGTGCTCAGTAGTTCAGTAAGTTTGTTATGGGCTTTATTCCTGGGATTTGTTTTATTCTATGGTTTTTTTTACCATTATTTTACATGACATTGCATGACTTGACACATTTTCTATCTGCCTTGCTTTGTGCTTTAGGTTTGTAGCTTAAGGGCTAAATCCTTTTGTCACTTTGTATGTGATGATGCCCATTTTCTGTCTATTTTTACTATAAAATCCAGAGCTCCCAGTGCCACGAAACGGAGCACAAAAGGAGCTGCAGATAGATCAGATTTTTAGGTGTGGCTCAGAGGTCAGGTTTTCTCCTTCCTTTTGGCCAGGAACCAGTGGATCAGTCACTGCTTGTCCCCAGAGAGCTGCTCTGATGGGTGGGACAAGCTTGACTTCTGCCTCAGAATCATAACCAGGCAACTGAAAATACACTAAAACTTCTTGGTTTAGTTTTTCAATGATCAATTCTTGTTGCTGTTACAGGAATATTGATACATTGCAGAACTGTGTGCAGGGGAGGAGTCCATAAAACCATTTAGGTCAGCTTTATTCTCCAAGGCAGGACTAAATTCACCTTTCTCATTTTTATCAGATATTTGTGAATCCTCTTCCAAACCTGCTCTCCAAAGCTGAGCTTTCCAAAAGCTCTCCAGGCAGCTCACCACAGAGTTTCATTATTCCTCATAATGACTGGCGAGAGGAGGTGTGAGAATCAATTCTTTTCAAGGGCTGCTGAGCTCCATCAAGTTGGAGAAGCCAAGCTCGAGACCATCAGAACAAGAAATCAGAATGTAAATGACTGTGTCATAGATTTTCATGACTGGGAAAAAGTATAGAATGCTCTAAGAGCAAAACTAAGTCATGCTGAGTGATGTATTTCATACTGTGTTTTTCCTTGGGTTAAAAATTGTATTTTCTGTAGCACAAATAGACTACTAAAGAATTTTAAAAAAACAAACAAACAACAAAGCAAACCAAAAAACAACTCCTCCATAAAGAAACATCATCTCACACATAACTCCTCTCTCTAAAGCCTTGAAATAAATGATTCATGTGACAGGTTTGGGGAGTGACATAAAACAGCTCAGTTCAGGGACCCCATGGTAAAGATGAAGAAACCTGGAAATGAAGATTGAAGTTTGTGAGCCCTGATGTGATCCCAGCTCTGCTGCTGGATTTGTGCTGGCTTTGAGCAGATCACCAAGCTCATCAGGTTTTTTATCCAAGTGGAAAATAGAAGTGACAGTACTGGAGGATTGCAATTAGCATGAAAGTTGTCTCCCTTAATTTCAGCTCCACCTCGCTGTGATCTTTCTGTGTCCTAGTGGCAAAGAGAGACCCCCAGACAGAGGCTCTATTTACCTGTCTGTCCAATTAACTTCAATTAAGTGAGTTTAAGACAGGTGAATCATCCAGCTATAAACACTGGATTGAGAGTGGAAATACCCTGGAATGATACAAGGAAGGAAAGGTGGAAGACTTTGTTTCTCTGTATGATTTTGAGGAAGCACTTGGCATAATTTAGACGAGGAGCTGAAAAGAGGCAAAACTGTGTGCAAAAGCCTCCATCCCATTTATGCTGAAGGTGGTCAGGAAGAAAACCTTGAACTCCGAGTGGAATGTGTGAAGGAGTTCAGGAAGCAAAATCAAGGAAGATAAATGGGATGTTCTCTAAAGGGAAGGTGTTCACGAAGACGAATTGTTGTCTAACGAAGAGTGACGTGAGCCTTTTAGCTCTAAATGTAAATACAGCAGCAGAGCAGATAGGAGGTGATGAACTTGAATAAGGGAATGCAAAATGTAATCAGAGCTGAGGAACAAGAATCTGCTCTGTGTAAAGTGTCAGAAGAGAAGCTCAGGTTTCAGGAGTGTTGGGAAAGATTTCAGAATGGGGCTGACAGGGTGGAGTGGGCTTTCTTCTCTTCAAATATATATCAGAACCAAGAGTTTGAGCAGGAGACAAGGGCTCTTTTAAAAGACAGCAAGGAGAATTTAGAAATGTACTATAGTGATATTGAGAAGGCTCAGAAGGGAGAAGGAAAGAAGGAGGCCCAAGGGAGGAGCAAATCCTTCATCAGATGTTTTGTAAAACCATTGCAGAAATTATCAGCAGTGTGGCTGGCTGAGGCTGGAGCCAGACCCCACTGGTGGGCGAGCTGGGCGAATTCCCTGAGTGCAGCCAGGGCAGGATCCAGAGCAGGGAATGAGAACAGCAGGGCAGTGCCTTCCTCCAGGCAGGCCACGGACACAAATTGTGCTGTGTGGGTACAAACTGGGCCAAGGCCTGAGCAGAGGAGCTGCAACATGTTGTTGTTTTTTTTGTACTTCCATTGTAATAGCTGGTGAAACCCAGAGCAGGCACTGACTGTCCCAAGCAGTTTGCTTGGTGAAAGGCTGCACGTGGCAATTAACATCATTTATTTAACCACAGCTGCCGTTTCGTGACTCCTGGAACAGCACATCCATTGCCTTTTGGGCAGTGAATTGAAAAACCAGGTTTTGACCTAACTTCTGCAACGGCTTCAGAGCCGGGTGTTAAAATGTGGGTTTGCAAGTAGCATTGCTCAGTGAATCACAGCAGATTAGATCTTGTCTTCACGGCCTGCTGGGTAACAGCACACTTACAGGACTGTTCTACTCGGCTCATTGCTCTCCAGAGTGAATTAACACCGTGCCTGTCTCTGAAAACCCCGATTGCACTGCCAGCCCCAACTCCTGCTCTTCTTACGTTTGCAAACCAAAGCTGCAGACCAACCTGGGAGCTGATCTGTTCTTGCAGAGGACAGGCAGGAGAACTCTAAATTCTCTCCCAGCTTTTCATGGTTCCCTCCCATCTGGAGAGGTTTTGGAGCAAGAGAAAAGCTGAGCAGTGGATTTAGGGTCTCCATGAGCACAGAAATCCACCGTGGATGGTGAGAAGGTGCATGGTAATGACACAGACTTACTGCACTGGAGGAAACTGTCCTGCTTGTACCTTTTATTACATGAACAGAGCCCATGGGCTTTGCTCCTCAACTTTTATATAAGCTCTAAAAACAAAGACAGTTGTGGAGATGCCAGATTTTTCTTTAGAGGGCAAGCGTAGGCAGTGTACGCATTTATGTGCTGAAACAAAATGGTTTAATTCTGCTTTAGGGCCCAGATATTGAGACCTTCAAAGAGCATCAGAAAGTGGTTGTTGGAGGAGGGATGTTGAGCTGGATCTATTACATAAAAGAGAAAATGTCTAGAAGCTATAAGGGACCTTTGGTTCTATTTGATTTCTCTCCATCTTGCCCAGATTTAGAGCCATTACATTATAGAATAAAATGTCTCAGATGAGAGCTGAGGGTGAGAAGAGATAGGATTGTGTTTTGCTTCAGCTGGTGGAGGGAGAGCACTTGCTGTGCCTTTCTTTTCCCCACCGAGGTACCCTGGGTTTAAAGTCTCATGGTGGTCTGCTAAAAACTATGGAGTTGACAACAAAAGACAGTAGAGAAATTTGCTTTGTTTCCTTCCTGCTCTGACTGCTGTGTGCTTTGGGCTGGAAAACTGTGAATTAATCAGAAAATTTTGAAGAAGCTTTCAGCTGGCACACAGGTGGGAGTGTGCCACAGACAGGGATAAGGAATAAAATAAAAAATCCTACTTAGAATCCCAGATTGGTTGGGGGTGGAAGGGACCTTAAATCCCATCCAGGTCCATCTTCCACTGTCCCAGGTTGCTCCAAGCCCTGCCCAACCCGGCCTTGAACACTTTCAGGGATGAGGCACGAACAGCTCGTGCCAGTGCCTGACGTCAGCACTGGATTTAGAACAGAAATCTTTCAACTTCCGAGCATTTTTATTCCATGATTCCTTCAGCAGTGCCTAAACTCTTCCATGTCTCTGCGATGTCCGTGGAATATGATCCCGAGGGGGTGGGATTTATCCCGAATCTGATGGCACAGCCCAGGGTCAGCGGGGGCAGAAAGGGGGCACAGAGGGTCCTTGAGAGGGCAGATCATCCTTTTGGGGCAGAGCTGGGCTGAATCTCCAGAGCTCTGTGCTTCTCCACGTGGGGAACCCTGAGAGCCAGTTCAGAGGAGCTTTGGCTGAGAAATATTTACACGGCGAGACTTGTGTGAGGTTAATCCAGTGCTGGTGTCAAAATGAGACGTGGAGAAATTGCAATGATATTTCAAATGATCACTAATGGGAATTTTGACAGAAGTTTCAAACGGTAACAATTTTGTGCTAAAATGGGAGCACAGAGCTTTTCAGTGAAATCCTTGTCATTTTTGAAGTCTGTTTAAAGACCAATTTTCAGTCAAAGTACTCTTCATATAAATTTAGAGTTCTGCTAACTTGCATAAAGACTGTAGGAAACAGGGAGGAATAAAACCATTTACACATTTGTTAAAGCTTATTTCTGGTTTTTTGTGGTCTTGAATGCAATTTTTTGTTTGTTTCTCTCTCCATTTTTAAAAGTTTCTTGGAGAACATTTGTAACACACAGGGATATGATGTCTGATAAATTTAGTGAAGAGTTGAACAACACTTTCATTTCAGTCTGCCAAGAATATTGTGTCCTTGGCTAGAGGAGTCCAGTGGAAAAAGACAATTGGGAGAAGATATAATAAAGGCATTTACTGTACTTTAAAAAGCCCTTTAAAGTTTGTAGGCAGAAAAACTAAGTATAAGATTTTTTACTACTAAGAGCATAAAAATTTGCTTTTTTCTTTTTTTAAAGTCAAATCCCAAAGTTTTTTTGTGGGAAAAAAAAAAAGAGTTTTACAAGGGAACTTATTTTATGAACTTTTATCCAGACTGTGCTCCTAAACTTTTGAACAAGGTTAAAGACACCATTAAGACATCATTAATATTTTGTGTGCTTCGCATATACACAGATTTTTTTTCTGCTGCACTGTTCTCACTCATAAGAGCAATAAATCTCCCTCAGGAATTAATCTCATTTTAGTAAAATATGCAATGAAATATTTTGAATTCTGCCCTCCGAAAGCAAAGTTCAGCTTAAAGCATTTTTCATTTGGTTCCAAAATATGATTGGACCATGAATTTCTCCATTAAAAAAAAAAAAAAAGTTGAATTCTCTTTTTATTGAATAATAAGGGAAAAATNAAAAAAAAAAAAAAAAAAGAAAGAAACTACAAAAAACCCCAAAGCATTAATCTTCAGTTTCTTCATTTTTTATGGTTTTTTCCCAAACTTGGCTTAAAAAAAAAAGGGAGAAAGGATGACAAACCAATACTTTTTTGCACCTACAGAGCCTCTTCTCCTTATCCATAGTTCTCCATAATTGTCGGAAGTCAGGGACCTGCTCTGCAGTCGGATTCCCAGGTCTTCCCCGTTCTGCTCCCTGTGATGGACCCTCCTGCCTATTTAACTTTCTGTCCAAAGAGTGGCTCCAAGTGCTGCAACTTAATTTGGATGTTGGCTCCATGAAATGAAGAGAGGCAGGTTCCTCCTCCAGGGTTCCTCAGCAACACCCTGTGAACAGCCGTCATCTGTGTCCCTCATTAAAAAATGAACCTGAGATCCGTTTTTCCCTGTCATTGGGGGCGTTTTTGGTCTCATCATTTCCAGCTCTGGTGTTGACATGAGCTGAGGTTTGCACAGCGCTGTTCTGCTCTGGGCAGTCAGTAAATGTTTCCCTCCCAAGCATTTGCTCCTGGGTTTGTTTTCCTCTGCTTTTGTTCCCTGTGACTCCTAAGGAGCGGAGTTTGCTGCCTGGAATTGTAAGTGTGAAATTGTCTACGGGAGTTTCCCTGTATTTCACCCACATGTCCGGTTTAATCAGCTCTTTGTCAGTCTTTGTGAATTGCTCTAAGTATAAATTCTTTTGTTGTCTGTCTGCCCACATGATTTACTGCAACTCCTCGTGCAGTTGCCTTGAGTGCAGGTAATTGGGAACATCAGCACTCGGAGAAATATTCCCCCTTCCCTGTGTCTACAAAGGTTATATTTATTAATACAAATAAAACAGAGCTTTTGATGGATTCACCTGCAGAGCCTTCTTTGAATGCAAATTTGCGGTTTGATAAACACAGCAGTGTGGTTGTATTTTTTTAAGGTGTGTAAATCTCACCCAAAGAATGAGCAGAGTAGAATCACTCCTTTATGTATCCAAATGAATATTTAATATATATCTAAGACTTGGTTTCCAGAACTGCTCACACATCTGTCTTCACAATTATTATCTGATTCTACATTTAATTAAGACATGACTAACCCCCTTTTGACTGAGTTACTGCAGAATCACACCTCATATTTCTATGTTTCACTGCTATGATTCTTTTTAATTGAATGTAAATCATGCTTAGGCCTGTGTTTTGCAAAGTGCTGCTAAACATTAACGCTCTTCTGCCTGAGAGCTACGCTCTATAGAGCTGCTAGGGAGGAAATAAACTTAATGGACTCGATATTATACTTCTTTTAAAAAATCATTTAAAAATGAGCGCAGCGTGGCCAGCAGTGACCCCCATAACCCAGTAGCCTCTGCCAAGCAAGTGGCCCTTAGAAGCAGTTCTGCAATTAATTGCATCCCAGCGCTGGGATTGCCAGAGCAAATCACATCAGCAGCCCGGCTCTGGAGCATCTCCTGTGACAGAGCCCAGCACCAGCTGTTCCAGGGAAAGATCACAATATTCCCCTGGTGGAAAATCATGACATAATCTGCCTGCTGGGGTAGTTCCTTTCTGTGTCTGAACTGTGGAGCATGCTGGGAGATGAAAAGATTGATCTCTGCTGTTTTATTGCCTTATCTAAAGTAACTTTGAATCTCCTCAAAATGATGAACATTTCTGATTTTGTTGGTTTTTTCCAACACTGCCTTGATGCCATTTGGCTGTCGTGAGTTCTGTGGATTGCACAAAGAAATGTTGCTCTGATTTCATTTAGATTTCCTTCCAGTTTCTGGGTTTTCCCATTTCATATTTGCAGGGTTTCATTACAATTTTATTCCTCCTAATCTTTTATACCTCCATTGTGATCCTTTTAATTATGTCCTGGTCTTGTCAGTTCTAGTTCTTGCCTCAGTTTCCATAGATCAGATGAAGCCAAGGGAGTTTGTAGCTTCCAAGCAGGAAAATGGCTTTTGCCATGGGGATACATCCTGTGAAGATCTGTCCCAAAACTCCCAAACCAGACGTTTGTGACCTGTCTCAAATCTCTGTAAGGATTATGGTGACAGCAGTGAATTTAATGAACATGGAGCATGACTAATTTAAGGATCTAAACATTACATCTTCAACACAAAATAAAGGGCTTTTAGGAACAGGAATACATGTGATGTTATTCCATTTTTTATTACTGTAAGTACTGAATTACTCAATTACCACAGTGGGATTTTTGAGACCAGGAACTGGACTTTATGAGTCCCTTCCAGCTCAGGACATTCCATAATTCTATAACCCCACACTTGCAGGACTCAGCAGATAAAAACAGACCACTTAGAAACTCCTCTTTATCGTTACTGTCACTTCTTCTCCTTTCCTTCTTTCAGATGATCACTCAAGAGTGAGATTGCAGCTGCTGGATGGGGACCCTCACTCCGACTACATCAACGCCAATTACATCGATGTAAGGCTCCTGGACATTCCCCCCATGACAAACTCGCCTGTGTCAAGTCTGCTTATGAATTTGGTGCCTCTGACACAGGGACAGGCTGTGGATCTGATATGAATGACAGCTGAGCACTGTACAAACATCGTGTTGTGACAGGGAGAAGGTTCTCAGTCTCCAGATTATTTTGTTTGACCAATCTGGGCAGATGGAGATTTCCCGTGTTTGACAGATCCACCAGCATGAGTGGGACGTGGGCTAAATGATGGATGCAGAAATCAATATCAGCCCCTCACAATAGCATTAGCAGATATCTGAGACTTGCCAACTGCTCACAAAGTTGTGGTGCAGGAGGCATGTAAACAGATTGACTTTTTTTTAAGTGTTATGAAATGACATTGGAAAAGCAGCCTCTGTCTCACACAGAGAGTGATCAAGGGAATGTGCATTTCTTGAATGCAGCTCCTAAGTCACAGCTGGGCCAGAAAATAAAGTAATGTCAGGAACATTAAATTTTTGGAATGGTTTATTCAAGGGACAAACAATGCACTTAGCATTTTCACACACATTCAATACCTTTCTTCTTTTCAAACAAGGGGATGCACTCTTTTGCCTGGTTTCAGATTTACCCACAGGTAACCCAGGGCTTGTGTTCCTTTGTGGAAATAGTTAAAAAGTGCCCCATTCCTGCTTAGTTTGTGGCATAAAGAGATTGTACGGATCGGCCTGGGTGAGATACTTTCACTTAAAATCTCTCAGGGCAGCCCAGTTGCCCTTCATTCATTTCATAACCAGTTAAATGCTGTCAGAGGGCAGCAGCTGGCACCTGGAAAGTATCAAACCCATGGTGGGCTTTGCCTGAGCTGGGATCTCATAGACACTCATTTATTTTCTTTTTTTTCCAGGGTTACCATCGGCCTCGCCATTACATTGCAACTCAAGGCAAGTTCATTCTTGTATGTGTAAATATTTGCAAACCCACTGCTGCTTTGAACTGTAGTAGGAGATATTTGTGGGGTGACACCATCTGTTTTGGGGAACATCCGAATATTTGTTATAGGAGCAAAACAAGGGAAGGTCATAGAATTTTCCAAGATCTTTAAGGCACTCAATCACCAACTGAGCTGCAGGAATAAAAAATGCCACAGACTTAGAGGTGGCAGTGCAGCCTAGAATGTGTCCTTTGTGCATGAAATATGGGAGCAGAACTAAAAGGGGTTTTGTGGATCTTGGGTTTACCTTCTGGAGTGAAATTGCTTGAGGTGGGCAGTGTGGATGAGCTGTGACTGATGGGCCTTTGAGGTAAGCTAGTAGGAAATGCGTTTGAACACCACCTTCCATAAGTTACTTGATGAGTTTCCTTTAAGAAAAGAAATAAGGTCAGAGAGAGGCTCTGGACTGACAAACCTCTTGTGAGCGCTGCCTTTTTGGCTGTTGGAACCTGGAATTATTCTGGAGGAACTCCAGCAAAGGGCTGATTTCTGCATGTTTCCTTCCTCCTACACGATTAATCAATATTAAAGTGTGAGATGGGCAATGTTAGTGCTGCATCAGGTGGGCATTACAACACAGCCTTAATTACAGGTCCATTCACACACATCCGTGTCCCATCACTTACACAGTCACCCACTGGAGCCATCCCCACTGTCACCTTCATCTCTGTGAGCCCTAAATTCCCGCTGGGAGGAAGTGTCTGATCCCTCAGAGAGCTCCAGGCTGTTCATGTCTAACGCTGAATCACAGAGGGATGCTCCGAAAGGCAGAGCAGGATCCTGTGGGAACAGGACCACAGCTGGAGAACAGCTGGAAGGTGTTATTGACATTCCATGCACTCTCTTGAGATGTCCTTTTGTCTTCTCTCCTGCCCCAGGGCCGATGCAGGAGACAGTGAAGGATTTCTGGAGGATGATTTGGCAAGAAAACTCGGCGAGTGTTGTCATGGTCACCAACCTGGTGGAAGTGGGCAGGGTAAGGTGCCACTCCCGAGGTGTAGAGCTGGAGCAGTGCTGGGCTCAACGTGGAGCTGCTGCTCAGCAGAGCTCAGAACAAAATGCCTTGGCTTCCTGCAGTGAGGAGATGAATTCAGCCACTCTGGGTTTTTCTGTAAAATGCTGGGTTTTATCATACTTAGTGTTTCCCTTCTAGACTAATAAGGATCGTGTTCCTGCTGTAAGTCTGGGCTTTGGCAGAGTTAGACAAATTTATGCCAGCTCAGGAGCTGTCTCCTTCCTCAGTACAGAAGGAAAAATGTACTTCTGTAATAGTTATTCTTTATCTGATGATTTGAATACTCCTCTAAAAATCCAGAGGATGTGTGATGGTGCTAAAACTATCCAAAGATTTCTTCACATGACGGTCCAAAGCCTGCAGTTCCTGAGGTTCTGGTTCCTGCTGGCTGTGGTTTTTGTGGATCCTGGGGCCACCCAGCAGCGTTGGCCTCCTAAAACCCCACCAGTTCCCTCTCTTGGACTGTCCTGGCCTGGACCAGCCATCCCTGTGTCAGCACAGTGCAATTCCCAAAGCCCACCATGGGACCAAACACGGAAAACTCAAGAGGTTTAGGCTGGACTTCAGGAAATAAAACGGCAGAATGTCTGGGGTGGCTTTTCCCAGCATGGGTTTTGTTTTAAAGACTTTCTCAGGGAGAAACTGGAGTTCTTAAAAATTTTTGTCCTGATGTTTGTCACTTTCTGTTGCTTTGGTACTAAGAAAAATTTAAATGATCATTTACTCAGAGCCATTAGTAATTCAGCTGCTTTGTATTTGATTTCCCTTAGATCTCATGGTTGAATGCCAGCTGCTTCTGTTCATTTATTGCTATTTATTCTGTTTTACCTTCTACTGACACTTCAGTTTGAAATAAATGCCTCCGCATAAAAGAAAAAAACCCAAACAACAAAAACCCACAACAAACCTACATTAATCATATTTAATATTTATAAAACCCCTTTCAATTATGACTGGAACTGGAACATGAAGCCTGCTTTACAGCAGCTAATTGTTTCAGCTTTAGGTATTGTTCCACTCTTTCATGCTAGAGCATTTAATAACCTGATAGTCTTTGTTAGCCTAAATATCCCTTCTGGAGCTGCACAGCCTCGACTTTTATTTCTACTGTGAGTTTTGCACATGGCTCCTAGAACTGGCTAAACTGGGATATGTTTACCTGCTCGGGAGATTTCTCTCTTGAGCCTCAGCTGAAACCTGTCAAATCTGGTAAAACACCATGTTTGTGTCCACATCTGATAAAGAAAGCTCAGAGTCAGACAAATTTAGTGTCTCAACATGTGTCCTACAATCCTCATGAACTGAGATTCTTTGGCTAAACAGAGAGAGTTCAGAATCACAGGAGCAGTAGCACAGATTTTCCTCAAAAGGCATGGTGGCAGTGACAGCCAGGTATTCTGTACATCTGGTGTGGGCAGGGCACAGATGGAAATTCAAAGACTGAATAAAAAAGAGCTAAATGCATCCTTTGTGTTTATATGGACAACAAAGGGAACTTTAAAAAAATCCTCCGTGTGGTTTCCATGTATGGTAAGGGAATTTTGATTTAATTTATGCAGTTAATTTTGGCAATTGTGCACATCAGAAGAAAGCCTGATTTGCATTGGCTTCAGCTTGAAAGTGGAGGAAAATGTAGGTCAGCTCTGACTCAACTTGAACTAGTTCCTCTCAATATTTTCCTTTTCCCCCCAGGTGAAGTGTGTTCGATACTGGCCAGATGACACAGAAGTCTATGGAGATATTAAAGTCACATTAATTGAGACAGAGCCACTGGCAGAGTATGTCATACGTACATTCACTGTCCAAAAGGTAAGGAGGTCTTCAGGCAGCTGAGATGGTGATAAACTTCATTTGTGCTCAGAAACCTTGGGAAACACATCCAGAGCACTCTTGGAGATGGGAGCTGGGCTATTCAGACCGGTTTCGCTTCAGAAAACTCAGTTCTTCAGAGGGATTCCATTTTTGGACAAATGATTTTACAGGAACATCTTGATGTAGCCACAAAAGTAGAATCCACAGTGCATAAAGTTTAGCCGCATCCAAAAGCCAGCAGATAGCTGATGGTATGCCAGGAATAATAACTGCCTTGTTTCACAGTGGCAAATGGCAAAGGAAAAAAGGTGCCAGTTCAAGTGGGTGCCAGGTAGGGTCCCCTTTCAACAGAAATGAGAATATAATAAAAGCAGGAGTATAAAAACTGTCCCCAAACCAGCAGGATTTGGAAGATTTTGTTAGTTGTAATTAGAAATTGGAAGTCTAAGCGTCAGAGTATTCCAGGTCTGTCCAAATTACTTTCCAAACACTCAGTAAGTGATTTTAAAGCTTTTCCAAAATTCCTGTTCAATGAACTTCAGCCACACTGGGAATTTTGTTTCAGTTTTCTGATAAGTCAGCTCCATATTTCAATAAATCATTGGAAAACTTGGTGAGAAGTGGCAATGCCAAAATCTGACAGATTAGAGGAGCTGCTGCTGGGTTCCACCCGCATTTCCTGTGCAATAAAACATCTCAGCTGCCCCACACTTCTGGGTTACCCTTTACAGGGCAGATAAATGTTTGATTTTCTCATACCAATTACTCGTTCTTGCCAGAAAAGGTGGTTCTGGGTACCAGTTCCTGCCTTTTTCACTTGCAGCCATATCTCAAAATGAGAATTTTTGGCAGGAGGTGGTGGAAAATCTGCTGTTGCCATGGGTGTGCCCACTCTCAAGGTGTTCATTCCCCAGGCTTTTGCTTCCACACCTCAAACACGATTTAAGAGTGAATTCTGGGTGGTTTATGGCTGTAACACAAGAGGATGGGGATAAACACAGCCATGGATAAACACAGGGGCTGAAGTCCCTGACGTGCTGGGTTTGAACTCTGAGATCACAGGGTGGAACTGGGAACTGGAATTTGTCCGAAAACCCTTCCAGAGCAAAAAGCAGCATCGAACACATTCCGTGCATAGCGAGATCTCAATGCTTTTTACCCCTCTGCATGAGGGAAGGCAGCAAGGAGCAGAACACGCTGCCTGGAGTCTGATGGAAGAAAAATAGAGGCTGTGTTGTCTCCTCAGAAAGGCTACCATGAGATCCGAGAGATTCGGCAGTTCCACTTCACCAGCTGGCCGGACCACGGCGTGCCCTGCTACGCCACGGGGCTGCTGGGCTTCGTCCGCCAGGTGAAGTTCCTCAACCCCCCCGAGGCGGGACCCATCGTGGTGCACTGCAGGTAGGCAGCTCTCCCCCTGAACCCCTCCTCCAGCAGCTTTTCCTCCTCTTTTCTTCTCTCCTGGCGATAATCGACATCATCTGTTTCAGGGCATCATTTGAAACAAAGGGAAATATGTTTTTCTTTCCTAAGGTGGTGGAGCCGAGCTGGCATGAGTTGGAGGTGATCAAGTAGGACAGAAAGGGCATTCCAGTGCTCTGTTGGGTGCTCATAGCAGAGCTGGGGAAGTGGTGAATATCTGGGACAGCCATTCCAGGCCCAACAAGCCTCGTGTGGCAGAACGGACAATGCCAACACAAAGACAGGGACTTTGAAAGCAACTTTGCTTTTCTGTACCCACACGAGCTGCAGATCTGCTTTGTACCAGCATCAAAGATCCTATCTGGTCTTGTGGAAGATGAGACAACTCCCATCCACAGCAGGGCAGTTGGAGCTACATCATCTTTAAGGTCCCTTCCAACACAGACCATTCTATGATTTTATGATCTTATGGTCTGAAATATTTTTTGGGCTGGGTCTGGCTGTCAGCCCTTGGGCACCCTGGCTTCCTGAAAGCCCGGGAGCTGAGGTGGGAATCTCAGACTAAAAACTTGCCCAGTGACTTCCAGCTAATAAATATAAGGAGTTAAATGACTTGAAATGCAAGGAAAGACATTGCCACAAAACCAGAGTTTGGGTTTGTAGCAGCAGCAGCAGCATCTGCAGGGCTCAGGGCACGTGTGAGCTACAGAAGATGTGGCTGAAGCACAAGATCAAAAATCCAAATCCAAACCCAAAATCTCACCCTCATCAATCCACAGGGAATTGCCTCTAATTCCCACCCTGTGTCTTGAGAAAGAGAGAGAAAATACATCCCACAACTACTTTAAAAAGGAAAATCAATTAAATCCTATCTTTTTTAAGCAGTTTTGGATTGGGTGGGTGTTTTGTTTTGTTGGATTTTTGGTTTTTTTTAGCAAGCAGTGAGTCACTTTTATAATCAAGTACAGCTAAGCCTGAAGAGCTGGCAGAAGGGAATTAATTTAAAATGAAACTCAGGGCCTGAGTTTGCTACGTTGGTGCCATGACATGGGTCTGGCCCTGGAAGGTGTCTGAACCTGACTCATTGTCACCAAGAAAGCAAGGAGAGATTTTTCATCCTTCCCATTTTAATGAATAAATGCCATTTCCCCCATGTTATTTATCTGCTTTTGAATTTTAATGACTTGCTTTAAGTGGTAATTACCACATTCTCCCCACCGATGCCTGGCTGGGTATTCTCACTGTTCGATATTTATGAAGTGCCAGGATCCTCTAAATATAGAACTGTTCCAACTATTTGTTAAAATTCTGAAAAGCTGAGAGATAAAGGGAGAGGAAATGCCACTTAATTCATTAAAATTCTGCAAATGAAAAATATCTTCTCTCTATTCAGCAGTTGATTAATCTGGTCCATTAATTTATGGTCATTCATATCTCCTTGCTTTCGGCTCTGCTGGAGTTTTCAGTGCAGCTGAAGTTTCCCTGGTCTGAGCAGAGTTTTGCTGCTTCCTTCAGAGTAATGTGAAGAGACATTCTCCTCTCTCTATCCTTCACACCTAAGCAGCTTGGATGATTTCCCGGAGGGGAAGGAGGACACGATGACAACAGAGTTTTGCAGGAGATGGCCCTATTCTCACAAGCAGCAGGGAGCTCTGAACTGAAGGGTTTGAGTAGCCTCGAGCTCCTTTCTCTGCAATTTACAATCCATAAATTGAAATCAGCCTCCTCAGGATCCCAGCTCCTCCGGATTAAAAAGGGAAAAGGAGCGTTTGAGGTGGAGGACTGAGCTCCTTTCATCATGCCCGCTGGAGTAAAAGTGTGCATGCCTTCTAAGGAGTCCCAGGGAAGAAAATTTCTGGAATTGTGTCTGTTTGCAACCTGGAGGCTGCTCTCCCACACCCTGTGTGATGGGAAGTGTGCAGGAGAACTGACTTCCAAAATCATCATGATCATTTTTACAATTTTTTGTTGATGTTCAACAACACAAAGCTTTCCCTTCTTCTTCCCTTTCCAGGAATATTATTTCCCCTCATTCTCTTAAATCCTAAGTTGATTTAACTACACAGGAAAATGAATGCAGCAGGGAGCAGGAGCAGCTCCCAGGAGCAGACAGCAGTGTGTGTTCTGCTGTCATCCCCTCCTCCACAGGGCCCTGACTCTCCACAGTCCCTTGGTCACACAGACCCTTCTGGTTTTTTCTTTTCCAGTGCTGGGGCTGGGAGGACAGGGTGCTTCATTGCCATCGACATCATGCTCGACATGGCCGAGAACGAGGGTGTGGTGGATATTTTCAACTGCGTGCGAGAGCTGCGCTCCCAAAGGGTCAACTTGGTGCAGACAGAGGTGGGTGCCAGCAGGTCTCCCTGCACCAGGGGCTGCTCTCCTGACAGCTCCTCTGCCCAGCAATTCGTTAAGTCAACACTGGCTGGCTCTGTGCCTTGATTATGCAGAACTTTTGGTGGCTAAACATGCCCGGATTTGCTCCGAATCAATTCGCTGGCAGCTGCTCGCGGCCTCCAAGACAGGAGGGCAAACCTTGAAGTTTAGGTCTGTGCATTGCTGATTAATTTTATTCTCATGGAAGAGAAAAAAAGAGCTCCCGAAGCCTCTCATGACTCATTCATAGGAATACTGCAGGCTCCAGTAGTACCGAGTGTCTATCAATTACAGGCTAAGCAAACAAAACATCCCTGATTCCAGCTCTGGGTGCTGATGAAGCGATCTGCTCCATCACATCGTGTCCAGCAGCTGCACAGTTCCTGCAGAACTGTTATCCTGTTGCACAGTTTTCTGTGTGTCCCTCAACCCCGTCACCTCCTGAGGGCCAGGACAACAGCCCAGAGCAGAGAAGGGCTGTTAACTTTACTGGACTTCCTGTATTTCCTTCAGGGAAAGAGCCCAAAATTCCCAGAACCCAGGGTTCTGAAGAGACAGACAGAGGTGACCTGACAGCTGGTTCCATACAGCTGTGCCAGGGGAGGCTGAGATTGGATATTAGGAAAAAAATCTTCACTGAAAGAGCTGTCCAACCCTGGCACAGGCTGCCTGGGCAGTGGTGGAGTGCCCACCCCTGGGAGGATTTCCCAGACATGGAGATGTGGCGCCTGGGGACACGTTCAGTGGTGAATTTATCAGTGATGGGGTGGACACAATTATTTTAGAGGTCTTTTCCAAGCTAAACAATTCTATGATTCTGAATTGTTATTGGAGGTCCATCCCTGACCATTTTTCTCCCACTTGTGGACAGAAAGGCTTTACCCCTGATTTTCTCCCCAGCCCACCCCCATTTTGTCCCAACATTCCTGAGAGTGCCGACATCCCATTTTACTTGTAAATCTGAGAGGAATCCGTGAGCCCTCACAGTCGGTGATGGATGGAATATGCTCACAGAGCTGTCACACAGCACACGGTGTAATTTGTCTCCACATGAAACGGAGCCAAATATGCATATTGGGCATGACTTCAGAAAAAAAAAAGGGTGATATTTCATGATCTGTATTCAAAATATGATTTTAATATCTCCTCCCCTGTGCAGGAGCAGTACGTGTTTGTCCATGATGCCATTTTGGAGGCGTGTCTCTGTGGCAACACCGCCATTCCAGTCTGTGAGTTCAGATCCATATATTACAACATCAGCAGACTGGATCCACAGACCAATTCCAGCCAGATAAAAGATGAGTTTCAGGTAATTTCATATGTCTCAGTCACTGCAGTTGGTGTATTGAGGGTGTTTAATCAATTTCTGTGTGTTATTTTGTAATTTCCAGCAAGGCAGAGAAGGGGGACACTGAGCCAGGGTCTGATTTCAGTTGATTTTTGTTGTTGTACTGCTGGGTCAGGCAGAGGTCTGGTTTTGAGCATGGACTTTTCAGCCTTCAGCAAGGAAAAAATAAAATGCCCCCATGACTCCAGCAGAGCAAGGGTACTAATTTTCACACATAACGCTGTACTTCTTATTTTAACAAATGTTGTGTTGTTCGTTTTCTTCCATAATTTATGCAGATGGTGGAAAATTCAGTGCAAAGTGAGTTTGATGGGAAGGAGAGAGACCTCTACTATTTGTTGAGGCCACTCATAGAATAAAAACGTGGAGATTACTTTAATTGTAGTAAATTCCCACCCCCTCTCCCAGGAAAGTGCCTTTTGCATCAAGAGAATATCTTTTGGGAGCCCCAGCCTGAGTCAGAGATCTCTTTTCCTCCCTCTTTATGCAAAGGGAGAACGTGTGCCTTTTATCTGAAGCCTTCCAGGGAATCATCAGGGTTGGTATAGTGAGATAAAGGATGTGGATCCCAACTGATGACAGTTCAATTAAAAAAAGATCTGGTTCTATCAAGTGATAGCAGATCTGTAAAAGTGTTTCTCGTTCTGAGTGCTTGGCATGAAGGAGCCAGAGCCGAACTTCATCAAATGCTGGTAAAAAACCCACACTATTAAAAAAAAAAAAAAAAAAAGACATTGCTTGCTGGGTGTATTTTGTCATGATATGAGACGGGATTTGTCGCCTCTGTACTTGTTCTTTTGAGCTGCCAGGGGCTGGCAGCTCCTGTGGGAAGGAACTGCTCTTCTGTGCTTTGCATAAGAGGTTCGGTGTCTGTCTCGTTGTAGGATCTATTTTTACAGGATTTTGGCTCAGAGTGTTCTCAGCCCTGATTGTCTGGATTGAATGCAAAAGCTGGGATCTTTGCTGCAATCTTTAGGAAGCAGTTGATCTTGCTGTAGGTCTGTGCTTGCAGTTTGTGTTATTTAGGTCCCCCTGGCCCTGAGGTGAGGCTGAATGTGTTTCTCATGCACTACATGATGTCTGGACACACCAAAGCTCGCTCTGGAGAGTTTTTTGTAATCTGAATCAGTACAGGAACAAGAGAGAGAGGGGAGTGGTAGGAGTAAATCACCAGCAAGTCACCTGCCTGATTATCTGCCCTGTCAGGGAGCTGAGATTTCGTGTTTTTTCCCCAGCCAGACTCCCTGCTTTCCATCTCCAGACAAAGTAGAACCTGAATAATTTAGAGCAACTGTATTATTTCAAGTTTTATACTTTGACACATTCCTCTATCTTGGATTGTTTGACCTTCCTCTTTTCTTCATTCATAACCTCTCTGTGGCAGAAGTCCAGCTCTTTGTAAGACTTTTTTTTTTGGCCCCTAAATATTTTGTATTCTTCTGGCTGCAGAGAGCTCACTGTGGGACTCCACAGGCTTTTCTCAGGAAGGGGAGATGTAAAAGTGAAAATACAATGATATCAGACAGCCACTGATCTACCACCACTTAAGCACTGGTGTTAAGATGCATTCACTTTGATTTCTGAGTTTTGATCCTTGCTGACCAACCTGGACTGGTTTGTCAGGAGGGCTCCACAATGAGGAACACAAAAGAAAAATAGATTTAAAGAAACATAGTTTGTCAAGCTGTGGAAAAGGCAGATAACAGTCAAAGACTGACAGCAAGGCCCCAGAGATTAGGTATGAGTATGTAAGTAAAGCATCCTATGTGTCACTTCAAAAGGAAAGTAGCAGTCTAAATAATGTATGAAACAAATAGACTTTTCTGTTCAAAAAACCTCAAAACAACATTTTCTCCTAGGTTTTTACAAGATAAATCAGTAGTCTGAGGAATCACCAGAGGCTCTGAACCCCGTCTGACCTGCTGGGTGTCCCATACTCGGGGTACACCTGCACAGAGCCCATTTACAGAGGGGGAAGGATTTGTGCTTCCACCCTAAGGATGGTAGGAACAGGAGGAGGTTCCACTCCATGACCAGCTCAGAGCCACATCCTACACCTATGACACCTAATTCCAACACCTAGGAAAGAACAGAAATATTGTCTGGCTGCTCTGGGGTTTAGAGCTGGAAATGGCTGGGAGGTGTAGAGTGCCCTCAATTTTTGCTGGAGCTAACAACTTTTGGAAGAGTTCCTCAGAACAAACATTTATCTCTGGGATGCCATAGCTCTGCTAGTCTGAGTCCCTTTAAAATGAACATATGGAAGCAAACCCCGAGGCACTCAGCCTGTGTGTGTGTCCCTGTTCCCCTCGCTCTGCCCCGTGCCCAGACCCTGAACATCGTGACGCCGCGGGTGCGGCCGGAGGATTGCAGCATCGGGCTGCTGCCCCGCAACCACGACAAGAACCGCTGCATGGACGTGCTGCCCCTGGACCGCTGCCTGCCCTTCCTCATCTCCGTGGACGGCGAGTCCAGCAACTACATCAATGCTGCACTCATGGATGTAAGCGGCTGTTCCCCCGCCTGCTCTGCTCCTGCTCGGGGTGCTGCTCTGGGAGGATGGGTCTAAAGAGGAAAAATTGTTTAGCTGCAGGTTCTGGGTCTGATATCTCTGTGAGTTTGCTCTTCAGAACCAAAATATGGTCTCTAGATTGTTATTATGGCAGGGAAATGGTCACAGCGCCAGCCTGACAGAGTTCAAGTTTTTGGACAACACTTTTGGGCACTCTCAGGGATGGTGCTGTGCAGGGCCAGGAGTTGCACTCGATGATCCTTGGGGATCCCTTCCAACTCAGATTATTCTGTTATATTGAGTGATTCTGTGATTCTGCACCACACTGGTGGAAAATTTTGGACAAAGAGATCCCTGAATGCGCAGTGTGAGGTTGGATCACAGAAAGACAGGTGCACAAAGAAGTGGTGGGACAGCTCTTCCCATACATTGGCTTTTGTATCCATTGGGAAGAGAAATGTTTGCCGGGTCAGCTCTTTGAGAAGGATCATTTCCAACATGGAGTGAGTGATTGATTTGATCTTGTGCAGTTAAGAATGTGGGAGTGCAGGGATCAGATGTGCAAAATATTTTCAGGCTAAAGGATGTGAGTTGAGCTGATGTGACTCTGTCCAAAGGCATTTTCCCTTGCTTTGTTTATAGCCTGGGATCTCACAGCATGGGTCAGCTGTGGGGGGTGAATTATGTTGATGCCTTCCTTTTGCTGTGGTGCCTTTGGACACAGATGTCTTTAGAGCCACTAATTATTGCAGTTGGGGTTTGTGTAAATATGAGCCAGGGTGAAATGCCATCATTTTTTCCCTGGCAGTGGCAGGGTTGGTGTTTTTTAATTTTGTCTGCTCTTCACCCTTTGGGAAACAGCAATACTGTTGCATTTAAGATATTCAGTCAAATGGTCACAGAATTTATTTTCGATTTTTTTTCAGCAAGATTGTGATATTTTCATTGCAAACATGTCTCAGGAAACTTGTTTTTCAAAGTGTGTTTAGTGCCTTTGCACATCTGCAGAAACACAGTCTCCTCTGCTCTATTTTTTTGGGATTGGGAATGTTTGTACATTCCAGCCCTCATTACCTCAAATCACTTTGCTAATATTTGTATCCTTCCCCGCAAAATTCCAGTGATTTTTTTTTTTTTAATTACAAAAATAATTTTTCACCTCTTATTGAAATTCATCCACTATTATATTTGCTGGGTCTCCTTTATCTTTCTGTGAAGGAATCAGGAACTTTTGGGGAGAAAAATAATCACAGGGGAACAGCCAAAATCCTACATTTTCATGGTTGTTCCTGTTGAGGACAGACCTTGCAAATTCTTTTTTTTTCCCCCAGTAACCTCATGTCTGAAAGCTTGTGCTGAGCATGGACTTGTAGAGTCCATCCCATATTGCCTTGAAAGGAGCAATTCTGTCCCTCACCTTCCCCTAAAACAATGGAACATAATCCTTAAAAAATGAGACTTTAGTCACATTGTGAGTCAAGAAACGATCATAGATTTGTATTTAATCCATGGGGTTTGGAGAAAAACATGAGTTTATGTTTCCCTGCCATCACCATTCCCCCATAATCCTACACACGTTCCCTTACTCGACTAATTCCCATCTCTGTGTCATCTTCCCTTTAAAACAGGACAATGAACCTGGTTCCTCACCTGTGGCAAAGAGCTGGGGAAGGTTTCTCTGGTCTTCCAATGGCAAAACCCAAAAGCACTTGTGACCTTGAGCCCAGGGTTTGGCCAGCTTTGCAGTCTGCTGCTGGCACACAGTGAAAAAACAATATCAGGAGCATGATGATGTTTTATTAAGAGAAGACTCACTATTTTATTTGCCGCTCTGTTGCCACTGTTGGTCTGGTACTTCACAGCTTTTGACCCATGCTGGTGTTTCTAGATGTGAAATGCAGAGCAGGGAAAAAGAGAAAATTCCATTCCATTCCAGACTATCATTTCCCCAAAATAGTTTCTTTTCCTTCTCTCTACATCATGGCCCATCACCTCCTCACATGTGCACACTCAGAAGCATCTTCTCCCCCTCCCAGCATGGTCTGCCCAGCATTCCCACTCACATCTGACTCACATGGAGGAGCAAAGGCAAACCCCCACAATGGGCAGCTTAATACTTCAGAGTTTTATTTATTTCTTTGTTTTAAATCCAAAATTTTATTCCGTTGGAGGTTTCTTCATGATTTTTTTTTTTTAATCCCAGAATTAGTCTGCCTTTTGATGCAAGTCTACTTCACAGATGTACAGCACAAAGGACTGCGCAGTTTCCAGGCTCATTTAAGCCTTGCCTGCCGTGGTTGGAAAGCGATAAAGTTTCCAGCTTGTTCCTTTTCATCTCTGAGAGCCTCACAATCATTCATTAACTCAGCCCCACAGAGCTTGGGAGAACAGTTCCACCCCTTCGTGCTTAGGGAGACTGCGCTCAGGGGGCTTTTTTGAGGTAAAAGAATAATATCAGAAATTAAATGGCAGGGTCACGGGCTCTGAGTGCTGCCCCACGAGCTCATAAAGGATGGCTGGGATCCAAATGTGCCACCTCTGTCACACTGCACCCCCAGGCAGCCACAGCAGACGGGGCTAATCCCTCTGGAGTTCCTCGAGGCCACTGCAGCATAAAGGAGAGCATTTGCTTCCAGCTGTTTTCCTTCCAATTATTAATATTACTGATAGTAGTAGTAGTAGTAATAGTAGAATTAGCATTATTTGCTGAGTCTCAAAATATAAATAATTGATTTGGGTAATCTCTGCTCTTGTGACACTTCTTTAATGAAATGTCTTCATTGGGAGCAAAAGAATCCCATTACGAGGCGTTCATTCATTGCGGAGCGATAACAAGGAGCAGGATATGTGATTTGTATAATCTGGTTAAATGGCTCAGATTGCCTCCCCACAGCCTCCTGGGTATAATATTCCTTTGAATAAAAGTTGATTGAATTTTTTCTTAACTAATCTTATTCTTTTGTTAGAGCCACAAGCAACCTGCTGCCTTTATTGTAACCCAGCACCCTCTGCCCAACACCATCGCAGACTTCTGGAGGCTGGTGTTTGATTACAACTGCTCCTCCGTGGTGATGCTCAACGAGATGGATGCAGCTCAGGTGAGGGGCTCTTCATTCCTGCCATGCCTCTTCCTTCTCCAATCCAGGGGGTTGGCAGAGAGTTCCTGCTGCCATTCTCTTCTGCCCTCCCACACCAATAAATAAGTGAGGGGGAGCTGGAAGGTAAGAGGTGATGTTTGGGGGTGTAATGAAGAATAAGTCCATGTGCCTGGTTCTTGGTAAGCTGATTCTTCCTGCAGTTAACAGGGGTCACAGAATCATGGAAGGGTTTGGCTTGGAGGGACCTTAAATCCCATCCAGTGCCACCCCTGCCATGGCAGGGACATCTCCCACTGTCCCAGGCTGCTCCAAGCCCTGTCCAACCTGGCCTTGGGCACTGCCAGGGATCCAGGGGCAGCCCCAGCTGCTCTGGGCACCCTGTGCCAGGGCCTGCTCATGCTCACAGGGAAGGATTTCTTCCCAACATCCCATCTAACTCTGCCCTCCTTCATCTTAATGCTGTTCCCCGCTTTCCTATCACTCCATACCCTTCTGAAAAGTCCCCCACCAACCTTCCTGTAAGCCTCTTTTATGTACTGGAAAGTTGGTATGAGCTCTCCCCATTTATTATATAAATATTTTAATATAAAATTATATAAAATTGATATATTTAAAAAATATTAAAATGTTTTATATGTGTACTTCATATATTACAGAATTACTTTGTGTTTGCAGGCCAGAATTTCCCTCCCAAATCCATTTTCTTCCCCTTCACATTTTTGTCTGTGTTTGGTTCAGAAAAATGTTCCCTACCACAACCCCAGTGTGCTTCATGCTTGCCTTTTTCACATGGTATTTCCAGAAGAATAAAATCAAGAGAGCTGAAATAATTTGAAGGATCTTTCCCTTGAGATTTCCAGCACGATTCTGTAATACTGAGAAATGTACTTTTCATGGTTTGAGAAGAACACAGTGGTTTTTTATCTTTTGTTTCTTTTTAATTCCATGTGTAAGTTGGTTTTTGGCTACTGGACACACCATTATTTTCAGGATTTGGAGCTTTTGCCATCCCTCCTGCCCTGCTGTCTCCAGCCACCTTGCTGATGAGTGGCAGAGGATAACAGCTTTCAAAAAGGCATAATCATGCAATTTGCGTGGAGAGTGCATTTGGCACGGCTAATTCACCCATTACAGCCCTTGTTCAATGAGAGGAGAGGAACCCTCAAGCAGTTGGTACTTCATGGATTAATTTTTCATTTGTCTCTTCCCTGTCTCACCACACTTGGAGGCAGTGAAATTATTGGTCTCTGTTTTGGATGGTGATGGAGGAAGCAATCATGCCCGACCTTAAGGGGATGTCCCATCGGGAGGAGCTCTGTGGGATTCCCTTCCAGCCCCACGGGAGCTCTGCTCAGCAATGAGCTCTCCTGGTGCCCCACAGAGTCCCTCACTCTGGGAGAACCAGAGCTCCTCTGGATCTCCTGTTTTCCTCTCCGATCCACCCTCCTTGATTCTGCATCTTGGCATTGAACCCAAAGAAATATTTCATCTTCCTTTTTTTTCTGACACTTCAAAAAAACCCCATCTTTTTCTGGAAGTAATGCACTTTCTCACACTTGGTTCTTGGAAAACACAAACCTTTCAGCCCCAGCCAGTGTTATTCTTGTGACTATCTTTTTTGTGACTATCTTTCTACACAAAGATTAGGTTTTTTCCTAGCAAAGTGTTGCTGTTATGGCGTGGTCTGTAGGCACAGAAGAGGGGGTTTGGCAGTGCATGAAGTCACTCTGACAGTTTCTGTAGCACGGTGTCACCTCCCTCGAGAGTGCAGCCAGTGCCAAAACACCCCGGTGGCTCTGGAAGTTAAGGAGGATTTTAAAGTTTGCATTTTATGAGCTACCAGTACAAGGTGTAACAGTTTGATGTCATAGAATCATTTGGGGTGGAAAAGACCTCTAAATCAGCGAGTCCAGCTGTTACCCCAGCACTGCCAATGCCACCACTAGCCCTGTCCACAAGTGCCACATCCACATGGCTTTTAAATCCCTGCAGGGGTTTATGAGCCCACTGCTCTGGGCAGCCTGTGCAGATGTCTGACCACCCTTTCAGTGAAGAAATTTTCCCAATATCCAACCTAAATCTCCCCTGGCTCAGCCTAAGGCCGTTCCCTCTCCTCCTGTCCCTGTTCCCTGGGAGCAGAGCCCGACCCCCCCGGCTGTCCCCTCCTGTCAGGAGCTGTGCAGAGCCACAAGGTCCCCCTTGAGCCCCCTTTTCTCCAGGCTGAGCCCTTTCCCAGCTCCCTCAGCCGCTCCTGGGGCTCCAGACCCTTCCCCAGCCCCGCTGCCCTTCACACCACACAATCCTTGTGTGATTGAACCTCACAGCAGAGGCCTCAGCCCATCAGTCCAGATCCCTCTGCAGATCCTTCCCACCCTGCAGGGGACCATCAGATCCATCGTGGAGATGAGTTTTCTGGAAGGGAGTTTGACACTGTGCCTGCACTGTCCTTGTACTGCCATTGTCATCATCTGCCTGTCCATCAATGTACAAATCAGAGAACACAACAGAAAGATTTCAGCTGTGTGTTTCGAGGTGGCCATTCACAGACGTGCTCTGGGAGAAGCAGATTTTCCTGATTAAGGAAAGGTTTAATCTTTTCCTGCTTTCCACTGCACCTCGAGGTTGTTTCCTAAAGCTCCTGCATCTCACATCTCCCTGCCCGTGGGACAGATGCTTTGAGAGGAGATCACTAGGCAGCTTGAAAGTCTGAATGAAGAGTAAAGAAACCCTTCAAAGGACTTGCTTGTGTGGTCTTGGCTGGCTTGCTTAATCCTGGAAAACTAACAAGGGCAAAGATGCATAAGATTGTGTGAATATCCCACCCAATTTCAATCCTGTCTGATCAAAGGAAGAACAGGAGTGCAGAATTAATGCAGTCTCATGCACACACTCGACGTTGGTGCTGGCAGTGATTGAACTTGAAAAGCTCGAGACAGAGTTCAAATGAGCATCTGGGGGTTTCAAAACTTGTACAAAATTACACTTGAAAATAGGAAGAAAAAACCCACAAAGAAATACAATCTTAGCAGAAGCTACTAATGAGATCTCATGCAAAATATTTTTCTCGCCGTAATCTATTTCCAGATGGATTTAAAGTCCTTAGATTGTAATTTGTGTGCATAGGATGTTTTTTGTCCTTTCAACTCAGTAATATCAGCGCAAGAAAAAGACTTCCTGCTTCACAAACTTCAGAGACGCAGTTGTGGTTCACCCTGAAACCAGAGTTGATCTCGTTGCTCTCAGAACAAACTCACTCTCCTTCCCCTGCTCGCTGGTAGAGCCAGAAAGATAAAAAGTTCATCTTACAGAAAAAAAAAATTAATTACAGTTCATTTGAATTAAGATTAATTTTCTTGGTGCCTGTACTGTTTCCTCATTTTTACCAAATCTCTATGGTTCCTATTAAATTTATCTAAATCTTTTAATATTCCTGTTAAATCTCTGCCCCTACAGAAGCTTCATTTGTCAGCCACCTTCTCTGCACCTCTAGACCCAGAATTCAATTAGTTCCAAATTGTGTTCATACAAAAATAAAGGGAGAAAAAAGTCCAGGCTCTAAAATATATTTATTTTTTTCTTCATTTTCATGATATAAAATGTTTTACTGAGCTAGAATGAGACCTTCTCTGAACAAAGACATGTTATACAAGACTGGTGATGGATTTTGAGCCGGTTATAAATCCAAAAGGAATGATCGGATATGCATTTCCTTGTTAACAATTAAGACTTCTGTTTGGTTTTGTGTTTTTTTCTAGCTCTGCATGCAGTACTGGCCAGAGAAGACGTCCTGTTGCTACGGCCCAATCCAAGTGGAGTTTGTTTCAGCAGACATCGATGAGGATATCATCAACCGGATATTCCGGATTTGCAACATGGCCAGGGTAAGGCAGGAGCAATGTTCCTTTGTTATTCTCAAAACCACATTTTGGATCAAGGAAGAGGCAGAGCCAAGACTTGTGGTTTAGAGATGCAGAATCTCTCACCTAGGAACGAAATTCCACTGCAGCTACTTCCTTTAATTAACATTTAATCAGCCTGCCCTGCTAAAGGACTCAGGGCTGAAGGCAGCAAGGGGGTGATATGAGCTGAAAATCTGTATTTAAATGGTGAGCATTTTTCTGTGTGTATTTGAGAACAATTCATCACTTAGCAGCCAATATAAAGCCATCAGTATTGCAGGAAATAAACTGGGATAGTGTCAGCAGCTCTCCATCTGTCAGCTACCAGGCAGCGTCTCTGAAGACAGATGCAATGTTTACTGGCTAGACTGGGATTCCCAATTGCCGCTGCTTTCCCTATAAATAAGCGACTGCCATTTCTGTGAGCAACTCTTTGTCTGTGTCCCTCAGCCCCAGGACAGCTGAAATGATAGAAACAAAGTTTATCTGCACGCTGAGCCCTGGCAATCCGACTGCAGGGCTACAGGAAAGGGCTGCGGCAGAGGATTTTTCTCTCATTAGTTGTTTGCCAGATTGATTGTGTTTCCTTTGTTGTTCCTCTTTCATTTTTTCTAATCAGAAATGGAAGCAGGCTCCACAAATCATATTTCCGTGCAGTGTCTGCGTGGTCATAGCCTGTGCAGCAGCTCGGTTGTGGCACTGCAGAGGGAACCTTGTGGTCCAGCCACAAAAACTGATAAATTGGTCGGATATTGGACACCTTCCTGTGTCCCAGGGAGAGCCTGGGGTCACAAAGCTGGTCAGACCAGGGCTCTGTGACTCTCAGGATGGAACTGGCCCACGTGCACTCACAGCTTTGTGCACCCATCCGTGTCCATCACCACAGCCACTGCCAGCACCTTCGTGAGGATCCTTTCCCTCCACAGGCCCCAGAGAATTTTTGAGGGCTGCCTTTACTTCTTACAGCACAATACAGGCAACCAGGAAAGAGACATTTGATCTCTTTGTGCAGTTTGATGAAGATTCATTCTGGAAACCAAATAAGGGCAGCCTGTACCTGGTGTCAGCCTGGCTCTGTTGATGCCAGAGTGATTTTTGCCTTTTTCTTTTTAGATATTTGTCGCCTTCCCAGCATTTTCCCTAGCCTTGCCCCAGCTAGAGAGACCAAAGCCATTGCAGAGTTCCAAGCCCTGGGGGGCACAAGGCTCCTCTCCTGTCTCAGTTCTTCCTGGGAACCAAGGCTGAGAACAAAACCTTCAAGACACATTTTCATCAACAAGCACAACCAGTGCCAAGGGTGCAGGGCTCCAGAGAGGGGGATGACCTGGGGGGAATTGTATCACCACTTGTCTTCCAAATTAGTGCTTTTTATCAATTCTGCTAATTTCCTAAAACCTGTCAAACTGTATTCACCCTTGCGGGGCTGGGCTTTTGTGGATAGTCTTCCAGAACTGCCCATGGAGCTCCAATAGAAATCCACTTTTACGTTACCTCCTCCACTAAAATTATCTCAGGTTCCATTCCTAGGCTGAAAAAAAAACAACACTGTAATATCTGAGCCATCACTATTATCCAGATTAGGGAAAAGCCCTCATTCCTCAGGCATCCAGAGTGGAGAATGCCGATGACGCAGAGCAGAGGGGAAGGTGCTGTGTGTCCAGCACTCCCCGCTGTGCCCAGCGCTCCCCGCTGTGCCCAGCCCTGTGCCCATCCCCTGAGCAGCTGTGTGTTTCAGCCGCAGGACGGGTACCGCATCGTGCAGCACCTGCAGTACATCGGCTGGCCGGCCTACAGGGACACCCCTCCCTCCAAACGCTCCCTGCTCAAGGTGGTCAGGCGGCTGGAGAAGTGGCAGGAGCAGTACGACGGCAGAGACGGGCGCACCGTGGTGCACTGCCTGTGAGTGGGGCTGGGAAATGCCGGCTGTGGGTCTGGAGATCTGGGGGTTTGCTGGGCTTCAGCTGGGGGAAATGGAGTTAAATTGTGTTTGTAATATGCTTCAGGGTGAATATTGTGGTGCATTATGGCATCCTGGCCCAGGGATTTTAGTGATTGCAGGAAGAATTATCTCCAGAAACCCTGGTGCGTTGTACATCTCGTGGCTGGAGCCCAGACAGAGCCGAGGCAGCCCAGCCATGTGCCCAGCTCTGAGCACGGAGCTGGTGAGAGCCCCAGAGCAGCAGGGAGCAGTCCCTGAGCACCCCTGTCTGCCACTGCCAGGAATTCCTGAGCTCTTCCATCCCTGCCTGCTGTTCTGCAGGTCTCCACTTCCACAGAATCCCAGAATGGTTTGGGTTGGAAGGGACCCCAAACACCACTAAGTTCTAATGGACACCTCCCACTGTCCCAGGCTGCTCCAAGCCCTGTCCAGCCTGGCCTTGGACAATTCCAGGGATCCAGGGGCAGCCCCAGCTGCTCTGGGCACCCTGTGCCAGGTCCTGCCCACCCTCACAGCCAGGAATTTCTCCCAGTATCCCATCTAACCCTGCCCTCGGGAAGCCATTCTTCCTTGTCCTGCCCTGTCCAAAAGTCCCTCCCCAGCTCTCTTGGAGCCCCTTGAGGCACACAAACCTTTGAATATCCATGACCATGACCTTACAGACCTTCCTCAGTGTCCACAGCGTGTGAGCTGTGGTTTCAGTCAGGCTCTCCTCCCTCAGCCTCACCAGCTTCCCCTCCACCTCTTTCCTCCTGCTCCCAGGAACGGCGGGGGACGCAGCGGCACCTTCTGTGCCATCTGCAGCGTGTGTGAAATGATCCAGCAGCAAAACATCATCGACGTGTTCCACATAGTGAAAACGCTACGGAATAACAAATCCAACATGGTGGAGTCACTGGTAAGGTTTTTTCCTGCTCACTCTCCCACCCAGTGTGTGCAAGGGGCTTTGGGATGGGTAAGGAAATGTCATGGCTTGCTTCAGGATAAATCAAAATGAATTGGAAGTGAAGCTGTCAGAATTAAAACTGGTCCTGTTTTAGCATGTTCAGGGAATCCTCCTGCTTGTCATTTTGAGCAGAGGGGATGCCCTGGCAGAGGGATGGACACTGTGTCCCGTGCCCAGCTGCCTCAGGAGGCCAAACCCCACAGAGCTGTCCCCATGGCTGTGGGAAGAGTGGGATTTGTCCTCCTGTCCCTGCAGGGATCTGTCCTCCAGTCCAGCCCAGTGCTGGGTGCTGTGAATCACCTTGGAACCAAGAAAGGAGACCAGCCCAGCGCTCAGGCCTGGCTCCCTGCAGCCCAGGAGATTAAACTGCCCTGAATTCCATCATCTCCATCCATCACACTGAGCTCCTGACTCAAAAGCAGCATGTGCAGTGAGGGCTGGAGGCACATAATGAATAGCCCAGACTGGGGCTGTCTCTCTGAGTGCTTTTCTCTCCCATTGACAACATCATTTCCCAGCAATGCTCGCTCAGGATCCCACAGAAACACCATCAGTGTTTCCTGGTCCTGCCAAAGGCTGTAGGGAAGAGAGAGGAGATATTCTTGCTTGTGGCTCTGAGGAATGTCCCCATACCCTAACGCCATTCCTTTGTGTTCTCTCTTTCAGGAACAGTATAAATTTGTATACGAGGTTGCACTGGAATACTTGAGTTCCTTTTAGCCCTGTGCAGGGAGGGGACCCCACGGTGTGCCAGACCCCGAGCTCTGGCCGATGCTTCGCCCCTGCCCCACACTGGAAGGCAGTAACAAGTGTGGGAAGGAAAACTTCTCCTTCCTGGAGCAAGAGACTGAGGTTGCAGAGACCTCGCTGGAAGGAGGAGACGATGCCTGTGTGTGCTGCTGCCTGCTTTCTATCGGAACATCTACTGCTTCTTAAATAACCTACTGTAAAAATTAGCAAAATGGGAGACAGGCTGAAAGACTGGACTTTCCAATCCCCTCTGACTTCTCTCCTCTTTCGGATTGTATTTTTGCTCTGCTTGCTGCAGAGTGGGGAAGGAATGAAACCCTTAGGAAATTCTCTTTTAAATGTCTTCTTTTTAATTTATAATTTTGTTCTCAAATCCCAGCCTTTTAATTTTTTAATTTCATGCAGCAGTCATTTGGGAAAAATTAGATAGCCATAGGGGATACATGAAATGTTTCATTACGATTTGTCTACCTTATCTGTTTCCTTTTATTTGTTTTTCCAAATGAAAAGGCCAACACACACACACACACAAAAAAAAAAAATAGAGAAAAAAGACAATGCTGGAATTCTCTTCCCACGTGCAGACCCTTTAAGCATGAAAATAGATGGTGGAGATGAGAAGCTGTTCATGGATTCACTGCCTCCACACAAAATGTTTCCTCCCAATTTCTGCTCGACTTCCAGGGCTGTGCATGAGCCAGTTCCACCCCTCTGGTCTGTGTCCTTTCTCTGCTGGTGAAGCCATGCTGTTGAGGAGTTTCCCAGCCATTTGAACCTTCAGGTTAAATATTTGCATCAAACAAATTGCATTATTTGTCTTGCAACTTCGGTAACTTTGTTACCGCATTTTCCAAGTATTTGCTGGGGTGCAGTGTGTCTTTGACAAACAGGGTATGAAGTCGGTATTACTGCTCATAGACTATGTATGACTAATTTTTATTTATTATTTGTATTGCTGTAGAAATTTAGGACCCCTAGTCACGACAGGACCCTGCTGAACTAGGTACTGTGCAAACAGAGAGCAAAGAAAGTTCCTGTTCGAGAATTTAAAGGTTCTTAAAATTGGGTTTGGGCAAGATTTCCTCACTATTTCCAGGCCCTGCAAACTTCAAAATGGTAGCCCACTGGAGCTGTGGGAAAGGTGATGTACGTACACAGAAACCTAATCTGACACCTGGAAAGAGAAATGTTAGCCCAGCACAGCAACTTCTCTTCTTAAGCAAAACAACTTTTTGTTTGATTCTGCAAAAATGCCTGGGCAAGTCTCCTTCTCTGAGCCAAGCACCAGATGTGTTTTGCCATGGTTCTGGACCTCATTCTGACTTCTTAGCAGCTTAGAAATTGCTTTTCTGGAAAAGTGTGCTCGAGTAGTTAATCACTGAGGTCTGCAGGGTAATCTTGGAGAAGAAAAAATGATTGAATGAACAGGACTTTACAAAAATTAGTATTTCAATTTAGCCATTTATTTATCTTGAGGGTGTGGGATATGAGGCTGCTCTGTGTGTAAATTAGGTTCTGGGATGTAGGGTTCTTCAAATTCAGACTTGCTAAAAGATAGACTGAAGGTAAGAGTTTTAGGAAGCTCCACTTTCTCATCACCCTGTAGTTTTCCACCCTCAGGTAAATCCTCAGAGGCTGCTGAGAGCTCTGTCCTGTCCATGACTGGCACAAAGTGTGCCAGAAGTCCAAAATGTTCTGCTAATTCTGTCTGTGAGTTCAAAAGGCACCTCTGCTTCATGGTCACTCTTTTTTCTGTAGTCACAGCCTTGCCTTGACAAGGAGGGATGGAAATGAAAATCTGGCAAAAGCAGCTCTCGACTCAGACACACCAGGACCCAACCAAACCATTGTCATCCACCAGGACCTGCACCAGCCTAGGGAAGGATGCTTGGGATTCCATCAATACCCTTCTTGATGAGCAAAGGAGGGGGTTCACAGGATGCTGAACCGCCTAGGGTTTTTCTAAGGAGCTTTGGATTCTTGGCTTTAATATCATGAAGGTCTTACCTGATCGTGAACCACCTTCTCACAGGAGCCTCTGGGCTGTTTCTGCTTGGTCCTTTCTGTAGCCTGCAAAAAAACCCTGAAACCAGCTTTAGTTCCAGCTGGGGCTGTGGGTGTCTGGCATCTCATGGGACAGGGTGCTGGTGTGAACTGGGTGTTTTCCTTTATGCAATTAAACAGCACAATTCAGCAGAAAAAAATTATACATAGAAGGCAAAGTAAAAAAACTATGAGATGAGATGAAAAGGAGAGGAAAGGCATAATATTGGTGTTTTGATTACAGGTGGCTGGATGGAACAGTGTAGGTCAGGAGCTGGGAGCTATTAGCAAAGAAGAGGGAAGAGGGAATTCTAATTCCAGGATGGGATTTTTCAACAACTGCCCAGGTATGAAGAAGCTACAAAGTCAGCAAAGTGTTTGTGACTCTGCTGACTCCAAAAAACCACAGGGAACCCCTCCCTATGGATACTGTGGAAATATTAATGAGTATTTAGCTTTCTGTTAATTTTACATGGAAAGGAGCACGGTGACAGGTCTCCCTCATGACTTAGGGGAGTGAAGCCAGCACTGAGGGTGACAGCTGGGATAAGGGAACAGAGAGGTAAAGAAATGCCAATATCACTGAGGTGTGAAGCGTAGGAGGTAATTTGGGCTTAACTTAAAAGAAAGTGGATTAAAGTGCCAGAGTTAAGCCCACAGAGGGGTGTGTGTAAGAAGGGAAGGAGGTGTGGGGTGAGCAGAGCAGAACAGCTCTTGCAGTGCAGATGTTTAGGGTCTGGAGTTAGGTTGGGATGTATTTTATGGTATGAAAAATGCTACTAAAGGGTCAGGTACCTGCATCAGCTGGCCCACAGCAGCTCACTGTGTGCTCTCAGCCCTCTGTGAATGCCAAGTGCTGTTGGCACAAACTGCAGGGAAAGGTATTTAAGCTCAATTTTACATTTTACAGGAGCTGAATGCAAACGTTGGTTACCACAGCCCAACTGTTAGTCACAGCTTATTTTGTGGCCACTCAGCCATGTGTCTCAACCTCCTAATGTCCGGCCTAGATCCATACAGAAAGGGGCTCAGCAGACACTGCAGACTGGGCTGCCAAAGTGTTATAAATTCCTGCATTTACAGTGCTTTTGGAGGACTGACCCAGCTCCAGTCTGTGTTGGCTCAGGGATCTTCATGCTGTTCCTCCCTGCACAGTGCATATATGCCAAGTGTGAATTAATGATGAAGGGAATTGTGTGGAAAAGCTCACTTTAAATCACTGTATTACCTTGAGGTTGTTTAAACCCTAGAGAACAGCCCATAGTGAAGTAGGTAATGTGTTTGAAGCGAGATTATGGGTGATGGGTTTGTTTTCATGGGGAAGGATAGAAATTATGAGATGAGATGGGATGAGATAAAGGAGTTTTTTTCACTCCTTGAAGGATTAATAGTCAGTGTGAGCTTTTCAGCCTAAGCATCCCCTGCTGTGGATGGGAAGTGATAATGTACAGTAAAAAAAAAAAGGTGAATTCCTCAGTGATTGAATTTTAGGCTAGGAAAAATATCTCATATTGACAATATTTGAATGGACTTAATGAGGATAAACTTATTCCCATGGAGACATCCTTCAGAGGTGAGGGGGCCCTGTTTGTTTAGCACAGTGTTGGTGTAGAGTTTGGTCTGAAATAAAAGAAACTAGAAATAGGTGGTTCAGGGTTGCTGTCTCATGTAGGGGGTAACTAACATCTTAAATTATTAAGGGATGTAACTGCAGCAATGAATTCCACTGCGTATCAGTAGTTTCCAACCTTTTATTCTGGAGCTGTAAACTTTGTGTAAAAAAGAAAAAGTCCAGTGGCCACATAGTAATAGATTGAAGCCTGTGGATGCTAGACTGGCTTTTCCATTTACTCTTTCCAGGCCCTTTAGCAGTAGTTTGTGGGATTTCCCATTGGAATCTCAAGGCAGGGAGTGCTGGTCACTGCTCTTGGTGTGCTGTAGAGTCAGAGGAAGGACAGAGGCTCCTGCAGCAGGTGGTTCAGAAGACACTTAAACAAATCTCCATCTGGAAGAGAAGGAAAGGAGAAGAAATCTCCTTTGGGAGAAGCCAAACATTGGAGGAGAAGGCAGAGTAAATGGGTCCTGAAACAGGTAGGAAATTTGCATCTTGCTCTCTCATTCCTGCACAGCTGCTCTCATCTCTTTCTTACTCTTCTGAGTTCCTGCCAAGATCATAAAAAACAGGTAATGTCACATTCTGGGCTGTGGAGATGGAGCACTCAGAGTGTGACAGAGGGAATAAATCCTGAGGGACAAAGATAAAAGATTTGCTTGAAAGAGGAATCTTCAGATATGAGGTGCTTCTATCTGTCACACTTGCAGAATTTTTAGTAAAGTCATCACAGAGCAGTGCAGTCCTGGCATGGTCCTGGATATGCAATGCGGTGGAAAAGTTCCCCTTGGCAAACTTCATTGTCCTGTAATAAATGTGAACAGTCAACTCCATTCCATTGGCAGCACAGTTAATTTTTGTGATCTCTTCAGCCAGTGCAAGGGGCATCTCAAGAACTTGGTGTGAAACTGCTGCATTTTCATTTGAGAGTCTTTAATTTATCTTAAGTGTACAAAAGACAGTCAACCCCAGTTTTTTAGGAAAATAAAGGGGGCCATGTGGCAAAGGTGGCAAAAGTTATTCAACACAACCATTGCTATTGGGTCAAAAATTCCATATTCCTGCTGTGTGAGGGCAGAACAAAGCTCTGCAGCTTCCCTGCCCAGATGTTGCCAGAGAGGAACAGGGAGAGCCACGTAAGATAATGTACAGTGTAAGGAACGAGGATTCTGTTACCCCCCGGAACGAGGATTCTGTTACCCCTCCTGTGCTCCTGTGTCTTTAGATTGCAGCCTTCTATAGCCATACATACATGATATAAAACTGCAATGCAAGTGCTCTTTCTTTCCCTGTTCCCAAAAATACCCACAGCTCTTCTTCCTCGAGGCTGAGCCAACAGCATAGCGAGCAATGCCCAATTTCTGCTGCTTTGGCATGGACCACTAGGAAAATCCATCATGTATTATCTGTTCATTGACTTGGAAAAGGTATCAATCATCTCCCTCATATACATACTTGAAGAATGTACAATTTGCTCAAACTGTCAAGCGGAATCATACATTTTCATATACCAAGACCAAATCTCTGTGGTACACAGTGTGATGGAAAAGAGAAAAAAAAAAAAAAGAAAAAAAAGAGACAAGAACTTGCTGACTTCCAGTGACCTCTAGTCTATAATCTTTATTTGCTGTGTTAAAATATTTTAAAAGTTTCCCTCGTGAAAAAATAAACTATGCTCAGAATATCTTACAGTTTAATGTTGGACTAGCAGAATGTGAAAACCTGGCAGCTTTTTCAGTTTGTAAAAACATGAGAGATCTAAATTAGTCTTTCCATCCTCATCCCAGTTCACGCAGCAGATTTTCCACCACTATTCTGTTTTCAACCTGAGCCTTAAAAAACAAACTAATGCAGCAGACTGAATGCCAGATGCTGGTGTTCCCATAGTGTTTCCTGGCAGGGGGGAAAAAAAAGAATGAAAATGGAAAAGAATAAATGAAAATGTTTTTCTTGGAATTCAATTCAGCATGAGCTGTTTCTAAGCAGTATAAACATGAGCCAGTCCGTGCCACTCTGTCCGGAGGTGCAAGGTGAAGAAATGCTCTTGATGTCCCTCTGATGGGGATCAATCCTGATATTTTATATCTGGGTATCCAGCAGTGCAGTGGTTCCTTTGGTGGAGGCAATTGTCACAGCAGGGTTTCAGTGGAGATCTGTCACCCTGAAATGCTCCTGTTTGGGACACTTTGGGAGACACCACAAGTGTGTTGTACTGTGGAGATGGATTTCCTTGTGTGAGTACATCATCTTTCAGTGAGGACCTCCAGGAAATGTTCTGTGTGTGAAATTGTGGAAAAGAGCGCGTTTTGGGGGATGGAAGGGCAAGTGGGGCCAGCACTTCACAAGCTTTCATGAATTTAGGTACTCTAGGACTCCCCAGAACAAACACAAACAGTTTTTAGCATTGCTGGAGGTAGAACCAAACTCCATGTGCTGGAGCAGAACTGGAATGACCCCTTGTCGCCCCTCTAGCCCTTCCTTTCATTGCCAGCACTCAAACACTGTCCTTCTATGCCAAAAGTCTGAGCTGCATCCTTAACACCTCCGTTAACCCATCCCGACTAACCACAGCGACAAAATTCACTCCCGCATCCATTCCATCTCCTCCCTCCCCGCCCCAGCCCTGCTGGAATCCCAATGTGCCAGCATCACTTCTTGCCAGACTTGTCACCGCTTCACGCAGCGATGCTGGGGCTGTCTCTGGGTGAGCAGTCTCCCATTCCAGCCCCCGGATGTGTTTTTGGGCAGGGAGGAGAGCTGCATGAGAGCGAGCCTCTGCTGTTGCGGTGCCGCCCCATCTCCTCCCCCTCGGCCTTTATGGATTACTGGTGAAACTCACTTGTACAGTTTGGATGTTTGATAGATAAAGCACGTCTGAAAAAAAAAAGGAAAAAAATATAAATACGAAACTCTCAACACTGTGCATTCAGTGTCTTTTCTTTCTAGCTTAAAAGAAGGAAGGTAAATAATGTCAAGTCAATGAATATCAGATATATTTTTTGACTGTACATTACAGTGAAGTGTAATCTTTTTTTTACAACTGCGAGTCCATCTTATTTATTCTTGTAAATGTTCCCAGACAATGTTTGTAATATGGGCTGTGTTGCAAATCCATAAAATAAATCTGTGATCTGAGATTAATGTTTTACTAAGAGACTCTTGCACTTGTGCCTTTTCTTTGCACTTAGAGGAGACAGGGCATTGTGAGCAGCACTGCTAGAAATGATGGGGTGATTGCATGACAAAAAACAAGACCAGCACCTTGTCACAGTGATGGGCTTTGCATCATGGTTGTCATTCAGGAGATCAAGAGCAGCAAAGAGAATCCAGCAGGCACTTCAGCCTAGCTGCAGATCTTGTGTCAGTCCTCTCAGAAAGCCTGTGGATGTGAGCTAAGTAGTTTTGAAAATTATAGTCTTAGCAGCATGGGTTAGAGCAAAGCATATTTTTGTAGCTTTTTCTTTCTAAGAGGTATTACTGCATTGTTTCCCTGGTACTCGGTGCTGAATGACAATTGCTGGTAGGTTACTGAGATTTTTCTGGTGGTTTCTATCATGGGCTGTGTTGGTTCGGCTGGGGTGGAGTTTACTCCCTTCCCAGAGGCTGGGATGGGGCTGTGTTTTGGATTTGTGCTGAGCACAGGGTTGATCACACAGATATTTTTATTATTGCTGGGCAGGGCTTGCACAGAGCCAAGGCTTTCCTTTCCTATGGCAGTGCTGGAGAGGGCTGGGGGTGGGTGGGAGCCTGGGAGGGGACACAGCCAGGATGGGTGACCCCAGCTGACCCCGGGGATGGTCTGGACTGTACAACATCATGGTCAGTTCATCAAGTGGAGGAAGAAGAAAGAGAAGGACATTTGGAGCCACCATCGAGTGTGATGGAGCCTGCTCTCCTGGGGATGGCTGAACACCCACCCAGCCGTGGGAAGCAGGGAATGAACTCCTTATTGTGCTTTCCTTGTTTGCACAACTTGTGGTTTCCCTATTAAACCGATTTTATCCCAGCCCACAAGCTTTCTGGCTTTTCCTCTTCCAATTCCCTCCCTGATCCAGCTGGAGGGGGTGAGTGAGCGAGCAGCCGTGTGGGGCTTGCTTGTTGCCAGGGTTAACCCATGACATAAAGCCATAGAAATCAGAGAACCATGGAATATTGTCAGTTAGAAGGGACCCACAGGGTCACCCAGCCCAGCCCCTGGCCCTGCACAGACACCCCAACAATCCCACCCTGGGCACCCCTGAGAGCGGTGCCCAAACGCTCCTGGAGCCCTCAGGCTGTGCCCGTTCCCTGGGGAGCCTGGGCAGTGCCCAGCACCCTTTCCTAATATCCAACCTAACCCTGCCCCAAACAGTTTCGTGCCATTTTCTTGAGTGCTGTCACTGGTGACAGGAGTGAAGAGATTGGAGCTGCCCCTCCCCTGCCCCTCGGGAGGATTTTGAGGTCAGTGAGGTCTCCCCTGCACCTCCTCCTCTCCAGGCTGAGCACACCGAGTGACAGGGACACAGAAGGGATTTTGTACAGATGTTTCCTGCTGCCAAACCTGAACGGCGGCTGTGGGTGTCAGTAGCGAGTGTTTTCACACATTTCCCAGCAGACCCCACCCGAGGCACTGCTTGACCCCTTCAGTCAGTGCAAAGCAGGGGATTGTAGGAGAGGAAGTAGATGAGGCTGCCGTGCTCTGAGGACCACTTTATTCCAAGAATACAATCAGGAATTCATTAAGATTCACACCTTAGGGGAGAGTCCAGCCATGCTGCACTCAAAGAACCCAGCTGTGGTAAGAACTACTCTTTTAGGCATTGTCCTTTAGCCTTATTAAAAAAAAAATTAAAATGTCATCTTAACAAGATGGCATAACTCCTGTTTTTGTTAAAGGAGTTGGACTCAATGATCCTTGTGTGTCCATTCCAACTCAGGATCATCTATGATTAAAGCACAGTACCTCTATCTTGGAAGCATAATTTACTAATCCTTTCTGTATCATTATTTTCTTTTGAAAACATTCTGTTTTAATTCTTCATTGTTATGAAAAACTCTGTTTCTGCCCTGGGTATCAGTGTTTGGCTCAGATATGGGTGTTTTGTATTTTTATTGGCCTGATGAAGCAAATTCCCCATCTTAATTGTGATGAACATTCAGATACAACAACTGTTTATTTGAGGGGTTCATTTTAATGAGGTCAGACTGTATGAAACACCCTTCAGAGTTATTGTTATGCCACGGAGAGAGTAAGAAGTTGATACCAAAAAAAAAACTCCTCACTGCAGTGTCAGATTGAGAGGAAGTTTCACTCAGAGTCCCAACTGTGTAACAGAGACAGTTGTGTGTTATGGTGATTAATTACAGTTCAGCTTGGCACTTTATCCAGATTTATCCAAAATATTTTGCTGACACTTGATATTAACAACAGGTTGCATTCAGGGAAGGTAAACAGCAGAGACAGCTCTGCCATATTCCAGATGGTCTTATAAAGATCCACACTGAAGTGCCAGCACTGAGAAACAGCCCCAAATTCACCTTTCTGTCCTGTCACCTGCCCAGCACGAGGATAACGGGATAAAGCTGCTGGGGAAGACAGATGGAGAAACTGAAACCCACCGGGGTTCGAAGCGTTTCACCCCCTGTTCCTGCGCTGTGGCTGACACGAGCCAAGGTGTGAATGCACAGGTAGAAGTTGATACCAAGCAGCTGCCTCCATCAGCAGCTGCTTTTCCATGCATCCCCCCAGCAGCCAGGATCCCCATCCTGACCCTGCTGCAAGCTCCGTCAGGTTTGACAAACACTCTCTGCCTGAGCTGCAGGTCTCGGTCTCGCAAACTGAACCTTTAAATATCAGCTCCCACACGGAGCTGAGCGTGCAGCTGCTGTTTTACAGCAGACTCCAGAACTGGCTTGGGTGTTTACATGATAGGAATTATAACATCATAAAATCGTTTAGACTGGAAAAGACCTTTAGGATCCTCGAGTTCGACTGTTATCACAGCACTGCCAAGGCCACGACTAAACCATGTCCCCAAGTGCCACATCCATGTGGTTTTTAAACCCCTCCAGGAATGGGGACTCCACCACTGCCCTGGGCAGCTGTCTCAGGATTTGACAACCCTTTCCACGAAGAAATTTTTCCTAATTTCCAGTCTAAACCTCCCCTGGCACAACCTTGAAGCCATTTCCTCTTGTCCTACCACTTGTTACACAGGAGAAGAGATTGAGTTGTACAGCTCTAGAGAAGGAACACAAAAAATAACTTTGGTGGTGAGAAAAAGGGCTCTCCAGAGGGTGAGTCTGTCTTGGATAAAGCAGCTGAGGCACGTGGGTTGCACTGTCCCTTGAATGGGTCTGTTTTGCTCCACTGGTTGAGTTAGCTCAGGCACCAATATTGACTTGGGCAACTAATTTTGAGATGGCTGCAGTGAGATGTGAGGTGTTCCCCCATCAATAGATACCTGAAATCAAACCACCTGCTTCATAAATGAAATGGCATAAAGACAGAAGGAACAGGTTTAGTGCTTCTTGCTTCTGCTTGGAAATTCTTCTGAGCCATCTATCTTGGCCATTTCATGTTCTCTTGGTCTTTTGTTGAGTCCCACATTTGAAAAAAACAATTGAAAAAATCTCTCTTTTAAAATTCTGCTCTGCGTTAATTTTACTTCTGTACACTGAGGTAGAACTTTAATTTGCAGAAGCTGAACCAAGTAAAAAGACTTTTTTTCAAAATTATCTTGTTTCCTTGAGAGTTATTTCTGTGTCTGTTTGGGAGTATGTCATATTTCTCAGTAAGTGTTTTTATAAATGGCTTGTAAAGGTTTATCCATAAAGTGCTTATACATATATATATGTGTATATAATATATATATAGTGAATCAGTAGCTACAGGGCTTTTATGTTACAGGTCAATGGGGTTACTTAAAAGTCTGTAACATTTACTGATGTGTTTATAAACACCAATAATGTACTCTTTATGCCAAAGCCAATATAATATTTAGTGCTCCTTTATTAGCACATTGTAAATGATAGACTGTTAAGATAAACTGTAACCTGATGGAATTTTCAGCAACGTGGTGAAATAGCTTTTTTATTGCATATATAAACCGTTCTCTCTAAAACAACTGTGAGAGACAGCCTGGCTTGCATAGAAAAAGCAGTGAGACATGCAGAACCTGATTCTGGAGAAGGGTAAACCCAGAAGTTTCCAGCAATAATCTTCTTAGTAAGATAAATGTGAGCCTTGGTTCATATAGGAGCAAGATGCTGAAGAGCTTGTACTAAATATCCTTTTATTTGAAATTCCCAGAGGGGTTTTGGGGAGCATCATTTCACTTCTGTATCATGAGTGAGTGTGCTGAGAAGGTGGGAGAAGCCACCAGTTATTTCCTGAGCCTGTTACACTGGGAAAACTGAGTTCAGTGCTCTGTCCTACCACAGGTTTACCACTGGTTGTTAGGAAAGTTGGTTGAGTTTGTAAGGTCCTTTTCTGGTCCAGCACCTGAGCATGAGATGTCACAACTCTGAGGTGACACCTGGATGGATTTTTCTTCCAAGTAACGCACTGAACTTGAACTTGGCTCACACTTCTCCCATCCATAGAGTCCTTGCAGGACTTCCAACCCCCAGCTGAGCATGCCAAGAGCTCAGGCAGCAAGAATCTCCATTCAGGATCCTCGATCAGGAAAGCTGGGAAGCAGTTCTGTGTGTGAGTGACTCTGTGTGTGTTTGTGCACTTGCCTGGGTCTTCTGAGCAACCTGGCCTGGTAGAAATTGTCCCTGCTTGTTTCAGGGGTTACTTCCAGCCCAAATTATTCTATGATTCTGTTACCTCTTCCTAAAAGCTGAGCATCTAAACCCAGCGCGACTGGAAAGCTCCATCAGCAGCGATCACACAACCCAGAGTGCTGACAAAGAAAGAATGGGCTGTCTAGGAAAACGCTGCTGGTGTGCAAAGATCCAAAATTATTGTTTATTCTGGTGTTATAGGAACTATCTTGCAAAAAAAGAATAGGCTCTGACAAAGGAGGTAATGAGCAAGCCCAGTTCTCTGCGCTTGTGTGTACACGCAGTTGAATTGTAATTGCACCGTGTGGCTGAATGTGCAATTCACCACTCGTAAGCAGGCAGTTCCCAGCTCATTTTGTGATAGAAGAACATCACAACGTGTGCTGCTGCCTCCTGAGTCACTTGGGATATAAGGATTAGCAGTGGCTTGAGTCAAAAGTAATATCAAAATTCCAAATAAGCACTTGGTTTGCTTTGTGTCTGCTCTGGAGCCTAAGGAAATTGCTTTTTTTTTTTTTTTTTTCCCCCAGAAGTTGTGTGTAGAAATTATGTTACTTTTTATGGATTTGTTTTTAGCTTATTCCGTACCAATTGCAGAACTCTCTCCATTGCAGCAGTCAGAAACTTTGCTGAAGAAACTTGCATGGTGCAGGAACTGCAAAAACTTTAATGGTGCCATGGACAAGTATTAAGTAAAAACTCAATTTGGGCTGTAAACATGCAAATAATTCCCTTTGACAAACTCCCACTGCTGCTGCTGCTTGCATGAACAACTTTGCAAGTCTGGAGATTTAATTTGTGCAAATTGCAGGTGGAAAACCATAGCACCAAGCTAAAAAGACAGACTTACAGTGCAGAAATACAAAGCAGACAGTAGCTTGCTGGAAGAGAAGAGATCTCTGTCAGTACCTCTTCTTTTAACAGTTTTTGGGCTGAAAAGATTTTGAATAATATCACAATTATATCTGCATCGGGATGTGGAAAATGCTGCCCTGTCTTCAGTGCTGCTACCTTTACTTTTTTTGTCTGCTGCTTCTTTTAAAGTACTTTTCCTGCTGTGGTCCCCGTGTGAAAGTGCTGGAGCAGCGGCAAGCATTGGAAAGCAGGGTCCATGAGGAGATCAGAGAGGAGCGTTTATTCCTGGGAATTGTACTGGATTTTTAAGGAGATAACTCCATCACTTCAGGATGTAATTATTTGCAATTTTCGTGCTCTTTCACAGACTTATGAAAAAAGGAGAGGCTTAGAAGTTATCAGTCCCAAAGCCAGCTCTGAAGGGTTGATAAGAGCACTCTGCACCCTTTGAACCTGAGGGACAACCTGAAAAAGGAGTATTGCAGATGGATTTAACCTTTTTGGCAAATGCAGTGGAAAGATGGAAATGAAATGTTTTCCTAACACGTTCCGTCCAATTTGAAATTACCCAAGCACTGAAATCACTTTCTGGTGCTTTTCCCTTCCCTGGTTTGGTGGTCCTCACTTGAAAGCAATTTTCTTTGGTCATTATGTCCTTGTGGGAAGCTGCCCACTTGCCCAGCTGCTGGGTCAGGCAGTAGCTCAGCACTGGATGCTCCAGCAGCCTGGGCACCAGGAGGGGGAGATTCCTGAGCATTGGGATCAAATATCACCCCAATCTTCCCGGGATTTTCTACCTTCACTTTGGGGCAATCCACGCTGAGTACCATTTTTCTTACAAGTCATGTCTTGTGTCCTATCTTTATGTCCTATCTTTATGTCCTATATGGCTGTACGTCCCATGTGTGTGTACAGAACATCCATATACAACTAATAACCCTGTATATATGTGTAGAGATACGTGTAAATAGCTTTTATCCTGCTTGTAATTTAACATAAACATGTAACTTGTTATAAAGCATAACGTATATATCTATCTGCAACATACGAACTCTATTTACCAATATAGATGTGTTTTTATATATGTAGATATATGAAATGCTTTAATGCTGCTTCCCATGGGGTTATCCAGCAAGCTGGATGTTATCTTGGGAAGATGTTATCCTTTGGCAGGATGCTCACTGGAGTGATACCTGGTGGAAAAGGTGTTTAGATGTGATTTCTTCATCATGGCAAAAGCCGCGTTGTGATGTCTTGGGAATTTTCACCCAAATGTTGCTGTTTATTCTGCATGTTTCCCTGAGTAAAATCCACACTCCTGACCCATGAGGCTGAATCATTACGTGCCAGTATCTTGTAATCAGCGTGTCATACACAAATACAACTCTGAAGTGTCCGGGACCCCTTTGTAGTGTTAAAAACAAGCATAAAACGAGGGCTTGAACTCCCAGATCTATTTAAATAGTTCCATATCTTGTGAATGGGTTAACCCAGGTGTTCTGGGTTAACACCCAGGGGTGTGGCTGATGAGGTGACAGTGACTGAGATTTTAAAAAATCTCACATATCTCAGCTGAGTGTGGAACATCACAAAGGCCTAGACCCCTTTCTATTTCTGCTATTCCCAGGGCACAAGCACTTCCCTCAAGCTGAAAGCTGGGGCTTTAATTTCCATCCCTCCTTTTGGAGGAATATTTGTGCTCTGGGAGGGGGCTGTGTTTGCACATCAGCGCTGCAGGAACCGTGTGCTGAGCACCGGAGGAGGCTACGAGGTGGTAAACAGAGAATTTAAATTTCTGAAAGCTCTCTTAAACCTGTTCAAATCTCTGCACTGTGTAGATAAGGCCAAGCTGTTGTATGAGCTGACACAGTCGGAACAAACTTCTGGCATATGAGCAGCGGTTACAGAATTAGAATTGTAAAACACCTATTTCCCCACCCCCCCTCCCTTTTTTTAATCGAGGTAGGAGAAAGTTTGAAAGGATGATTTGTGTTGTGCGTTTGCAGCTACAAACAAGAAAAAAATCAAGGGGGGTTGGAAAGGTGGTGAGGAATCTGAGCAAACACGAGGAGTCTGATCTAATTAATCTGCTTGCCTCAAACGTCATCACTATTTTACCTCAAATACATTTTGGTTTCAGCATATCACAGATGTTAGTGTTGTTTAAATGAGGAAAAAAAAAAACCTATAAACTCTTCTCTGACGGAATCCTTCCTTCTAGGAAGGATTAACCTAAAATCTGTGCCCAAACTGACTTTCACCTTTATCTTGGTGATAAAAATATACAATAAGATGGAAGCTAGTGGATTTGGTTTTCTGCTTGGTGGATTGTTTGGGTTGGTACAAGCAGGGGACAGCAGGCAGCCTGGGATTCAACACCCTGCAGAATAAAGGGCGTTTTTCCTTTGCCTTCACAACCATGGANATCTGTGCCCAAACTGACTTTCACCTTTATCTTGGTGATAAAAATGTACAATAAGATGGAAGCTAGTGGATTTGGTTTTCTGCTTGGTGGATTGTTTGGGTTGGTACAAGCAGGGGACAGCAGACAGCCTGGGATTCAACACCCTGCAGAATAAAGGGCGTTTTTCCTTTGCCTTCACAACCATGGAGGAGTCTAACACACTTAAAAACTTTAGAGACTCCAATTTCCACGTAGAGAACATGGGCATATTTTAAAATTCAGGTCTAAAACATATACAAAGCGAACATTACTGTCTTGTAAGGTCGTGCTGGGTGCCACTCAGCAAAACACCTCCCAGCAAACTCCACTCTCCCTCTCCATCTGTCTCGTTTCCTCCTTCCCTGTCCTCCCTGAGACAGACTAATTGCAAAGCTCTGGGTTGTGTTTGATGTTCTGCCTCTAAAATCTGAGTGCCACGCTCTGGCTCTCATTATAGTAATGCTGCAGGAAAGAAAAAGAAACGCAAGAATGTAGTTTTTGATTGCGAAGGTACTAATTTAATCTGAAACTCAGGTGTAGCCGTGCTTCTTTAGAAATTTATGAGTTGGAATTTTCTGTTTTGATGTTACAAAAACCACTTGAAAGGAATAGGAAAAAATACTGTGTGTATAAGGTCAAGTGCATTGTTCTGTGGTTGTGTCCTCAAAGCAAAATACTGGGATGTATGAAGGTGGAGAGAGCAGGGCAGGGCCTGGAAATGCTGTAAGATGGAGGGAATCACAGGAAAGGAATGAAGGGCCTCTGAGCAATTTCTTTTAAAATGGGGCCACACATGTTGTATCAGCTGGATTGTAAAGACAACCTCCTGGCTGTGCTTCAGGGTGGCAAACTGTTGCCCTAGACCTCTCTTTCAGCTCAATACACTGACTAAACTATGACCAAAAGCAGAAAATGATATATTTTTATTTTAAGGAACAGAAGCAATAGCATTTTATAAATGCAGCCACTTCCCTTTGTCCAGAAGGAATGAATATTTTGACTCCTTCCACAAGATGCAGTTGCCAAGAGGGGTTCAGCTACTGTCCCACCTTCGTGATCCCCACAGCACTCATGCCCCCAGAAATATAATCCTTCTGCTATTGTCTGCCTGCATCTCTTTCTGAACACGTTTCCGAAACAGTTGGAGATGGGAACATTTGTTGGCTTTAAAACTTGCTGGATGACAGCTCAGCCTGACTTCCAGCACAAATGATCAGGGGAAGAACTGATTCTAACAGGGAATATGAAGGTCCCACACCCTCACGAGAAGAATTCTGCTGAGCCCTGAGTAAGGCTGTCCTTCCTTTTCTCCTGCTATTAATTTGCTCTGCTTGATTAGCACTGTTAAGACCCTGCACAAACTTGTTTTTCTTTTGTCCCCCTTTGCTCTGATTCTGTCCCGAATACCTGAGGGTTCTTGGGAAGAACATCCCGTAAGGCTGTTGTGTTGAACAGACCCTATATCCAGATAATAATGATGGGAACTCAATTATATGGGATTGGTGGGCAAGTGAGACTGATTTTTCAGCACAATTCATTGCTCTAGAGCACTGCAGACAATCTGAAATGTCTATTTCTGAAATCGAGTCTCCCATTCAGAGCACCGATGTTTGTTGGCATTGATGTGTGTGCATTGGAAAAGAAAAATACTGGTAAAAATCAGTTTTCTGCTTTTCTCTTTACTGAAAACCCAGGCTGTTTTCCTTCTATTAACTCTCCTGAAAGTCTATAGCTGCCTATTACCTTGGACTGCAATGGCTTCAATGGGGTTTTATCAACCTTTGGCCCTGTCGCTATAAAACCCTTCCATGTTTTTGCCAAACCTCCCTCGGAAAGATTACTTTTGCTTTGAGGATGCCAATAAAGGAAATTGCTTTCTCAAAGAGGGAGGAAGACAACCCTTAGACCCCTTCATTTGGATTTCCTCCAACCTCAAATTTACTGGAACCGAAGAGCAATCCCCAGTATATTATAAAATGCACCGTGCTCCGGGCGGGGAGGTTTCAGTGCCACCTGCCCCTTCAGCAAAACATTTCAAAGAGAACAAAATCAAACCCCACCCAGGCAGCCGAGGTACAAGCCCTTGGCACGGGACTGCGGTGGCCACAGGGAGGGGACGAGCCCTCCTGCCCCATGGCACAGCCGCCATCCGTCAGCGCCCGCGGGACGAGAAATCCCAGATGGCGCACGGCAGCCCTGGCTCCTGTCCCTGCGTGCAGGTGGCCCCGTGCCACTTTCTGCCGTCACAGGAATCCGGTCTTTCTTTAGCTCTGGGGCTTTCTGCTGTTTTTCCTTTAACCCAAATCCCTTTGCACAGCCTGAGGAGCAGCACATGCTGCTGGGCCAGCTGGAGGCTGCTGCATCACGGCACAAACCTGGAAAGACGAGGCAGAGAAGGCACTGTCTTTAACACAGACTGGAGTCTGGTTTAAACCAAAAAACCAACAAACTCGGGAAGCTGGTGGGAATTCTGTTCTTCTCCCAGCCAAGCCCAAAGTGAGGCTGTGCAAATGAATGAACTGCTCCTGCCCAGATTTCCTCAAGGGAGCCTGGCGAGCCCGGAGCGGTGCCGGGAGCGGCAGGGGAGGTGAGAACTGCCCCGGGAGCTGCACATGGCTGGGGCTGCTGCTGCTGCCAGCTCTGCTCAGGCCTTCCAGCCCTTCAGCAGCGAGGGCTCCACGGTGACAACGTGTGACAGCATCTCCTGGCTCTTCAATGAGAGTAAGGGAACCCACTGTGTGCTGTCACCGGATCCCCGGCCTGAAGTCAGCTGCAAGGACACCCAGGACACCTTTTCTGCCCAATTTCCAGTCTCTCGAGCTGGCCATGAACCATCCAGGATGTCCTGATGGTGTCACTGGGCAGGTGAGGGAGGAATCCATGCTGGACCCACAGATAGTTCATCCCAACGTCCTGCAGGGAGAATGGCCTAAAAATGGGTTTATCTGATTGGAAAGGGAGAGAAAAGCTGGGGTGGGGAGGCAACTGTGGTAAATCCTTCAGAAGGAAAGGGAAGGGAAGGGAAGAGCTTGGGCAGAAGAACAGGGAAAGTGGGAGGATTATTTCCCTGGGGGAAACAGACTGGTACAACAAAGAGTAAATCCTAATCTGCGTCTCTCCAGCTTTATATCAGTGTGTGAAATGTTCCTTTTAGCCCCAGTATCTTGATCTTTGGTTCTTCTTACATCATCTTCAAAAGGTATCTTATTAACTCATTGCATCATGAAGAGTCAATAGATGGATATGCAAAAATATCTGTATCCTTGAGACTTTGCATCCCTGCGAGTCCCCCGAGGTGCCCAGAGAGGCTGTGGGGAGCTGGCTGGCTCTGCCTCCAGGGAGAAGGCATCCATCACATCCTGTGTTCTTCTGGTCTGGTTGGTCTCCTCTGAGGTCAACTCAATCAAGATTTGAGAGTGCAACAGAAAAAACATGGACCCCACTCTCTTTTGATAACACATTCTTCAGGTTTGCCTTGTGTTTTTCAAGATGCTTTTCTATATGCATCAAAGCAGGAATGATTTCACTTTTCTTCTTTGAGTAATGATTTGTCTTTCACTTTTTTCACTTACATTTATCTTCAAGGCATTGATTTCATTCCTTTTTACAGTTTTTTTTTTAAATTCTTTCTCTTCACCCTTATTTTGTAGGGATTCCGAATGAATTATATTGGCTCTGTAATTATTTTGAACAGACACTACATTTACGTGTGGTGCCCCAAAAAAGGTAAAAACCTCAGGCTAAACTCTTCTAAAGATGACTCTCCCTGCACCCTTGGAAGGTTTTGTGAAATCCTGCTTTGGTAATAGTTTCACAGGATGTATTAATTACAGAAATTGATTTTCCTGCTGTTCCTTGGAGTCGCTCCTAACCTTCCTAAATGCCAACACTCACAGGGGCCCCTCCTGTGTCCTGCCTTGCCTGGTCTGGGTGGGAGTGGGTGCTCTGGGAGTGCATGGACAAGGGAGAATTACTGCAGATCAGGCTGTCTGATCTAATTCTCCCACATTTCTGGGTGGAAGATTGAGCCAGCAGTTTAGCTGAGTGAGTGCCTTGGAAGTGCAGGCATCAGGCAGCAGAAGGGCTGGGGACAGGAGCAGGCGGTGCTGATGTGTCAGGGTGGGTTTTCTGGGCAGATGTTGAGCTGCTTTGGCTCCTCAGAGCAGCACATTTGCATTCAGAGCACGCAGCCAATTGCGTCAGTCCCCACAGCCACTGGAAAAATTTATTTACATGAGTTTGGTTTCCAGGACTGTGGCAGGGTGAATGTGGCCAGATTAGATTATATAAATCAGAACCAGGGCTCTGCCTCCAGGGCATCCTGGGGTTATTGGCTTGGATATTTAGACCCACCAGAAGAGCAGACCCCATCTCTGGGACTCCAAATTAGATGTCCTAGAGGCTGGACATACCAAATGGACCTCCTGGACTTTGAGAGTGCTCCTAACCATGAGCTGTAGGAAAAATATTAAGTCTTGTGTGATGGTACAAACTGTACAGAGAAGGTCCCCAAGCGCTTTTTATTTTTCCCTCCCTTCATTATTTTGTTCCTCAATCCTTTTATGTTTTATGTGATGGTTCTAAATGTTTCATTGTTAGCTCTGCTCAAATCTAATTTTGCACAGAACAACCAGCTGACCACCCAATCCAGTCATTTGAGATGTAATGTTCTCTGTAATAACAGCTCCGTCACAGAACCTGTGACAGTGATGGCCCTGGCTGCTGGATCAGGAGAGAAGTAACAATGTGACAGGGACTGGGGTTTATTGTGGTGAAAGGAAAAGCTATAAAAAACCTGTGCACAGGAATTCAGATCCATTTCAGTAATTTCACAAAATTACCAGTGAGAAAATTAAAACGTTCAGACCTAGAAAAGAGGAATTTGAAGTGTGGCCCACATTTGACACATCAAGACACCTGTCCAGACCTCGGAGGATCCAAAACACCAGTTGCAAATTCTGATATACAGGTATTGTGTCCAGAAAGGGGCCTGATTATGGAATAAACTTCCAGAAGAAAACAGGCCAGGCCAAATTCTGACCAGCTCAGGAAAATGCTGCAGCCCCATCCCCCTGGGCAGCGCTGTAGGAAAATGGAATTTTCTTTCAGCCTCCCTGGAAATCAGCACACATGGACTCACTCCCCATGGGATTCTGGTACACGAGAAATGACAAAGAACCAGGAGCCCCACGGGGACTCAGGGTTTGCTAATCTGCTTTACATTTCTGATGTTCTGATACCATGGTGATGGGCAACAGCAGAAAGCCCTAAAATAGAGTTGAAGTGTTTTCAACAGCTTTCTCTTTACTAAGTGCACTTCATACTATCATGAGAAAGTCCTCTTGATTTTTTTCTCTTTCTCCCACTTCAAAAAAATTGTCTTTTACCTAAAAGGTCATTTTGAAGAGCTTTGCTTTTCTATAAATTACTCAATTTTGTAAAAACACTGCATATAAGTGACAATTTCTTGTGTGTCGGTATTTAATATCTTACTTTTAGACTCCTGAGAGAGGGCCTTTACCAATTTCCTCAAAAAGAATGGGACGAGGGAGAGAAATGGAGGGGGAGGAGACTATACAACATTCTCTTTCTGAATTTTCCATGAATCTTGAACACAAAAGGAACAAGTAACCCAGAATAATTGGTGTAATGGTAATAAAGAAGACAGTGAGAATCCTGATCTTCCAAACCCCGTATTTGCTCCTTCTCTCTGCAGTGTTGTGCATGACACCCAGCCCCACGTGCGTGCAGCTTCTCCAGGGAGTTGAGTAAAAAGTGGTGAGGTTTGTGGGATTTTGCTGTTTTTCCTAACAACTTCTATTTTTCCCTGCCTTCTGGAGCTAATCTCATGCCTGGCTCCGATCCTTTTGAAGGCATTTGAGGTCTGTGTGTTAGTTGAGGGGTTCAGCTCATTAAAGCTTCTCCTTAAAGCCACGAGGTGATCCCAGGGTGCCAAACTGGCAGCACTGAGAGGTGACCCTGCAGGTGTGGGGGTGGCTCTCAGCCTGCTCCACGCAGCTCAGCTCTGCACAACAACGGGGTTTTAAGGCCTGAATTTAAACTCAAACCCCATCACTTTCTGTTAAAGAGGCATTCTGTGGGTGCAGGATGTGCTGAGTCTCTTGCTGCAGTGAGGCTCCTACCTTTCTTTTTTGTTTTCATACCTGTCTCTTCCCTGTTTTCCCCTCACCTTTCAATTTTCCTCTCTGCACTCTGGATAACTTTCCCTTCCTTTGGTGCTGTTGCAAAGCTCAATGGCCCATTCTAATGCAATATTTAGGTGCCTCCTGGCTGTGGTTTAAAAGTTGCTTTAACATTTTCTGCACTAAAGTGGATTTTTCTTATAGCCCAGCAATTCCCAGTTCTCAGCCCCTAAGGCTCCTGGAGTTCAAACTTCTGGAGCCAAACCAAAGCCCCAGATCTCAGCGGCTCACATCCCATTTTCAGCATCAGGTGTTAAATTTGACAGTTTCTTGTCTTTTTGCATCATTTGGAGTTGTTGGTGCTGGTTCCTTCTCATTTTACAAGTGCTAAATGGCTCTAGGAGGCAGATGAGTGTTTCTGTGGAATACTTGCTGTATTATTTTTGTGTGTGCAACAGGGGTTGAGGCTGAGTGTGAGGCAGGCATTTCAACCAGTGCTGACACAATTTGAAAGGACTCTGTGAAATCAGAACTATTTCTTTTGCCTCTGTGCACCATCTCTAACAAATCTCCCTGGTTTCCATCTCCTACCGAGGTCTGGGAAGCAGCAGAGGGAGAGCTCTCAATGCCTACTCGAGATTATTCCATTTCAGATGTCACTGAAGCACTGCATAAATTGCTCCTAAGAAAGCACAGGATCACTTGACCTTTCTGAGGCTCTCGGTGGCTGCTGTGTCATCTCCTCTTCATTTCCATGGCATTTTCAGGGGGGTGAAGCCTTGGGTACAATCTGCTGCTCCGACATTTGGGGCAGTGCCCTATTTGCTTTCAGGCCTGTCATTCTTGGCAGGCGAGGGGAGATCTCTGGGGAAATGTTGGAGCTCAGACTTTACCAGGCTAATCTGCACCCCAGCCGAGTCTTTCAGTGCTTTCCAGGGACTTTGCTTCAGGCCTTTGAAGTTTGTGGTTTCAGGACGTGGGGATAGGTTTGGATAGGAATTACAGTTTGCGTTTCTGCCTCGCACGCACCCATTCACAGGGTCCCAGAGTTGGGGTGACAAAATGCAGGTTATGGATTTATCCATGCAAAGCTGGGCAAAGCTGGGATGTATCAACAAACCATTTTGTGGGAAAAAAGGTGAGAAGGATTAAATGATTTCTCCTGATTAATGCATGCGGGGTAAAGCACTGCTGAGAAAGAGCTGAGCTGCTGCTGCTGATCTCTGCTGATCTCTGCTCTGCTCAAAGGTGTGATCCTTCCCCATCCTATTTCTCCTTCTGGTGACTCCCCAGCCCTGCTGAACCCCTGACAAGTCCCTTGGGCTTTCTGAGCTGAAGGACACAGCTGTTTTCCCTTGGTGAGCTGTAGGTGGCAAAGGGCTGCAGGGTGAGGTCGGGGTTGGATGGGAGTGGGCAAGTGCCTGGCCAGGGCATGGCCAGGAGGGCACAAACAGCTTTTACAGTGGCACCCACAATGTGAGCATCGGGAGCTGGACTGTCTTCTCCTCTGCCCTGTCCTTCCCAAAGTTCAGATAGAATTTCTTTATGAAAGGCATCTGGCTTGAGTGAAGAAATAGATCATCCATCCCAAATTCTGAGACCCAGCTCTCTCTCCATCTTGGCCTGTTGGGATGTGCAGTGTCATGGAAAAGCCTCATTTGGTGGAGTCTGGACTTATTCCTTCAGTTATTCTTTTGCCCCCAGGGTGAATGATATTCCCACTGGTGGAACAGAACCTTCTCCCTACGTTGTGGTCCCCCAAAGCCACGTGGCTCCTTCAGCGTGAGGCACAAGCACCCATAACAGGTTTAGATTGGCTATTAGGATGAAATCCTCCCCTGTGAGGGTGGGGAGGCCCCGGCACAGGGGAGCTGTGGCTGTGGCACAGCGTTTCTGCAGCCATGCCCCGCTCACCTTGTCCCAGCCAGCTCAGCACAGGGACACAACCACTGCCCCCAGCTCCCTTCCCTGAGCTCCCCAGGGTGCAGGCAGCACGTCTTTCTGGCAGTATATTTCATGAGATGGCATATTTGTAATCGATTAATTCTGCACTGGAAGCACACCCATCACTCCTGCAACATATGGCAGCTAATCTCTCCTTAAGCAGTTAATTAGGCACCATTTGTATGCACGTCGGCCTTTGCACGCCAAAGCAGCTGCGATTCCTGTAGGAAGCTGTTTGTTCTGGGCTGTCTTTCTCCTTTCTGTGGAAAAATGAGGTGGTTCCTACTCATTTCTTTGTGTAGGTTCTTTTTAAAGATGTACTGAGGTGATGCACTGGGGTGAGTGACCCAGTCTTTAAGGGGTGCAGGTTGGGATGAGCTGGGGGTCAACTTTTGGCTCTGTTTGTGATTCATAGACTCATGGAATGGTTTGGGGTGGACAGAACCTTAAAGATCATCTTGTTCCGTCTCCTGCCATGGGCAGGGACATCTCCCACTATCCCAGATTGCTCCAAGCCCTGTCCAACCTGGCCTTGGGCACTTCCAAGGATCCAGGGGCAGCCACAGCTTCTCTGGGCACCCTGTGCCAGGGCCTGCCCACCCTCCCAGGGCAGAATTTCCTCCTGATGTCCAATCTAACCCTGCCCTCTGTCAGTTTAAAGCCATGCCCCCTGCCCTAACACTACACACCCTTGCAAAAAGCCTCTCCATTTTTCCCATAAGCTCCCTTCAGGTATGGAGAGGCTGCAGTTAGGTCACCTCAAAGCCTTCTCTTTTCCAGGCTGAGCAATCCCCATTATCTCAGCCTACGCCTGCTGATTACAGGGGATAATGGTTAATTTGGCAGGGATTGCCTTCCCTGGGATCTACAGAGGGACAGGAATGAGGTGCCTTGACAGATCTGATCAGGAAAACTTACTCAGAAGGTGCTTGCATCTTGAAGGAAATTGGCTAGCCAGCATTATTTGTTTCTAAATTTAAAAGTATTATAATCTACTGCATTTAAAACTTTAAGGATATTAGTGCTCGATTTTGAAAAAAACAAAGTAAAAAAGAAAAAAACCCACCAAAATCACACAGGTTTGTGCAGGGACAGGATTTATACTTGATCACCCATGTGGGTCCCTTCCAGCACTGGTTATTCTATGACTCTAAGTTCTGCAACCCCAAAACTGGAGCTCTTTTTTTGTTAGGCACTCACCAAACCATCCCACAAGCACAGCCATCACTTCAGCACGCTCATAATAAATACCAAAGACCATGGGAGTTTGGGACTAGAAATGGGTTTGTTTTTCCATTATGAATGGGGAGTTACAGCAAGGATAAACTAAAATCTAGGGGTAAACATGGGGTCTGGATTCTTGAATGTCAGCTCCAGTGCTGCACTGAAGGATATCTTTGTTCCCTGGCTGAATTTCTTGTTTAGTATCGTGTCTGACGTGGCATTCTGAGAACTTCAGAGGGAAAATGTGTAATGGACAATCAATAAACTGTTTGTTGGGGAAATTTTCTCCTACCAGGATGATGGAATCAGGACCTGAAAAGGCATGGGAAGACATCTCAGAGCTGTTCATCAATTACCACTGCTCTTTATTCCCAGAAATTGGAATGAAAAACTCAGTGCCTGGGTTGGTTTAAAGACACGGCAAGCGCACGTTGTCCCGCTGCCTCCAACTCTGGCAGACCCCTTGCAAGCCCATGACAAATTACTAATCAGTCTGCAATTTTTCACACCTGTCTTGTCTCTGTTTTGCCGTGCTCTGGTGTGATTGCTGCATATTCCATCTCCCAGCATCCTGTGGATGATCTATCAGCCTTGTTGGATGCTCCCTCCCGCATCTGATGAGCCGAGCCCAGCCTGGGCTCCCTGCACGTGGCTGAGCCTTCCCTGCTCCCTCCGTGTGGGAGGCAGATTGCTGAAGTCAGGATCGTAACTAAAAGGCTCAGAATTCTCCCCAGTAAGCTGAATTTCTCCCCTTCATAATAGCAGTGTGTGGTGATTCAAGTGGCTTCAGACTTTTCTCTAGTTTTTGCTGTTTTCTATTAAGTTTAATGCCCTTTTCTTTACAAAGCAAATATAAATGTACTAACTTCAAATACTACGCAGTAAAATAATGTTGTAACATGACTGGTTTGCTTAATCTGCCTGTGAGTGACTCTTTCCCCCTCACCAGCCTCATTAATCCAACATAATTTTTGTCTCTTTCCCACTGTGATTGTTTCTCTGTTGTACAGAGCTGATAAATTCCATTCTTTCCATATAATACATCACAGATTTTTCTATGAATTCCTCAGAATCCTTCTGAGGAACACCTGAGACCCAAGGTGCAGCTGTGAGAGTGCTTTTCACGATCCTTACTGCATCACTACTCATGAGCCTGACCTGGATCCAGGTCTAGCTGATGTGGGTCCCCTCTGCATGTGAGAGGAGGGCACTGCCACCTTTGTCAATGCCTTTACAGCTGAATACCCAAGAGAGCTCAGGTGTAGGGAAAGATAAATTGATTGGAAATCCGCTGAGGCCAATTACTGGGAAGTTTCTAGAAGAGTGAGTTACAAATAATACAGGAAAAACAGCAAGCTGCAAATCAGCATGACAAGGCACCTTCATGTACCACGAACAGAAAAATGAAAGAAACTTGTTTATTTATTTATTTATTTTTTTTTCCCAGCCATCACTGCAGTGTCTCCAGGCTGCTGTGGGAGCAGCTGACTTAGTGCATCACGTAGCAAATGGGACAGGTTTGCTGCCTTTTGGAGACACAGGTACAACCCCAAGGCTGCCCACTTTGAAGGGCTCTCTGCTCCTCATCACGTTTATCCCATTCCTCAGCAAAGAGGGGGATGAATGGATGATGCCAAACAGCCAATTGCTGTTGGCAGACTTCCCCTTTGGGTCTGAGAGGATGGGAATGCCACGAAAAGTGGCACAAAGGTTTTTATCCCAGGAGCAGAAGGTCCTTGCGGCTGCAGAGAGCAGCACAAAATCAAGAAACCCTGAGTCGTGGCAGGAGACACTGCACAAAGGGGACTGAGTGATTAAACAAGTCCTGTTGGCCACACTCCTGCAGGGATGGAGATGTGTTAGAAAGAGGTTTGAAGTCACCCAGCCCCCAGCAGAAGGAAGCAGTCAGGTAGGATTAATGTGGTGATGGCTATTTGTATGCCATAGCGACATAAGGATGCAGCTAAAAGGCCGGGAGCTCAAGAGAGAAGTGGACTCTGTGTCAGCTGGGTTAAAAAAAAAAGGGATAAAGAAGGGAGAAGGTGGCAGGAGCGAGGGAGTTGAGAGGCTGCTACAACTTGAAAGAGCCATTAGAAGTGCTACTATATTAAATGAAGAAGGGTATCAAGGGGGAATATTTTGCTTTTTCCAAAGTTTTGAAGAACTGTACTAATAAAGTAAGGTGAGCAGGCAAGGTCAAGGAGGCCAAAAATGAGGAATGAGGCAGATTTACTGTTCTGACAGATACATGGCTCTGCACCTGCCATGGCCCAGATGTGGGACAAAGGCGTGACGCAAGAGGCACCAGATAAATAGTGGTGCAGGAAGGCTTTAAATTACAAGGGATCAATTCCTCTGACATACATAAATTTTCTTTAACCTCAGTTCCCCCATGAGTCAGCACTTCAGGCTGGAAATGATTTACAGAAAAACCCAAGAGATGTTTGAGGTGTGATTGCAAGTGGAGAATGTAAATTTAGGGAAATCAGTGCTTAGTGAGGGGGGATGAAATAAGGTGTAACAGTTCTGTAGTTAAACAGGTTGTTAGGCTGTGAGCATGGCAACATTCAGAGTGCATTGTTCCCCAAATTACGGCTCCAAACTTCCTCACTTCAAGGAGAGTTTCTGCTCATTCTTCTTCTATTCAAGCTAAGATCGGTTTTCAGCCAGGCTCTCGAGGTACTGAATTTTCCAGGCTCTCGAGGGACCGAACTTTTCCAGGCTCTCACAGAGCCGCTCCTCTGCAGAAGTGTGGGATGCTGACCGGTGCCCGTTAACCCACGGACCTGGCCTGAGCAGGGACTGACCTCCACTCTGCTACCACTTCAGTTCTGCAATTTTAGCTCATTTGCACACATAATTTTCTGCCAAGGTGACATTATCGAGCACTCCTGATGATGAGGATGTTATTTAGGCCAAGGGATAAAAGCATAAACACAGGCTGGAAATCTGAGCTGAAGATAAGGCTGTTTGACAATGAAACACAGCGCAGGGGTGGTTGTAGGGCAGGGCTGCTTTGGTCTCCGGTTGAGATGCCTGGAGGTCATAAATCCATGTAGGTCAAACAGCCTGGATGGTACCGATGGCCTGGTTTTAAAAACATTGCTAGAGATTTGTGAAGGATTTATTTTTGCCATGTAGGTTTTGGGTTGTTTGGGATGGTTTTTTTTTTTTGTTTGTTTGTTTTTGTTGTTTTGTCGTTGTTGTATTTTTCCTTGCTTGTTTTGGTTCTAATAAACCAGGAAAGGACCAGTGCTCCTCCCCCAAGCCCCTGACTGCCCCAGGTCCAGTTCAGACAGAGCCAGCAGTTACTGCAAAGTAAAACATGTAATTTTACATCCATTTGTTTGAAAGGTCACATTTTCCTGCTTATAGAGTTTTAGCTATATATATTTTTCTAGCCTTTAGAAGCCCAAAACATCTTTCAGCCTCAATGGTCCCAAAGGACAGAAAACTGGAGGAATTTAAGCTCAGTGCTCACATTACCCACATGATCAGGAGTGGTGGGAGGTCAAGATAAGCAAACAGGATGTGGAGAATCTCATAAGAACTGCCGGAGCTGAACTTCTCAGTGCATTCTCAAGGTCAGAAATCCCAGCTGCTGATCCCAGCTCAGGCTCTCAGCCTTGGTAAATCCCAGGATCTGCTGGGCAGGAGGTCTCCTGGAAGAAGTAAACGGTAAAGAAGAAGGGTGTGAAAGGCTGGGATTGATCTGCCATTTTTTGTCATTTTGAACTATAAAAATAAATGGGGGAAATTGTCCACTGTTAAAAGCTGAAATAAGTCTCAATAATTTTCTATGTTTCTCTTGATTTTCCAGCATTAGCTGTGAATACTTTTAATGACTCTTTTTATGAAAACCTCTTCTGGTGTGGGGGAAGTTATTAAGCCTGTTACAAAGGGATTTTATGGTTTTAATTATAAACAGGTAATAGAGTCTATGTAAAAATTACCTTTTGACTTCGCAATAAAACCCATTTCCCCCAAGGTAAGAACTCCATAAAGAGAGAATTACACGGCAAGGGAGTGGAGAAGTCGGCTCTGAAATCACGAGGTGCCTCCACAAGAGCAGGTTTTGAGAAGCCTTAGGGATGCGTCGACCTTAGCTCGCTGTCTGTCTGTCTGCTGGAGGCCGAGGGAACCGCAGAGGGAAATGCAGAGCTCCCAGACTGTCCCTGTGCTGCCTTAGAGCAGCCTCAGGACTCCATTCACATCCTCAATAATCATGTATGGACCACCCAAACCCCTGAGCACAGACTGATGCACAGGGGAGGGATGGAACCGCTCTGCCTCTTCCCTTTCAGCGCAGTGATGCCGTGGCTGGAAAGAATCACTGTTTTCTTTCTTTCTGGATAAAATCCCTGAACTTATCCAATCTGGATTTCATGCCGGGATTTGTCAGCTCTGCAGCCAGAATTGTTTGTGCCTCCACCACTCTACTGCAAAAGCTTTCTCTTTCAGTGTTTTCCACCACAAAGAAATAAGGCTTTTCTGCTAGCCCTGATCTGGTCAAATTCTGAGCTGTCAGGGCAGCCAAGGCCAGTAGCTGCAACTGCCCTTTTCTCTGTCTGGAAGGGAAAACAGTGATTTGCCTCCTGATGTCAAATGTACATTTCCCTGATTATTAGAGGAGGCATTTTCTTGGCACAAAGTGCCGGAGCTGGCGTTCAGCGCTGAGCTCAGCCACGCTGGTCCTGCACACTCCTGTGCCCTTGAGTAAGTCACCTCATTTTCCTTTTGCTCATTGTTTCTCCCCTCTTCCTTCTTTCCCTTCCTCTCCCGTGCCCACGGAGGACAAGCCTGTGATGAATGGGTTGTCTTTTAGCATAAGGTCAAGTGATCCAAAGAGACTGAGCTGCTGTGACTTAATGAGTTAATTACGTCACCTGCCTGTCAGCAAGAACTGACGAGGTGAGCTCTGAGCTGGATCCTGCCAGGAAACACAGCCCCGTGGTTTAAAAACAGAGTTTATGGTGTTTACCAGAGGCTACTGCATTTCCAGATGCTCTAGTCCAGAGCAGATACCTGGGCCACCTACTAAAAGTGATTAGTTATTTGACTAAGTTAATACCCGGTTGGTCAATATAAATTTAAATTCCTTCTTTCAGCTGGAAGACAGAAAGAAAGAGGTGTAGAGGAAAAAGCACAGCAGTGAAGACTGTAATTTGCTGTCTTTTGGCTCTCCCTGTATATAATTTATAAGGATATATAGACTGTTATGGCTCATCTGTATCCCTCTAATCATTAATGAGGTGCCTTCGATGCCCTAAAGTTAAAGTCATAAAAGCAAAGTGTGTTTTCTACTGCAGGTCCATTTCCCTTCTTTATACAAATGTTCTCTTGCCCTTTGTAATGTATTTGCTATAAATCTTGACAGCATTATTTGTTTTGTTTTTCTATCTAAATGTGGTGTTGAGTGGAAACGGCCTCATTATCTCCCTTTTTCTGAAGAGAATTCACTGTCTTTAAAAGGTGCTGTATTAACAGCCCTGGAGATAGAAATCCCTGTTCAGAGGGAAGAGGCACAACACGAGCAGGCAAACCCAGCCTTCCTCGCTGGGTTTTGAGTGATGAATGAGCTCTACTTCATTTATCTGTCCCGGGCTTGTGGGTTCAGCACACACCGTGCGCTCACCCACACCTTCCCTGCTAAAAGCAGCGCCAACTGAAAGACTTTACCAAATGCAGGGAAATAAAAATTCATTTTGTACAAACTAGGCTCCCTCTTTCTTAACTCAGAGACAGTGTTTAACAAGCTGAGCCTTGTTCTTTTATTTGTAATGATCACATTGATCACAATTGTAGCTGACAGTGAACAGAGTTAATATTGCAGCAGACTCTTAGGTTCTTTGAGGTCTCACTCTGACATTGTTTCTGTAGCTGCCTCGGATGTTTCCTTGCTTTCCTTTCCTGCAGTTTACTTTTAAGCACTCCAGCAGCCTGCAGTCCCAGCAGTCAATAAACCATCCATAACCCTGCTGCAGCACCAGGAATTCGTCCAGGTGCCATTCCCAGCTCCAGAGGAGCCTGCAGGGCTGGGGCGTGGGCTGGGCTTTGCTCAGGTGCACTTTCACCACAAATGGAAGTGTTTATCTGTCCCAGGTAGATCCACAAGTGAGATTTTCCTTTCAGACAGGAGGTTGAGTGCTCAGTTTTTGCCCTCAATCTCACTTTTACCTTTCAAATCACCTGATACCCAAACCAAAACATATCTTTCATAAAAATGGATGTTTACAACTAACAGGCATAATTTTTAAAACACAGTGATTGCCAGAGCCTGCTGAATGGAGAGCCAGATAGGGAAGTTTTCACAGCTTTGGAGCTAATGAGTTATAGACATTGGCAAATAGTGAATTTTTAAATTAGAGCTGCTATAGTTCAAAGAAGACAGATGGCTTTATTTATGAAAAGGGATTTAAGGACCACACACAGAAGACTCTACAGAAAGACAATGTGTTGTTGGAGACCATATATCATAAAAGGTGATATTTAAAATAGTTCAAATTTCAATTCCCCTTTTCCTCCTTGTCAGCCAAACCTGATGGAGCAGCTTTTTGAAATCCAGGAATATTTGTGCTCTGATAAAAACAAACACAAAACGAGAAGAGACTTTGAGAGGTCACCTTCAAAGCTGGAAATGTTATAAAGTTCACCTTGAGCCTGATTCAAACCCCTTTGAACTAATTTCTCTTAATGACAGTGGGCTTCTCTTCCATTCAATGCCCCCATCTCAAAATTTGAAGGGTTGGGTGATCGATAATTTGTCTTGTTTCCAGGTCCCTCTTACGCAACATTCAAGGCATCTGGAGCACAGAATTCCTCCTAGAAAGGCTGCAAAGACAATTTGCCAGTGTTGTACTTAAGCCTCACTTTAAAGTAAAACTTGATCATAGTTTTGGCCAGAGTTACTGAGATTTCAGCTGCCGTTTTTCAGCAGAACTCAAAGCAGCAATGGGTAACGTGGTTTTGGGAGCAAATAAGGAAAAAAATCATTCTTGTTCAGAACATGGCCCTCATCTCACAGGAGAGGCCAGAAACTGGTGCAGAATGGGGCAGACATGGAGAGGCTTTTAATTCATCCACAAAACATCCAGATCTGCATCAGCCTGCAGAGATTCCAGTGGGAAAGAGCCCCCCACTGGAGACCCTGCTGGGAAAGCTGCTCCTGCACAGAGGGACAGGAATGTGTTAACACAGTGATGGGCAGGGCTGTAAAACCCATGCTTGGTTTAAAATGAGGACCAAATCATCACCCAGACTGGTACATGGCTGTTTGTGCTCTGGGGAGAGCAGCTCCTCATGGGGGAAGAGGTTTGTCTCCTGCTGCTGTTATGTTCTGTGCCAGCTTTATGAAAACTCCAACAATCTCTTTGCTGTCAGCACAGCATCTGTCTCCCCTGCTCTGCTGTTATCTGAACAGAATGCAGGATGGAAGCAATTTCCAGAAAGCACAGCAAATATTAACACATGCAGAAGTGCAGCAGAAAAAAACTACCCCAGCAGTTGTTTGACTCTCCTGAATGCAGCGCAGCAGCTCAAATATTCATCAAGTTCACACTGCTCCCAACAAGGAGGCAAATTCTGAACCTTCAGTTATACAAAGGAAGTCGTTTGTCTGTCTTGAAGCCTTCGTGTGTCAGAGTTCCTTCTACATTTGCCCACATCTCCTGCAAAGCTGGGCAGCCTGCACTGCTGTGTCCCTGCATCAGCCCCTGGCACTCACGTGGCCGTTTGTGGCTATTTGAATGACAGAGATCATTTGTGTAAATTACCTTTTGTTTTCTAGAGTACAGGAACAGCATTAATGCAGTGGTGAGGGTCCTGCTAAGGGCTCCAGGGCAGTCAGGAAGTTTTGAAATCTTCACCTGTGGAGAGCTTCACATCCCAACAAGCCAATGAGCAAGATGTTCTGATTTGACTGCTTTGAGCTGGGGTCCCTTCCAGCCCATCTCTTGATGGAAAAGCAGTGTATGGCATTTTTGTCACCCCACTGTCCTGAACAAAAATGCACCAACCCAAGAAAAGCTGCTGGTTTCTGCTGGTAAACTGTTCCAGATAAGAAAAGATTATTTTCTCATCCTAACCCAGCACACTCCCGTCAGCCAAGCACAGAACTACCTTAAAACATGCTTCCAGAGCTGCTCTTCCCACGTCACCCGGCAGATGTGGAAAGCATCTGTAGAGGGGAGATTGGAGCTTCTGCGCCAAGTGAGCCCTCAGTCCCCAAGTAGCAAAGGAGCCATCGGTGTCCTGATGGTGCCATCTGGGCACCCAGGAGGAGGTGACGGCCACCACTGCACACAGAGCCCTCAGCACCCACATCATGGCCACTGCCCGCAGCTGGAAATCCCTCCAGCTGTGGCTGCAGGTGGGGTCACCATGGACAGGCAGTGTCTGAGGCCAGGAACAGCCTGGTTCCTGTTTGAAAACTCGTTCTCTTGGGTTTGGTGGCTGCTCCAACGCCGGCATGACCCAACCCTGGAGGTGCTCAAAGCACGTGGGATGTGGCACTTGGGGACGGGGGTTAGGGATGGGCTGGGCAAAGGGGGTTCATGGATGGACTCAAGGATCTTGGAAGGGACAGCGGTTAGGGTGGGCTGGGCAATAGAGGGTTCATGGATGGACTCAAGGATCTTGGAGGGGACGGGTGTTAGGGGTGGGCTGGGCAATGG